>CM021101.1:781956447-782018654 GCA_007115665.2 Sequoiadendron giganteum | reverse complement strand
GAGTAAATAGCTTGAATAGTTTGTGTGGATGCATCCTGGATAATCTCTGGATGATATATTGGAGGTGGCGAAGGAAGGGGAGGAAGGGGAACATTTGGGTGCGAGACTACTCTAACTGCCCCTGCTCTATCTTGGGGCATACCTCCACTGATGCCCTGGAAGGGTTTAATGTCAAAGTAATTGACATGATGCCCTAACACAAACTCAGCATATAATGTTTTAATAAAGTAAAATGGTATGTCAGAATTATTGTTTAGTGGTTTATCAAAAACCATACACCAACGATCCCAAAATTTAGCTACAATGTCCCTATGCATGCACCATTTTATGGAAAAGTTTTGTTTTATTAACATTCACTGGAAAACCGGTGTGGGGGTCAATGAATAAAGAGACTATTTGGGCTTTGGTTATTTGGAGATCTTTCACATCATCGTAAGACAATCCACATGGATAATATTCCCTCATGTCTTCTCACCACGGATAAAAGGAATTATGTTGGGTGGAGAGGGTTTCTATTTTTTTAATTATTTCCCCCAATGTGTTTGTCATATCTCTCAATCGAGGCATTGTCTGATAAATTTCACAAATTCCCCTCAATTGCCCCAATTTTCACCAATTAAGTCTTCAATTGGTGGTTGCGGAGGTGGTGAAGCATTTGGCTGTGGAGGTGGTGGAGCGTTTGGCATTTGTGGATTTTGATTCACAACCATAATACCTAATTAAAGTTAAAAACTAATTAAACTAATTGAAATTACACAATATAAATGAAATTATTGTAAAAAAATCCTAGATTTTAATAAAAATCCAAAAAAAACCATACTTTTTCACAAAAATCAATAACAAACTCATATTTTTGATAAAAATACATCAACAACACTAATTTTTAATCAAGATCCATTTCAAAACATTAAGTTTTAATAAAAAATCAATGTAAACTCTAGTTTGTTTAAAAAATCAATAGAAAACCCTATTTTTGATTTTTTTTTAATAAAACCTACTTAAACATAAGAGAATCTACTTCAAAAATCGATTGCAAGATTGAAAAAACCAAATACATACCTTTGAAATCGGATATCTGATCAAAGTGGATATCGGATTTGGGTTTTTTCCTTTTGTGCCTACGTCAAACTGTGAGAAATGAAGTTAAACAGTTGGCTATTTTTTTATATACAATTTCCAGAAATTGGATATCCGATTTGTGGAAACTAGGTTTGGTTTTTGGTTTCGAGTAAATGTATTGACACGCGAACCTAGAAAAGTCAACTCGACATTTCCGTGTTTTTGAGCCGATCCAAAACGTGATTTTTTCTCATTGCCACTTTTTGGCCCATCGTGATCCTGCACATACCCTATAATTTAATCAAATTGTGGAGATTTAAAGTAAGGCAGCTAAGTGATAAACATTTGATCATGGTGCAAAAATAGAGGTGGACGGCTAGGTGGAAAAATGCTGAAACCCCCAATTTAAACAAATGTATTTATGTCATAAAAAATGGAGTAATTTCCCTAGCTACACTCTTGTTGGTGATTGGAAGGAATGGACAACACTATTAGTGCATATGTGGCTACCAAATATAGAACAGATCGAGCATACAAGAATAGGGAATTAAATGTATAAAGAACCATAGTTTATTATATGCCAAATATATAAAATGCATTAAATAAGGTATGTGGTTGTTTGGCTCAATGTATATGTAGCTTGCTGGAGAAGTTTGTGAGTGAAGGAAACCCTAAATCTTCCATATGCGTTGGTCAATTGTACAAAGCTTGAGGCAGTAGCTACAGGCTGGTAAGGTTAAGGAAAAATAAGACATTTAAGAAATTTTTCTAAGTGTGTGGAATCTTGAAGAAGAGTGTGTGAAGAAAGAGGAGCAGTGCAGAGAAAGAGAGTGAACAAAAGTACAAAGAAAAGAGAGAGTTGTCAAGAGTGCAACATATATACTTGTGTAGTTGCAAACAAGTTACAACATAGAATTGTAAACAAATTATCATTTATCTCATTATAAATCTGATTAGTGAGTGCCATCCAGGATATCTAGGTATGTGCTCAGATTAGAGAGTGGGTTCTTCCTTGGAGTGGGTGCTCCTAAAATTAGGAGATTGGTGTCTCCTTAGGGTTTCTGCCCTTAAATACTTATAAAAAAACATTATTCTTTGTGAGGTTGGATTAGGATAGTAGGACCTAGCAACATTTTCTC
This sequence comes from Sequoiadendron giganteum, assembly GCA_007115665.2. Classification (NCBI taxonomy): domain Eukaryota; kingdom Viridiplantae; phylum Streptophyta; class Pinopsida; order Cupressales; family Cupressaceae; genus Sequoiadendron; species Sequoiadendron giganteum. The sequence continues at coordinate 782,016,456 of CM021101.1, read as the reverse complement.
ACCATTACTTTTCCCATCTTGGGTTTCCATGTACATCTTGGATTATTAATTATTAAATTGTGTTCTTGTTTAAACTTCTACATTTCATGTTTTAATCTGCACACTAAGTGTTTCAAGAGATTAGTCTGCACTATAGGCTAAAGGGTCAAAATTTTAATATCTATTGATTCACCCCCCTCTCAATAGATTTGTGTTCCAAAAATTGGTATCAGAGCCCTAGGTACCATAGGAGAAGCTTAATCAGCTTGGGTTGATCTTTGGATTTGTGAACATAATGGTCCGTCAAGAAGGTTCTTCTACAAACAAGCCACCTTGATTTGATGGAGCAGATTATGCCTTTTAGAGATCATTGATTAAAGGGTATTTAGGATCATTAGGGTTTATTGTGAATGGATACACACCACTACCCACACCTCCTACTGAGGTTGCAGGAAAAAAGGATTATGAGAACAATGAAAAAATATGGTTTGTTATTATGAACAATTTGTCTAAATCTTTGCATAGAAAGGTTATGTATTGTAAAAATGCACAAGATGTCTGGGATACATTGAAAAAGATCTATGAAGGATATGACAAGGTAAAATTGGAAAATCTTCAAGTACTAAGAGAAATATTTGAAGGCATAAAGATGACAGAAGAAGAGAATATTTCAAACTATCTTCTAAGAGTTAATGATATAGTGAACTCTATTAAAGGATATGGAGAAGAAGTGAAATAAGATATCATTGTACTCAAAGTTCTAAGGTCAATAACAAACAAATATGATCCTAAGATCTCCCCAATAGAGGAAGGAAGAGAAATAGATAAACTTACTCTTAATGAGCTACATGGTATATTCATTACATATGAAATGAGGACGGGAGATGCAAAACCATCCAAGAAGGAAGCTTCCTTCAAGGTTTCCAACAAGGAGAAGGATGCATCTCCTAAGAAATAAAAGGTTGAGACTAATACATCCGGTCATGATGAGACTGATGAAGAAGAGGAAAATTTCATTAGAAGACTTAGAAGAGGATTCAGAAAGTACAAAGGTATGTTACTCTTTAAATTCTTTGAATATGGTAAAGTAGATCATCTTGCTACTAAATATCCCTACAATAAGAAAGGTAATATTGAGCATGAGGAAGATGACAAAACAAAGAAACCCTAGTATCTTAAGAGAAGGAGTTTTCATAACAAAAAGAAAATTTTGTACAACTGAGAGGAAAGTGATGTATCCGATGATTGCAACAACTCCGATGATGAAAACATTTGTGCTTTTATTGTAAATTAAAATGAATTTATTTTCATGGAAAAAGATTCTAAGGGACTAAAAGATATAAAAAATTGAAGACCTTGGTGAATATGGTGAAGAATAAGGAGAGGCTAACCTAGAAGGAGAACTTATCTATGCCCTAGAAAAGATAGATGATCTCAAAGATGAGATTGAATTATTCAAAAAGTAGAACTTAAAGTAGAAGAAACTTGAGAAAAAGGAATCGGATAAACTAAGCAAGGATCTTGAGGAATCTAATATAATGGTAGTAGGTTTGAAAATTCAAGTGGAGGAAGCAAAAATAATGGAAGAAGTGATGAAATCAAAACTAAAATATGAAATGGATAGATGTATGAAGCTTGAGGCAGAAATTATTTCTTTGAGAAAGGATTTGGAGAATTCTAAGGAGCATGCTGAAAAAGGCTTGAAGCTAAAAGGTAGTTTTGAAATTTTGGATGAACTATTGAGTACACAAAATCCAGGTAACAATGAGAAATCGGGATTAGGATTGGAGAAAGGGCAGAGTTCTTTTTTCAATGTTTCTACAAAATTATATGAACAATTTAGGGAAGCAGAAAAATCAAAATCCATCAATATAAGTGTGTTGCAAAAAAGTGTAGCCTTGACACTTTTCACTAAATTGGGCCTTTTCTTGTGGTTTTTGGCCTAATTTTTCTTGAATTTAATGTCATAATGTGGTCAACACATTCAAATTAGGTCTTGGACCCTTGCAAATCAATAAGAATTATATGGTGTCTTGTAAAAGTGTTATGAAGTGTTGTAACCCACTTTCACACTTTTCTAGGACCATTTCATTATAATTCACCTGAATAACCCCCTTTCAAGCCTTATTTCAAAGTGTTGTGAAGAGCTCTAATAAACTCACACTTTCCTAGGGTTGTCATTAATAAATCAACCCTTTCTTATGTTAAAATGACTCATTAATGCACTTATAGGTCCTACTTAAGTGTGTTTTGGAAGACAATCTCGTCAAGCATCATTAATTACACTTTAATTCACAAAAACCACTTAAATTTTCCGAAGTGGACTAAGTCGCCACCTTGGTTGACTTAGTCCCATTTAACATAAAAACCAAAATTAATCCAAATTTCTAGCAGGATATTGTCTTCTAAACCCTAAGGTCGGCCTGTGATGTGTTATTTTTGGGAAATTAGGGAACATGTATAAATAAAGGGTTTTCCCCTCATTTTCAACCTAATTCTATCTCTTACCTCCCCCTATCTCCTAAATCTCATTCTTCTATCTCCTTCTTCTCTTCATCATTCTTCTCAAGCAAGCTAGGGTTTCAACATTCTAAGTCATCAAGCAAGCATTCAAGGGTTGAATCTTCAACTATCTTTGTAGAAATCCAAGATCTCTCATCATGGAAAGGTACTAAATCCATTATTTCATGTTCATACTTCATTAAATTTTCTATTCATTTTGGTTTAGTTACCTAAAAGGTGTTTGACTAAGGAAAACCCCCATGCCCTAGCATCTAACATTTATTTCTCTCTTTGTGTAATTTGCAGGTCTCGTTTGTAGATTTATCAAAGAGAAAAGTGTGAAGTGTTTTCAACAACTTTTCAAAGCTCTTCAAGGTGGTCAAAACCTTAATTGGGGCTTGGATAACACCTATAGGCCAAAAATCAAGGTTTCTGGTTTCAATACTTCGAGGAGTAGAAGTGCAAGTTGAGGTCTGCAGATTTCCCATTCAAATCTTCCAAAAAGTTAAAGTGGACACTTCCCCCAGTTGTGCTGACTTAGTTCCACTATGCAAGTTTTTCAGAGATTTATACGGATCTAGATACCCTTTTGGTTGAAACAAGCCCCGATGCAGTTTTCTAGAATTTTTCTAAAACTAGACTAAGTCGCCTAGTTTGGCATAAGTGTCCTGCCAAACTAAAAAATTAGAAATTGCAAAATTTTGAGGACATTCACATTCTTCACTCAAGCCTCTATCAATTTCTAGGTGCACTGCTTATTTTACTTTCTATCTTGTCTTGTGTTGTCTTCAATCTATCTCTTTGCATGTTACAATGTTTCTTCAAACAAATTGCATTTTCTAAGCGTTTAGTCTCTTTTATCTATTTCTAGCATTTAGATCATTGTACTTAGATATATTCAGACATACACTCACATTATTCTCTGAATGTAACATTGTCCATTTTGGTATCCCTCTCTCCTTTTAGGTGAAAAACATTAGAAGTGTTAGAGAACCCTAAGTGGGTACCAAAATCTTAATCACATTTTGGTGAACCCACCTTTCAAACACCTTATTTTCTGATTTGGACTCCCTTCTCAACCTAGATTCAGTTGGCATTGCATCTTGCATTTTTTATTTTGCATTCTAGGGTTTCACATTTTTCCAATAATGAAAGTGTCTATACTTTGCATTTTTGCATCTCCAATCATCAACAATCCTATAAAATCTGCATCTATCTTTCTTCTCCTAGTCATCCAACATCAAAATCATCAAACCTAGTTGAAAATTTCTAGAAATTTTGAAAAAAAACTAACTCGGACTAATTCGCTATTCTGGACGACTTAGTCCCTACCCATATTTTTAAAAAACCTTATTTATGTGCTTTCTTAGCCTCCTAGTATCATATAATATAAGTTTGGAAATTTTTGGGAACATTTGTTTTCTGCATCTAGCTCAAAATCATCAATTTAGGATAGTCATTTTTCAAATCACTTCATCATTGGATCTGAAAATGCTCACATTTATGAACTTTTTCATGACATTGATAAAAAGTACTTTTCACTTTTTCATATACAATGTTTCTATTCATAAAACTTTGCATAAGTTTGATAAAATTTCTTTTCATTCTTGTATGTACATTATTTTCATTCTTAAATCTTAACATTTATTGGATAAAAATGTTTTGTATCTTTGGATATACATTGTTTATATTGTTGAAACATTTCTTGAAATAATTACATATACTTTTTGTTTTTGTTCAAACAATTCTAGTATCTTATATATCTAGACATGCTAAGAAAACTTTCCTATCCCCTCCCTATGAGAGTATTTTAGTGAAAGAGGATACAACCTTGGACATTCTTGACGATCATATTTGTTCTTCTCCTAATATCTCTCCTCTTGGTGATGAAGATATTTTGGTAGAAGAACCAATCAATGAGATTTTTGAGAATCTTAGTTGTTATCTCCTCTTACATCTCTTAGTTTACAAGATATTAATGAACAAGACAACACAAACATAAATAATCATGACAATAACATTTGTTCTTCTCCTAGTATTTCTCCTTGTTGTGATGAAGATACTTTTCTATTAGAAAACAAAAATAGTGAAGGTTGTGAGAATATTAATTGTCCCCCTTCACCTAGAAGAACCCTTATTATGCAAGAAAATTAAAACATTAATCATTCCCCTACTTGTGATGAAGTCATTTTAGAAGAACCAACCTTTGATTGTCAAGAGCAGTTGGTTTGTAGTTCTCCTAAAACCCTTCCTCCTAGGGAGGATATCATGTTAAACAATAAAGCTAACATTGACAATAATAATATTGTATCCTTAGAATCACATGAAGAGACACCCTTAGCCTGTCACTTGCTTAGGGATGTTAATATTATTCAACCTCGACTTATTCTTTATCCCCCTTCAAACAAACAACAAATTGAAAGCAAACCCGAATTCATCCTCTACCCACCTATGCATAATGTGTCGCAATAGTCGAGTTATAAAAACATTGCTCACACAAATTACACAAGAAATAACCTTTGATCACAACAACCCACCCCCACACCTTCAACTTTTCCTAATCCCATATTACCTACTACCCCTCGATTAAATTCACTCATTAGGGAGTATGATCTTGTTGACCAACTAAGAAATACTCCTAAGATATCATTATGGGATCGTATTCAAGCCTCCCCTCACTATCACAACATGATGCAAAATTCCCCACAACAAGTTCCTATCCATTCTAATACATAACAAAATGACATAGTAGCTATAATTCAAGGAATAAATACTGAGATTTTTTTCACTAAAGTGAGCTCCCTCCTTTGGAAGTGCAAAAAAAAAATGAATCTTTCATAATAATATCTCAATACAAAACAAAAAAGATCAAGATAACTATTGTAGATACCAAATTTTCTCTTAATGTGTGCAATGTGAGCCTTCTACATAGGCTTGGAATTCATCAATCAAACATTCAACCTGATTCTTTATCTATTAGGGCATTTGACAACGTCACAAAGAATAGGCTTGGTGTGGTTACTTTACCTCTTACAGTTAGAATGGCCACATTGGAGACACCAATCCATGTTATTCCTCATGAAATTTCATACAATCTTCTCTTAGGAAGACCATGGATTCATGCAATGAATGGGGTGCCTTCCACTCTTCATCATAAAATTAAGTACATATATAACAACAAAGTGTGCACACTTGATGTTGATCCTGAGTTGTTAAGTGTCTTACAACTTGAACAAAACAAATAAAATCATTTCAACACCTTAACGCCAACCACACAGGTGGAACTCGTACAACAAAATCCCTTAGATGACAATTGGGGCTCCTTAGACTTCACACCTTCATTAATGGGAGAATACAAGATCATAAACAAAGACTTTGAAAAGGGAACTACAGTCTTGTCAACACAAGACTCAAAAAATATTTCACAAGCATCCACCTCAACTACTTTAGACAAAGATGCAAACAACAAACAACCACCCGATCCAACAACAATGAAAAATATTTATGGAAAAGTTTATGAGCTTATGAAACAACTTGGATATAGTGGAAAAGTATGTGGTTCTAAAGAACAAGGTATCTGCAACCCTAGTGATCCTATCACACAAGCAATGACTCATGGTCTTGGTTATTGTCCCTTGATATAAATCACCAAGCCTTCACCTCCCATCAATACCATCACAAACCACCCTTCTAAACCACCTTCAATACTAGTGCATCCTAAATTAATGGAGATTAGTGGTTTAAAAGGTGATCCTTTGCAACAATCACAACCCACAAAGAAATATTTTCTTAATGTCAATGTCATCTCACAAAACGCTAATGATTTAGATTTTACACACTCCTCTAAAGGAGCATCCAAAATCTCACAATCTATACAGTCTTGCGTAGGTATGAAATCATGTACTAAGAAAGATTGATCTTTATCACAAGCTAGAGGAACACCTTCTACCTTTGATCAAGAGGGTATCTTATCAAGACTCCTCCAAGATCACTTGATCTCCCTTCCCCTAAAAATATGAAACAAATTATATTACAAGAATTCCTTTTGTGCCTATCACAGAGTTCATGGGTATTCTACTAATGAATGTAAGGACTTGAGTATTAAAATCCAACATATTAAGGAGCTTGGTTCTTTCCCTTATGTGAGGGCACCTCATTCCTCTAATTGATACTTATTTTCACTTTGCCTTGCATCTCCTTAATCCTTTCAGCTCACCCTTCTCCTGCACCAAGTGGGGGCAAGGGGTTAGATAGCCTTCTCCTCATATGTCACTTTTCATTGTCTCTTTTGGCTAGTTGTTAACCTTTCATGAACATAAAAAAGAAAGCTTGGGATGTGGAAGACATGCCTTAACTTGAATTGCATGTGAAATACTACCTTTTTCATGATGTATCTTATCGGAAACATATGACTTGACAAAGGGCTTTCTGAACGAGCACTTATGTATTCTTCTTCTACTTTAAAGAAATTTCTCATAACAATGGTGTTAGCAACTGATTTAAAGTGGGTGCATACATCGACACTCACATTTCATTGTGCAATTTTCTTTTTTCTTCTGACCCCCTCTCTTGGAAACATTACGTACAATGTTGCCCACAATGAGACATTGCACTTGCCCTCTCTTACAAACAAGATGAGACAATTTTCACTTTTCCTCTCTTGGAGACATTAAGCATGATGTTCCTTAATATGATACATTGCACAAACTAAGAAAAATCCCTTTGAAAATTTCTTACAATATTTCAAAATTCATTTTCTTTTGTGGCGCCTTTTTAAATTTATCAAGAGGTATAACTTTGGTATGGTTAAGCGGGAAGCCCAACTAGCGAAACGACTTTCCCCATAGCCACCTACATGTGTGTGAATACATACCAACCATGAGTGTATTTTTCTCACCTTCTTTTTATTTCTCACCCGATGGATAGCCAAGAGTTCTATTACCTCAGAGTGAGTATGCTTATTGGACAAACAACCTAGATCTGATCCGCAACTAGTTGGAAAAATAGTCAAAATTTGATCCAATGTATTTTACTTTCATTCTTGTTCTTCCTTCTAGTTATTTCATTGCATGATCACATATCTTATTTTGTTGTAAATCATTCACCCTTGAATGTGTCCTTTTGCACTAATGTCAATTTGACTTAGGATCTTGAATATTGGGGGCTTGACCGTCTCCTTCATCTTTGTCATTTTTCACCATCCACATTGGCACTGCTTGGCTACTTTAGTGTGAGTTTGAAGGAACTTCATCCTCATTTAAGTGGGGGCTAAATGTGTTGCAAAAAGTGTAGCCTTGACACTTTTCACTCATTTGGGCCTTTTCTTGTGGTTTTTGGCCTAGTTTCACTCGGATTTAATGTCATAATTTGGTCAATACATTCACATTAAATCTTGGACCCTTACAAATCAATAATAATTCTATGGTGTCTTGTAAAAGTGTTGTGAAGTTTTGTAACCCACTTTCACACTTTTCTAGGACCTTTTCATCATAATTCACCTAAATAACCCCCTTCCAAGCCTTATTTCAAAGTGTTGTGAAGATTTGTAATAAACTCTCACACTTCCTAGAATTTTCATCAATAAATCAACCCTTTCTTATGTTAAAATGACCCCTTAATGCACTTATAGGTCCTACTTAAGTGTGTTTCAGAAGAAAATCCTTTCAAGCATCATTAATCTCACTTTAATTCCCAACAACCACTTAAATTTTCCTAGGTGGGCTAAGTCACTACCTTGGGCGACTTAGCCCCATTTGGCATAAAAATAAAAATTAATCCAAATTTTTGATGAGATATTGTCTTCTAAACCTTAAGGTCAGCCTATGATGTGTTATTTTCAGGAAATTAGGACACATGTATAAATAAAGGGTTTTCCCCTCATTTTCACACTAATTCTATCTCTTGCCTCCCCTATCAACTAAGTCTCATTCTTCTATCTCCTTCTCTTCATCATTCTTCTCAAGCAAGCTAGGGTTTCAACATTCTAAATCATCAAGCAAGCATTCAAGGGTTGAATCTTCAACAATTGTTGCAGCAATCCAAGACCTCTCATCATGGCAAGGTACTAACTCCATTACTTCATGTTCATACTTCACTACATTTTCTATTCATTTTGGTTTAGTTACTTAAAATGAGTTTGACTAAGGCAAACCCCCATGCCCTAACATCCAACATTTCTTTCTCTCTTTGTGTGATTTCTAGGTCTTGTTTTCATATTTATCAAAGAGAAAATTTTGAAGTGTTTTCAACAACTTTTCAAAGCTATTCAAGGTGGTCAAAACCCTAATTGGAGCTTGGAGAACACCTATAGGCCAAAAATCAAGGTTTCTGGTCTGAATATTTAGAGTAGAAGCACAAGTTGAGGTCTATAGATTCCCCATTCGAATCTTCCAAAAAGTGAAAGTGGACACATCCCCCAGTTGTGGTGAATTAGTCCCACTGTGCAAGTTTTTCAGAGATTTATGTGGATCTCGATACCCTTTTTGCTAAAACAAGTCGCAATGTAGTTTTTTTAGAATTTTCCCAAAATTGGAATAAGTCATCCAGTTTGGCACAAGTGTCTTGCTAGGCTCAAAGATTAGAATTTGCAGAATTTCAAGAACATTCATAGTCTTCACTCCAACCTCTACCAATTTCTAGGTGCAATCCTTCTTATTTACCCTTCTATCTTGTCTTTTGTTTTCTTCAATCTATCTCTTTGCATGTTACAACGTGTCTTCAAACAAGTTGCATTTTCTAAGTGTTTAGTCTATTTTATCTATTTATAGTATTTAGATCATTGTACTTAGACGCATTCACACACACACTCACATTAATCTTTGAATGTAACATTTTCCATTTTGGTATCCCTCTCTCCTTTTAGGTGAAACACCCTAGAAGTGTTAGAGAACCCTAAGTAGGTACCAAAATATTTGGATAGGAAGTGAATTCAAAGAGAAATATGTAGAAGTTGAGAAAAAAAAGGAAGAAAAGAAGCCTATTGCAAACAAGAAGGATAATAAATCTGCTCCAAATCATCAAAAGATAAGGTAAAATTTTAGGACTGATGTTGATGGATTCACAAGAGTGTACGATCCAAGGAGGCCAATAAAAATAATATCACCTCATCCAACTCAAGGAAATTCTATGATTAGGTTTTCATCATACTTCTATAGTCATTTCTATTCCTATAATCAATTTGGTCATAGGGTTAGAGAGTGTAGAGTTGTGCCTAGGAGGAGCAAAAAATTTGTAAGCAAGAATTCATTTGCTCCTTTGATGGATATGAATATAGTCTGTTACAAATACAACAATTTTGGTCACATAGCAAGAAATTATAGAACAAAGCCAATAAGACCAAATGTAAAGATTGAGAAAAAGAATGATTTACCCCCTAAGTCAAACAAAGAATCTGAAAATAAGGAGGAGAAGGTAGAAAAGACTAAAAAGAAACCTAAGAAGGTGTGGAAGGAAAAAGAACAAAGTTCCACACAATCAATGATTGCTCTTGAACAATGTTGCATGCTAAAAAGATAAAATTTTGGGTAATAGATAGTGGATGCTCCAAGCACATGACTAGAGATAAGAGTAAATTCATCAAACTCAAGAAATTTAATTGAGGTTTTGTGAGTTTGGGTGACAACACAATAGTCAAAATATGTGGAAAAGGCATACTAAGCCTAGATGGTAAAACCCCTTAAAGATGTATTGTATGTTGAAGAACCAAAACACATCTTTCTAAGTGTGAACCAAATGTGTGAAAATGGTTACAAGGTCATCTTTGATTTTGAAGGATGGAAAATAAGGAAGAATAGAAAAATAGTTAGACAAGGATTGAGAACTAGCAGAAATCTGTATAACCTCTCTAAAGTAAAAGGTTAAAGTTTCTTGATAGGACAAGTTGATGAAAGTTGGTTATGGCATAAAAGAATGGGGAATGTAAAATTTAATCATCTAGTGAAGTTCAAGAGGTCTGGTAAGACACATGCCTAAAATAATCAAGCTTGCAAATGTCATATACAAATAATGTCGGTATGGAAAACAAACAAAGGCTAGTTTCCTGACTAAAGAATAGTCAACCACTAAGCCTTTACAACTAGTTCATACCGATTTATGTGGACCTACAAGAAAAATGGGACTTAAAGAAGAAAGGTACTTCATGTTTCTAGTTGATGACTACATAGGAATGACTTGGGTAACATTTTTGAGAGACAAGTCACAAGATTTTGAAAGATTTAATATATTCAAGAAAATGGTTGAAAAAGAATTGGGAAGAAGAATTAAATTCTTGAGATCAGATAGAGGAGGAGGATTTACCTCAAGTGAATTTTTTGAGTACTGTGAGGCACATGGAATCAAGAGGTAGTACTCTGCACCAAGAACTCAACAAAATGGTGTTTTTGAGAGAAAGAATAGAGTTGTCAAGGACATGGCCAACACAATGTTAAATGAGGCTAGATTAGCTGATATTTTTTAGAGAGAAGTTTTCCATACTGTAGTATATATTCTAAATCTAGAGTCCAAATCAGAGCACACAGTGATAGAACACCTTATGAATTGTGATATGGTAGGCTTGCCTCTGTTAAGCACTTCAAATTATTTGGAAGAAAATTCTACATTAAGAGAGTAGATGAGAACTTGGGAAGCTTTGAGTCAAGGAGTGATGAAGGAGTATTTCTAGGATATTCCACCCAAATAAAAGCATATAAATACTATAGAAAGAGACTTGACAAGATTGTGGAAAGCATCAATGTCAATATTGATGAAAGTATAAAGCATATCAAATTCGATCAGAATGAATTTGAAGATGATTCAAATTATGAAGATAACGTTGCAAATAATGAAGAAGAATCTGAAGAAGAGATTAGGAAAGCACCTACAAAGTATGTGCAGAAGGATTATCTAGCAGATCAAATAATTGAGGACAAAAATGAAGGAGTTCAGACTAGGAGAAGATTTGTAAAGAACAAATAACAAGTTAACCTTTCTCTCCTATCTTAGATTGAACCAAAAAAAATTAATGAATCCAACAAGGATGATAGTTGGATAGAAGCCATGGAACTGAAGCTAAATCAAATTGAAAAGAATAAAACATGGGAATTGGTTCCTAGAACTCTAAGAAAAAATATAGTTTGAACTAAATGGGTGTTTAGAAACAAACTAAATGAGGATGAAGTTGTTGTGAGGAATAAGGAAAGATTAGTGTGTAAAGGATATGCACAAGTTGAAGGCATTGGTTTTGAGGAAACATTTGAACCAATGGAAAGATTAAAAGCAATAAGAATGTTTCTTTAATTTTCAGTCTACAAGGGATTCAAAGTATATCAGATGGATGTTAAATCTGCATTCTTGGATGGAAACCTAGAAGAAGGCAGTTTACATTGAACAACCAAAAGTTTTTCAACTTTCAGAAGCAAAGGATTATGTGTGCAGATTGAGAAAGGAAATGTATGGTCTAAAGAAAGCACCAAGAGCATGGTATTCTAGATCAGACCAATATCTTTAGCAACAAGGAATTAAAAAGGGATGTGCAGACATTAATTTGTATCTCAAATCAGAAAGTGAGCACATGATTATTTTTGATGTTTATATAGGTGACATAAAATTTAGAGGTAGCAATGATAAAATGTGTCAAATATTTTCTACGCATATGAAAGATGGATTTGAAATTTCAATGTTAGGAGAGTTGTCATTTTTCCTTGGCTTACAAATTGCACAAAGTGATATAGGGATATTTATATCTCAAACAAAATATGCTAAGGAAATTCTCAATAAGTTTGGAATGGAGGACAGTAGACTAGTCCTTGTACCCCCATGATAATTGGTTGCGAATTGAGAAAATCAAATTAATCCCCAAAATAAAATTAAACAATGTATAGGTCAATGATTGGTAGCTTGTTGTACTTAACTACATCAAGGCGCAATATTATGCAAGAAATATGTTTAGTTGCAAGGTTTCAGGCTACACCAAGGGAGTTTCATGTCAATGTAGTAAAAATAATTTTTAGATATATCAAAAACACTATTTATTATGGACTATTGTATCCCAAGATCAAGGATTTTTAATTTACAACATACACAAATGAAGATTATGCAAGAAGTGTAGATGATAGGAAAAGCACAAGTGGAGGAGCATTATTTTTGGGAAACAAATTGGTTTCTTAGATGAGAAATCAACAAGAATCATCCACTCTTTCCATTGTAGAAGTAGAGTATGTAGCAGAAACAACATGTTGCACTCAATTCCTATGGATGAAGTAGACAATTAAGGACATAAAGGTAGAGTATAGTGAACCTATCCCTATTCTTTGTGATAATTCATGTACAATAAATATCTCAAAGAATCCAATGATGCACTCTAGAACAAAACACATATTCATAAAGTATCACTTCATTAGAGAAAAGGTTGCAAACAAAGAAATCAGCATGGAGTATGTCCCAACAAAAGAACAAGTGGCTGAAATTTTCACCAAGCCTCTTCCTACAAAGCAATTTGAGTATCTAAGGTAGAAGCTGGGAGTAATTTCTCCCACATAATATCACTAAAGATTAGTGATAGAGCATGCATCTAGGGGGAGCTTCATTGTTTCTTCATCCATACTTGGAAATGAAAGGATAGATCAAGTCAGGTAAAATTAATTTACAAATTTCTAACAACTTGATGGTTGCAGTAGTATAGAAACATTCTTTCTCTTTGTATGGTTCATCAAAGGGGGAAATTATCAGCAACAACACTATGTTTTGAGGAATATATTATCAGCAACAACACTATGTTAGACCCTTTTCCATTGATGTCAAAGGGGGAGAAATTGAGAAAAATGCTCTATTAGGAGAGAGTAAGCCACAAAAATCTCTTTGTTTGTCAAAGATGAAGATATGACTAAGGGGAAGTTGTGACAATGATTGTGTGATAGTGATTGATTCTTTAGTACAACATATTTTTTGGATGCTCTATTGGGAGAAAGTAATCAACAAGATCTTTTTTTGTCAAAGATGAAGATGTGACTAAGCGGGAGCTGTGACAATGATTTATGCTTTGGTACAACATATTGTTTGGTACATCTTTTGGTTCAGAGAATTTAGGTTTTTCATCAATGACAAAGGGGGAGATTGTTGGCATATGGTTGTCATTGATGCCAAAAAGAGATCAAATGTGAAATGGAGTTGGTGTAAAGGAAAGATTGCAAAAATGTACCTGATTGAAGTTAAAAGAAGATCTAGTGTAAAAGACAGTCCGATTTGTGTTAAGTTTGTAGGTTTTAGAGTTTGAGCTTCAAGTTTATCGCATATCAAATACCTTGAAAAAAACTTAGAAGATTTGAAGAGAATCAAACATCGATCATCAGGCTTATCACTTACCAAATGTAATTGAAAAATTCTTAGGAGGTTTGGAAGTTGTTGGCAAACAAACTTTAGAGGTTCATAGTAACCTTTACTTAGTTGATGGTAATGGGTGTAAGTGTATGCAGTATCCAGGAACTCCGACCCTTGAAATGGCTTCAATGTTCATAGGTTGATAGGAACGATTGCACCTTATCAAAAGGAATGATGAGTTATATGAAGGAAGGGAGGATCTCGACCCGCGAAAGGGATTTATTCTTCATTGTTTGGCAGTATGGTTGTCAGTTTACTTGCTTGAGATCTACTAAGTATGGTGATCAAGGGATCCCTGATCCTCAACTATCTATTGAACGTTAGTGAGTGTGAAGACTTAGAAGATTTCACAATAAAGTGAAATTCATTAAATAAAACATGTTCAAGAATTTCTTACTCGAAAGGAATTCATGAAAAATGAAGTGGTGGTCAATTTCAGAAAATCTGCATGAGAAAGGATTTCCCGAAAACTGAAGTGATGGCATTTTCGGGTAATCTATGTGAGCATGAAATTAGAAAAAATGGTGAAGTTTGGGTAATCTGTATGATCAAGGAATTCATGAGAGTAGTGTCTTCAAAGAATCCACACTCCCTTGGATTCCACAAAAGGGGAAGGGTTTAGGAAATCTAGACTGGCCTGGATTCCGTGAAAGGGAAAATTTTGCGATGATGAAAGAACCGAGAGCTTTGAAAAATTTGGATTGGTTTGGAAATTGTGAGAGTGTTGTTTAAGGATGAATACGAGGTTGACATGTGGAATATTCTTATTGGTTGATTTCATATCTCTGTTGTAAATCAACAAACAATTTTTGGTCAATGATTTTTAAGAGAATTAAAAATCCGATTTAATCAAATTGTGGAGATTCAAAGTAAGGCGGCTAAAAGATAAACATTTGATCATGGCACGAAAAAAAAGGTGAATGGGTAGGCAAAAAAATGATGAAACTCCCAATTTAAATGAATGGATTTATGGCACAAAAAATGGAGCAAATTCCCCAGCTACACTCTTGTTGGCAATTGGAAGGAATGGACAACACCATTAGTGCACAGGCGATTATGAAATCTAGAACAAATCAAGCATACAAGAATATGGCATTAAATGTATATGGAACCATAGTTTCTTATATGCCAAATATAGAAAATGCATTGAATAGGGTAAGTGGTTGTTTGGATCAATGTACATTTATCTTGTTGGAGAAGCTTGTGAGTGAAGGAAACCCTAACAAAAGCTTCCAAATGTGTTGGATGATTGTGCAAAGATCAAGGCAGTAATTTCAAGTTGGTAGGGTTAAGAAAAAAGAAGACATTTAAGAATTTTTCCTAACTGTGTTTGGAATCTTGAAGAAGAGTGTGTTAAGAAAGAGGAGTAGTGTAGAGAAAGAGAGTGAACAAAAGTGCAGAAAAATGAGAGTTGTAGAGAGTGCAACATATATACTTGTGCAGTTGCAAACTGGTTGCAACTTAGAATTGTAAACAAATTTTCATTTCTCTCATTGTAAATATGATTGGTGGATGTCATCGGATATCTGGGTAGGTGCTCATATTAGGGAGTGGTTGCTTCCTTAGAGTGGGTGCTCCTAAAATCAGGAGATTGGTGTCTCCTTACTGTTGGTGCCCTTTAAGAATTCTAACAAAACATTGTTCCTTGTGAGGCTAGATTAGGATAGTAGCTCCTAGCAACATTTTCTCACCATGGTTTTTCCCATCTTGGGTTTTGAGATGTTAAATTGTGTGCTTGTTTAAATTTTTGCATTTCACGTTTTAATCTGCACACTAAGTGTTTCAAGAGGTCAGTCTGCACTATAGGTTAAAGGGTCAAAATTTCACTATCTACTGTTTCGTCCCCCCTCTTAGTAGATTGTTGTGTTCCAACATAAATATTTCAAAAATGTGATAACACACTCAAGAACAAATAATATTGTAATTAAGTATCATTTTCTAAGAGAGAAGGTTGTAGTCTACAAAGAGGTAAAGATGAATTATGTTGAACCAAGCAACAAGTAGAATTTTTTTTCATAAAACCACTTCCTAAGGATAATTTTAAGTATCTCCAACAAAGGTTGGGATTTTTTCTCCCCTCTTGAATCAAGAGGAAAGCACAAGTTGAGGGGGGGTGTTAACTCCATGTAAGAAGGCTCAGTGGTCTTACAAAAGAAATTAGAAGCAATGTGATATGGACTTAGAGAGAGTTTATCTAGGAAATAGGTTTCCAAATTGTATAGAGAGTAGTTGACCTTTTCCATTAATGTCAAAGGGGGAGAATTAGGACTCAAAAAACTAAAAATATAAGGGGAGAAATAATTCAAGTGATATGGTTTCTTGATCCTGACACATTAGATTTGTCTTCATGTGTGGCCAACATTTGATTTTTTTCATCAATGATAAGGGTGATATTATTGAACATAGGTTGTCATTGATGTCAAAGGTGCAATTTCATGGAGTAATATTCTTGATGATAGATTGTTCTCATTGATGTCTAAGGAGTAATGCAAGTTGAACAATGAATGTAATTGTACTTGAATTATCATTATCAATTCATTTTGAGTACAATAAAGTTGATTGAGTACATCAATTATGCTTGCAATATCATGCCTAAATCTATTCATGGTGATAGATGTAATTGAGAAGTCTAATCTAGAGTTTTGGAGGTCAGTTACTAAGGGCAAAGAGATTTTTTGGAAATACACTCATGTTATGTATTCCATTATGGATGTGAGTTTAGCTTTGTAGCTTGAGAGGAGAGTGTGCCTAAACTTGTTCTATATTATTCTAATGTTTCTAGTATTTATGTTTTACATGCAAAAATATTGAAGTGACAAAAAGTTCATTGTGCTTGTCAGTTAACCAATTGGTGTTCCAAAACTATGTGACAACAACTTGAAGTGTTTAACCTCTAGAGATAGCGTGGGATACAAAAATAGGTCCAATTTAAGGTACTCGTGGATGTGCGTGACATCATGTTATTTTGACAACAATAGATTAAATTTAGGACCTACCCGCCACATGTTTCATGTAATTTGAATTTAGGTCCATCCTATGTCATCTTGGTTAATTGTGGATCCTTGGATGACATGAAGTAATATTTTAATGTAATGTCTTGTATATAATCATCATATTTTTAGATCTCACTTGACATGTATGTGGATACAAAGTTATGTGGAGGTATACAATTGTGTAAGAAAGTAAAATTCAATGGGAGTTGCATCTCAATCATTGTGTGCCATTATCAGAAGATCATAAGGAGTGTAAGAGATTTTTTGAAGAAATATTAGATCTTATGTAAGCTAGGTAATCATCATTGAAGAATTATAATATTTTTCTCTATAATTTGATAGGATTGGTTTCCTACTCATTGAGGTAGTGCTCATATTTGTATATATGATATTTGTGTCTCCAGTAGGTTAGTGTCTACATACATTGTATGGGATTGGTTTCTTTGGTAGGTTGGTGCCTAGTTCATGATTGTAATTTATTAATTATTTATGTGAGGTTGGATTTGGATAGTAGCTCCAAGAATCTCTTCTCACCATGGTTTTTCCCATTCTAGGTTTCCATTTATATCTAGTTTTCATTATGTGAATGTGTGCCTCTATGATTTCTTAATTGATAGTAGTTGTTTCAATTCATGTTTCATGCTTAGATATACATATTGAATTAAATATTTTTAAATAGATTTTATCTATTGATTCACCCCTCCCTCTCATTAGATTGTGTTCCCTTCAGGTTTCTTGGACCTGGAAGTGGTTGTAATTAATGAAGCCAATTTTAGCTTGATAGATCATTTCATGATCTTTTCAGTGGTTTAAATAGTTCATCAATCAAACAACTAGATCAAAGGGTATGGCCTCTAAAAGTTGGGTCTCTTGAAATTGGAGATTTAAAAATATTTTGAACATGTAAATGAGTTGTAAGAGGGAGTTACATGTTTTGGTGTGTGTGTTGACACATCATAGGGAATCTTTGATTGGATATAAGATTGGATGCCACTTTTTTGAGTGGTTTTAGCTCATGTTTTTTTTATTTTGTTTGATGATTTAATGTATTGTATCTCCTATATATTAGGTGCATGAGATGGAGGTCGAGGGAAAGAGTCTTATAACTGTTGATTTACCTCGAGATTCTAGTTCGTGATACTCCCGTGAGAGAGCTTTCTTTGAAAGTATATTGCAATCATGTTTATTTCTAAATAATATATTGGGTATTTTTTCAAGTGTGGGATTTTTTTCCTAAAAAGGTTTTAACCACATAAGTCATGTATTGTTGTATGAATGTTATTTATGTTTATTTTTTAAAATTTATTATAAATATTTAAACATGTTTTACATAACTCTCCCCTCAATATTAGTGTAGGAAATTATTCCACTAACTTAGCTTCCTTACAAGAAATTTTCCATTTTAATATGCCGAAGGTGACTATCTCCAACCTTAGCCATCAAATCAGTCATAATGGTAGCTTATTTCTAACCCTAGCATTTGTACTTCATTTTAGGTGGTTTTGAGATCAAACAAAGTAAATGTACTAATAGTTCAAGGAAAAAATGATAAGCAAATATAAAAAGAAATTTTTCTATGTGTAGGTCAAATTGCAAATCATTGTAGCTCATTAAAAGATAGATGAAGCAATATGATATGTTGGATTATTAGACATAATGTGAATTAAATTATGAAGGATTTGAAAATTCAAACTTTATATGGTTTTAAATTTCATAGAAATGAATAAGTGTGGAAGCTTACCTCTAAGAAAAAATATCAATCAAAATGAATAGGGGTGAGTAGCAACTATGAGCCACAACTATAGGCTTCTTCTTTGGAAAATAAAAACTAATGTGAAAGGGCACATTCTTTCCCATATATATATATATATATAATTGGGATTTGGAAATACCTATAAAATTTTGGTGAACTATAAATTTTGAGAACTCACCAAAAAGTGACTAATCAAACACTTATTGTACCATTGAGAACCTTGTTAGATTATTGAGAAACTTGCAAACTCAAAAACTTGCTAATAATTGGAACTTGCA
Organism: Sequoiadendron giganteum; assembly: GCA_007115665.2. Taxonomy (NCBI): domain Eukaryota; kingdom Viridiplantae; phylum Streptophyta; class Pinopsida; order Cupressales; family Cupressaceae; genus Sequoiadendron; species Sequoiadendron giganteum. The sequence goes on along the minus strand of CM021101.1, from coordinate 781,997,599 downwards.
AAAAAATTCATTGCACTTTTGAAAACTTTGTAAACATGCAAAATAGCTAAAACATTAGAGAGAAGAAATTATATCACTTTTTTGAGAAGCTCAAGAAATATCCAAAAAGGGGAACATGAGAATCTTTTGAGAAAAAAATGTCAACCTTCCAAGGAAACAATGAACTTAAAAACAATTGATAAATGAATCGGGAAAATAAAAGGTCTATGAAATTTAAAGAGATACCCACATAAATACTTTTTCACAAAGATTCAAGGTTTGTGAACTGAAGAAAATGCCAAAAAAGGTCTTTTTATAAAGTCACAAGGTTCACAAATTGAAAAAATATGCAGATTTTTTTTGGGAAAGGTTGAAAAAAAATAAAAATAAATAAAGATATTTTTTTTTTACATTTTGTGACTTCCCTTTTCATTATGACGCTTCAAGGTAAAGTGAATATAAGAAACAAAAAGATATCAAAATTCTAAAAGAATTTTTTTTTGGGCAACACCACCCAAAGAAAATTCTAACTTAGGATTAATTCTTACCTTTACCTATAAATGATTCAATCACCTATACTTTATTCTTAAAATTGGTAAATAGAACCATCAAAATAATATTAGCACATTTCTTAATAAGATGCTAAAAAATAACTCAAAGGTGGGCATCTTCAAGTCAAGTCATAAGGCATCCATGGTGGAATAAAAGATGGAGGAAAACATCTATGATGAACAATTTAAATTAGTTAAAATTAAGAATAAATTCTTGATCTATTTTATCTCCTTGAATTTTTTTAATTTGTGATAATAAATTCAATTCAACAAGTCCTTTATTAAGAGAAAATCATCAAGAGAGAATGAAGTCAAATCTACCTCTAGTTACAATCTAAATAACTCATTAACGATTGCAAATAAATTATCAATTTTTTCTCATACATAATTTGGTGTTGTGCACTTTGCAATATTAAATGATAAACTATTTGATACTTTCAATCCAATTAATCCCATGGCTTCTTCTAGCTTGTTTCAATAAACAAACTTTTCAAACTCTATGTGTTATAGAGGCTTTCTAGCCAAAAAAAAAATTAGTCTTTTAGATTGTAGTTTTTGTCTCATTTTTAGTTTGCATGTGTGATAATTATATTTAGCGAGGAGCTATACTCCTAGGTTTTTCCATGATAAAAATAAAAATAAACATAAAAAATATATAAGGAAAACTTAAATCATGTTTTACACCCCATGAAATATAAATGTTATAATTCCACTCCTAAAAAATTAATGGGAACTAAATTATAATTTTTACATTGGACAAGCCTAAAACTACCATTTACAAAATTCAAAAATAATGTTTACCAAATCAAAAATTGGAGGTTACAAACCATTGCTTGTGATTATTTTAGTAAATTTCTTTTTTTTTTGGGTCAAAATCCAATTCTACAAGAAAAATTTATTCCTATTGTAAAAAAAATGGAAAAAATGGTTTCAAATAGAAATTTATAATACCTCGAATATAATTTTAGAAAAATTATATTTTTATCAATTGAAAGTACTCAAAAAAAATGGTTGCCCAGGAAAAAATTTGACATCATGGATGGAGATTATGACTCCTAGAAAAACATCCCCTTGTTTGGAAAATAAAAACTCCAAGCACATTATGTTAGTGGTGCCAACAATAGGTTTGTCTAGTGGTAGAAAAAGTGACTAGCACTACTTAGAGTGGTAGTGGTTCAAGAGTTGTAAATCTTGAAAAGGCTGAGTTTGGGTGATGGATAAGATGGAGTAGAGTCAAGCCGTTGTAGGGTTGGTTGTGGTGAGGGGCTCATATCCTATTGTAAAACTAGGCATTTAAGATCCTTGTGTAGAATTAAACAATGCTAAAGCTAGCATATGCATCACACCATAGTCTGTTGCTTATAAATTTTAGAAATTTTGGGTTTATTTGTATGAAAATTTTAAAATATAATTATGCATTGTTAAGAAGCATATTTTTTCTTTAAGTTTCACTCATATTTTTATTTTTTGTTATTATTTTTTATATATAATTGTTTAAACATTTTTATCATTTATTGTGTCATATTCACATTTAGTTTGAAATACTTATTATTTTTCTTAATTTGATCAATTATCCTATTTAGTTCAAATCATTTCAATTGGGTTTGAACTTGTTTCAATATGGAGGTCTACAAAACTAACCCATAATTTAAAAGTTCAAATTTAAATTCCTACATCTTTTAACTTTTAGTTATGATTTGACTCAATACACATTTCTACATGTTTCTTTGTTTTGGTATTTTAAAAATTTAATATTTTATTCATTGGTATTAGAAAATATTATAAAGACACAAACAAGAAATTAGTAGACATTTTATTTTTGTAAGGATAAATACTTCTAATATATATTAGAATCCATAATCTATCTACACATTTATGCATGTTGTCCACAAACATTTGGTCAAATTTGTATATTTAGTTCATTTCGAAGGTTGACTTATAAAAACTTAACTCTAGTGATATGGCAGTGTCCCTTAAGGTGTTTATAAAAAAATATTTGATGGATTTAGACATAGAGAAGTTGAAAGAAAAACATATTTGCACTTAAATTTTGTTCTAATTCATTTTTGTTAATCTAGGTTCACATAGATATTCAATAGATATCATTATACCTCAATGATACCAAGTGGGATCCAACATAAGTCCATGGGCTCCATTTAAAATACAAAGCTCCAACTAGTTCTCCTCTCTCACTGTTTGAACATGATTCATAACACTTTCCTTTTGTTTTCCCATGATAGGCATTAGAATTCCTTTATTTCCCAAGCATGGCCTCTAGACATCCATGCCCATGAAAATTAATTCCACTTTTAAATACACACTAAAACCTTATAAATTTGAACTTTGTTCACATAAAATCATATAGATAGAAAAAATCATACAAACAAGGATTATCCTATGCTAATGAGTCCCAGTTTTTGGTCAAAGTAGGACATTGAAATCAACATTTTTAACTAAATCTTCACTTTCTAACACCTATAGCAGCTAAACTATTAGGAATTCAAAGACCATGTGAACTTGTGATTTGTGAAGATTTATGTGCAGACTCCAAATATATTTAAAAATAAATTTTGGTTTTTGTACGTACCTTTTAATAGATTGTTTTTTATTTATAAACAACATTTTAAAAAGTAATGTATATGTTGTAATGCATGATAATATTTTTATAGAAAGGGTAAAATTATAGTTTTTAAAATATATATTTGTAACATCAATATCTAGTGCATGCATATTTTTTCATAAAAAAATTTTGCATATTTTTTCTTTATTAATTTTCAAAGTCAAAGTAATTATAGTTTGGTCATAGGTGTATGTTGTAACACATTATTTTTTTCTTATGTATAAAAATTCAACTTTTTTTTTCTCAAACAAGGAAATCAATACCTAATACACAAATTAAAATATTTTTTTTCAATATTTTACTATTTTTCCACATCTACAAAACAAAACAATTAATGTTTGGTGAAAAAAATGTGTTCAATAAAATAAATATAAATAAAATCAAAATATATTAAAAATTATATTTTTCCTAAAGTTCATTTCGATGAATATGATCTTTCAAATTATATTTTCAATTTCATTCCATTTGAAGGTCCAAATTGAGGTTTGAAACATAAATTTTTGAGTAAAACTTGATGTAGAGAGTGAAATTGGTTTCCCAAGGACCATTATTCGAAGGTCCTTCATTTGAAGATATTCAAAGACCTCCATTTGAAGGTACATTATTCCCAAAAAAATACAAAAAATATTTGAACGAAGGTAATTTCCAAAAATGGAAAAAAGGGACCTTTGTTCAAAGGCCATTTTTATTCCTTTTCTAGTAATTTCTATATAAGGGATACAAAGGGACCTTCAAAATTTTGAAACTTTTTTCTCTACATTTTTTTACCTTCAAATAGAGGTCCATCTTTCAACGAAGATACTTTTTGACATATCTTCAAATGAAGGTGTTTTCAACTTTCTTCCCTCATTTGAAATAGTAAAACTACTATCCCAAGTTTGAGACTCACTATTGTGTGTTTACCCACAATCTAGTGATGGACCCAAGGGCATTAGCATACAAATGGAAATAATTTAAATTTAATCACCTAGGGAATATATTAGTCAATGACTATGATGGGACTTTTAAAATTTGTCAAAATATTTCTTGGTTTGGGCATGACTGATTACATTTTGTGGCTGGAGGTCTATTGCTTAGGGCTTAGGGTTTTTCTCACCCATGGTAAGATTGATTACTATCTTTTAAACCCTCACGTTATATTTTTGCATTGAACTACTGTTGGGGGTTACTGGTCTCTTAAGTCATCTGACTGAGCCTTTCTTTTGTGCTCTTACTAGCCCCTTTTTACCCGACCTATCGGTCTTTTTTCTTTGCCACTTGGGCCTAATTGTTTGTGCCATCGAGAGTCTTTTCCGGCCAGCCCCACCATTATTACTTTTATAATTCTATAGTTTGGTGGACCATCTGATTACGGGTTTTGATTTGGACTATTCCATTGTGAACCTCGTAGGTTTTACTATTAATGTCACTAAAGGGGTGTGAGGTGTGTGAAATGTCGCCATCTGTCAAATAAGGAAGGGTGGGGCTTGGTCCTAATGCGCCAGCAGTAAAAAGTGGATGTCTTTTCATCGGTGGGTAGTAAATGATGGGGATTAATGATGACCCTTCCTCGCTAGCCTCACATGATCGGATTAATGTTCTCAGAGCTACCGCGAGGTCTGCGATATGATGACACGTGGCTTGGCTCCCAGAACATAAGGGTTAGGTTGGCCCACTGCTCAGTCACAATTTCTTGCTCTTGGAGAGGTGTGATTGGCTATTGTTTTTCTCAAGTAGTGATGTGGATTTTCAACGATCTTTGACTCAATCTGAGTTGTCCAACTTGCCAGGTCTCTTTAACATCAACAATTTATTTTCAAAGGGTTATTGTTCACCCATGTGAGGAGTTTTTGCATTCTACGAGTTTTCTTCATTAATGGAGTGGGTTTTTTAGTGGATTTCCTCCTGATCTCCTTGCATGCAAGCAATATCTGCCTAATAAATGCAATGATGGGTTGTACGCAGTTTTCCATAATCCTAGAATTATTTTGTGGTGGCAACATCAGCCACTATTCACTCACACGCTCATACTCTAGTTTGGGCAATTAATTTTCCCTGCACCGGTTTTCTCTATAAATGTCGGCTGAATTGCTCTTCTGTATCATTGCATTTTGAGTTCATTTGTTTGTAGTATGAGGGATTTGACGATACGACGAAGTGCAAGAGTGGGTGCTAGGAATTCACGATGCAAGGAGAAGAAACCTATTCCTGAAGCTCCTAAGGCGGTTGCTCGAGGTGTGGGAAGGTAGTTTGGATGTCATGGTTCCCCTGTTGTGCTCTCTTCGGGCTCTATTAATGATGGGTCTGAGATTGATTCAAACTATCGTTACTATCTCACGGCCATGACTGAGCTCATAGGGGTCAATGAGGAGGTCCTTGTAGTTTCCCCAATTGCTGAAATGGCACCGTGTTGTGTTGTTGGATCCGGTGTTGGTATTGGTAAGAAAAAGGGAATCATTTCGCTCCTTACTGAAGCAAGAACCAGGAGCAGTCACCTCTATCGGGGCTGTGTGTTTACTAAATGATGTTGGAGAGTGATGTGGGTTGCTGGGGTGGTGCTTTTTTTTATTAGTGTTGCTCTAGTTGTTTAGTTTTGATGTGCACATGCGCATGCGTGGCATGGTGTTTTTTGTTTTTTCTCCAACTGGTTATTGGGGTGTAACTATTTTGATTCCTGAGTTCGCTTGTTGTCATTTCTAATAATAAGGAATTTTTTGGAATGTGAATTTGAATTTTATTTTGTTTAGATGAAATTCATTTTGAAATGAACAATGGAGCCCGATGCTTGTTGCTCACCTATTCTATAAAGGAGATTTCATGGCTCATTGTTGGGGTCCAATTTTTTTGGTGCCCTAATGCTTAGGGTATGAACAATTGGCTTTACTGTAGGTTTTTTAAAGGTATTATTTAGGAAATCATTCTAGGTCGGGAGCAGTATGAAATAAGTAAGCTATACTTTTGTAATTACTGATATCGAAGCAAATCTATTTTTTTTTAAGACCATTGATCTCCTGTGTATATGTCATGGATTGTGAATGAGTTTATCAATGGTTTATTCATTCAGCTTCAATGGTATATTTGAAAGGTTTATTTCATTTTTGTGCTTTAACTTAATGACTTAATCAAATGCTTGAAAATGAATTACAGATTTGTGATAATATTCTCAAGATTCACTAAGGAGTATTGTTTTAATAAACTGAAAGATCTCATGATTTAAAGCATTATGGTGATAAGTTTATAGTATCTGGGTTGCGTTTTATATGACTCCTTCCCAATGGATGAGGCACTAGATAGTGTTTGCAAGATTCTTTTTGAAGTGCAGGATTGTGGCTTTAAGTGTGGTGATTCAAGATCTGAACATTTTAAACAATCAAATCCTATCTCTTTTTGAGATACAAGTCATACTTTAATTTTATTCTTCTTGCTATAGATAGTTGTTATTGTTCTTTTTTTTTCCACCACTAGGATAATTACTATCTATTTGCATTGGTGGGGGAGTCTATCTGTATGAAGAAGTTTTCTTATAGAAATGTAAACTATTTTTATGAACACACTTAGGAAAACCCTCCTTGGTTTCATAGAGCCAAAAGTGTAGGAGATCTCAGTCTTTCACTGAATCTCGTTAGTTGGCCATTAACTTTGTTAGTTCTCAAGTATAGGGATTGGTATCCCCTTAGGGAATTACAAAGAGTTAGCTAGGTATGTTTAAAACACCAACATAATGGTGACTCTGTTGGGGAAGAACTCATAAGTTTTGGTTGCAGACGGTGTTGTTACAAAGTCATTAAAATTTTGAATTATTTTTGTAACCAAAGATTGAAATTGATGGAATTGGCTCTCTACTTGAGTCATTAGTTGAAATGGTGGTTTTATTGGGGAGAACTTCTGAGAAATTCAAAAAAGAAAAAAGAAAAAACCACAACAGTTGGAGGTGGTTGTCCAGAATCATTTGTTTAGTGGATCTGAATTTCAAGTTAGAATGGTGACAGATTATGAATTTAGAAAATATTGGTAGCAACATGATTTCAGCATATTTGAGGTGTGACTCTGTTGTGGACAAAGACCCAGGATGTGACAAGCTAAAAAAGAAATTTTATATTCTATTGAATTTCAGTCCTCTGTTGAAGAGGCGATGACTCTGTTTGAACAACCAGTTGATGTATAAAGGAAAAGGTCCTAGATCTGTGATATTTATAGTCAGGGAGAAAATATTGACAACTGCTGCCAAATTACCAGGTATTTTCACTAAATTTAAATAGATCACTATTTTGATTGTAAGAGGTTTTTTGTAACTAGGGATGATAAATAGCTCCAAAATAGATGTTCTAGCATCAAGAAAGGAACAATGACTAGCCTTTCCATACTTATAATGATGCGATATGTAAAATGATTTGCCTAAACATGTTCCTATTGTATCATACTTATAAAAATTGAGGTATACTTATTCCAGTTACTATTAGACTTATGGTTGAAATAGTAAATGATATGTTTCTTTGACAATGCTTGAATGGGTGTAAGAGAGTTTCCGTGTGAGATGTCAAACATAAATATGAAAAGGGAACAAGTTGCATTAAGCCCTTTAGGGGATTTTGTAACTCAAAGGTATATGCCTTTTATTTTCAGTAATATCAAAGGCTTCCCTAATCTGATTCCTAAGAAGATTAGGAAATATTTTCCTAAATACATAGGGCAAAGTGCATAATCCACCTCTAAGCATCTACAAAATTTTATAGATGCAATGGGGGATTATTAAGTCAGTCATGAGGATGTTTTTATGAAGCTATTTGTGCAATCATTGAGGGGTGATGCTAGGGATTGGTTTTCAACAAAAATAATTTTCCACCATTCTGATCTTCACAACTTCACAGACTTCTTGTAACATATTTTTTTATAATTTTATCAATATCCTCAACATATACATCCTTAAGAACCATCAATTCTAATAGTGTTGACATAAATGAAAACCACATATTAGCAACACAACCACAACATCGAAGAAGATCCTCCTTCTAGTGTTGCTGATGAAAATGTACCTTTGGAAATGAATGACTCTGATATCCTTCCAGAAACAGGTATTAAAAATATTCTACTAGAAATTAATGTTGCTAATGAGGCTCTAAAAATTGAAAAATAGGTTGAAGAAAATGTTGAAGTTGTATTATATAATACCCCTTTAGTACAACCTAAAGAAGAAGAAAGAGATAAAGCAAAAGAAGAGAAGAGAGAAGATGAAAAGGAAGAAGAAATAGAAGAAGAAAAAGTAGAAGAAGAAAAGGATATGGAAGAAAAGAGAGAAGAGGAGGAGAAATCAGAGGAAGAGGAAGATAGAAATAAAGAATTAGGTGATATTGCTAGAAAGAATGAAGAAGTATCTTAGTAGGTTGTGGAATCACAAAATTCCACTAGAGAATCTTCCTCTAGTGATGATATCTTGAAGGGCCTGCTATCTAAGTAGATCATATTCCAGTCAGTAATTCCTTTGGAACTCCTGCAACTTCCAATGAATCAAGGTTATGCGGATCTGAACAAGTTTTCTCCTATACATAAAATGGTGTTAGGTGATGAATTTCAAGCATTTGGCAGAAGATAAATCTTAGAAATGCATCAAAAGGGAACTGATGATATTAATGCTTTGTAGGATGTCACACTTGATACGTCTGTGGATACATCTCTCACTCTAGTTGAAAAATTAAAGCGTCTATTGGACTCCTTCAAGGAGTATGCCACCGGACTAGGTGAGAAAATAAAATAGGAAGTTGAAGAGAAACTGAATGAGAAAAGGTTATTGATCCTTCATGAAAAGTGTGCTTTGGCACATACCGATGTAGAAAAGAGCCTTGAATGTGTAAAGGCCTATGAATTTGAAGTTAATTCTATGTTTTCCTATTGCATAAGGTGGCCTGATGCCACACAAAGTATAAAAGATCTCATGGAATCCATTGATTCCTAGTTGACAATTATTTCCAGTACTTACAATGTATCCATCGACAAAAAAAATCAACTTAGAATTCCATCTCTGTGCATAGAGAAAAAGAAAACATGTTACAAAAGAAAAAGGAAGGGATAATCAAAAATTTGGCCTGCTTGGTGACAATGTAAGGATGGAGTACGCTTCGATAGCCAATGCTTTGGCTAATGCTGAGAATTTGGATAAGATCAATCTGACCTTAGATACTCCGAATGAGGCTGAAGAAATTTTTATTGCATTAGAGTCTTTGAACAAAATGTTGATATCTGCTAACCAGAGTTGGGAGAATGGTAAAATGGTCTAGAAAGGCATTCTTCAAGAACTTCAAAGTGCTCCCTCCTCTAGGTAATTTTTTTTGGTTTTCACATTGTTTGGGTTAAGTCCTCAAGGGGAGTTCAGTAGTTTGATTCTCTGTGTTGTACATTTTGGACCTTGTGTACATATTTTCATGCTTTTTGATCGACCCCTATCCTTGATGTCAAAGGGGGGGAGTGGAAAGAGAAATAGAGTATACTTTGTACATAGGATGTCTATAAATTATTTTGGCACATGTTGCCATCAATGAAAAAGGGGGAGATTGTTGGAAGAATGAATAAGATCACATCTCTTGATACAATTTTCATTGTCATTGATGTCACCATGATATACAATTTGCAACTGCAAGGTTCATCCTCTGATATTTTTCTCTAGATTTCCCCTTCAATGATAGTCGCTACTTTAGATTTTGGGAAATTCTTTTTGGTTGATAAAAGAATGCATGGACAAGATCTCATGCATACAAATGCTCATGGTTGTCATCGACATCATTTTTGTTATTAGGTCTATTGTTGTCCAACCTAATAAGTGGTTGAAGGTGAAATAGATTAAATTTTGTTTGTGTAATCCATGTCGATATGTAGTTGCATGCCACACATTTGAATGGTTTTTGAAAAGCTTTGTGTTCTCTTGGAGCCGACCTGATTGTTACTTATGGGAAAATCCTATATATATACAAGATGTTTTTGAAGATAAGAGCATGAGTGTTGAGGTATACGAATGTTAGTAGATTATATGTGGAAGTGATAATAGCGAAGAGTGATTTGTTGGCATCTAAATTTCTTGAGCTTCAAAGGAACTAAATCTGCACTTTGAGGTGTACTTACATCAGTTCATTCTTTAGTTGTAAGCCATTTTTGTCTCTATATTTTGTAGGCAGTGCGCCTCTATGTTTGGACAGTGAGTCCCGGTAGTGAACCACCATTTTGTAATATCTTATAACTAGTTATACTATATTGTGAGTTAATCCTCACCATGGTTTTTCCCATTCTGGGTTTTCCACATAAAAATCTTTGTGTTTTTGTGCTATGTGCTTCATGTTCACTTAATTCTTATGATTATCTTAATTATCATGTATTGGATTATTTGGATGGTATTTATTCAATAAGTTTAAGAAGATATTAATTCACCCCCCTCTCAATATCTTGGATATTTAATAGAACAAGAGGTAGCACTCTATTAGTCTACACCCATGCCCAATGTGAGCTAAGGCTTGATTAATCCTCATGGACCCCCTTTGAACAATGAAATGAGATCCCATGTGTCTATAGCCAACAAGTAGTGGCCAAATAGTGAAAGGAATAATGTAAAGGGATTTATTTAGTTGTTTTACCATTTATATCAACTAACCTAAGTGCATAACCAATTGGCTCTATCACCCAAATGATGTGGATAACTTAAGTGGCATGACTTACTTACCTAGTCAACATTGAAGTAAACCAAAAGTGTGTATAGAATGATAAATATATTAAGCTTAAGGGTTGATTTAATAAATAGTTCTAATTAGGCGAAGATCTATGGATTACCAAAACTAATGAATAAAGCAGAATGGACAAGATCTTAATTAGCTACTAGGCCATTTTTTCCATCGACAGAGGAGAATGACACATGTTTATCCTAGGACAACTTAAAGCTCGTATATTATTAGCTATGAAATTTTTGAGGAGAAAAATTTTAAATTAAAAAAAAATATCAATAAAAAAATGAGATGGACCCTTTTAAAATATAAACATAGAGTACCCATCTATTACAACCTCTGTGTTATTATCTATTTACTATTATGTAGTTTGGTAAATTGCTTCAATAAATGTGAATGTATTTTATTTATGAATACTGATGGAAATATGTTGAATGAATATTTGATTTTATTTAATGTTTTTTGATGATTATGTATATGCATGTATTGATTCAGATAACTATTGTTATGGTGAACTAAGTTTAATGCAGGAATAGGTTCAAGCCTCCAGAAGAGAGGGGAAGTATCACTTAGGAGAAAATTTTGGTTTGGTAACATTTAATTTGGTCTTACTAAGCATACACATAGTCACGCACTAGTTGGTCTTAGTTGAGTCAAGATAGTTGGGTAGATGGTAAGTGATATTCAGTCTAGCTGTGTATTTTTATATTGATTTGTGATCTCGTTGTATGAATGCTTGAAATGATGTACGTGATGTAGTCTTGATGCTAAGTGGAAATCCTTCCTTGTGTGTTTATTGTTATGTCGATGAGATATATGCATAAAATCCATATATGTGTGTGTCTATGGTAAACTCATACACATGCTCATGGATGAATTACCCATATGTATGGGAGTACTAATTGGAAAAATGTGAAATATTGATATATATATAAGAAATTCAACCAAAAATAGGAAAAACATTTTAAATTAAAGAAAAATATCAATAAAGAAATGAGATGGACCCTTTTAAAATAGACATAGAGTACCCATCTATTAAACCTCATGTGTTATTATCTATTTACTATTATGTAGTTTGGTAAATTTATTCAATAAATGTGAATGCATTTTATTTATGAATATTGATGGAAATATGTTGAATGAATATTTGATTCTATTTAATGTTTTTTGATGATGTATATGAGATATTTGTGAAACATATGAATGTATTGATTCAGCTAACTATTGTTATGGTGAACTAAGTTGAATGTTGGAATAGGTTCAAGCCTCCAATAGAGAGGGAAGTACCACTCAAGAGAAGATCTTGGTTTGATAGCCTTTAATTTGGTCTTACTGAGTACACACGCACGCATGCCCTAGTTGGTCTTAGTTGATTCAAGATAGTTGGGAAGATGGTAAGTGATCTTCAATCTAGTGTATTTTTATATTAATTTGTGATCTTGTTGTATGAATGTTTGAAATGAGGTACGTGATGAAGTCTTGATGTTAAGTGGAAATCCTTCCTTAAGTGTTTATTGTTATCTCAATGAGATATATGCATAAAATGTATATATATGTATATATGTGTGTGTTTATGGTAAACTCATACATATGAATGAATACATAGGTAGACGTACATGGATGTATTTCCCATATGTACGGGAATACTAATTGGACTAATGTGACATATATATATATATTTGTGTGTGTATATATAAATTCCATGTATATATGTTGATCAATCGAATTGAGGGTATGAGTTTTTTATAAATATATTGAAATGGTATTATGCATATGTATATATGTAGTATATATTAATATACATGTGTAAATTAATATAGTAACATATATATTAATATATATTTATATATAATCGTATATATATATATGTATGTAATATTATTCTTTATATTTATATTATATATATATGTTTATTAATTAAATATATTTGATAAAATTTTTGAAATGAATATATATATATATATATATGATATATATATAATATGTATATATATATATATATAAATAAAATTTATTGTGATAATCTTCAAGCACATAACATAGTGTTATTCTTAAGTGAAGTGTTGGATAGAATAAAGCACATAAGTAATGAATGGTGCAACCTATAAAGGAATATAAACCAACACATAAAGTATGGGAGACCAAGTCAAAAATATAAATGAAGCACATATGAGTTCATACATTGTTGTGTAAGCATTTGAAGGGAAGTGAATATTGTTTTAACAGCCATGTGAATCAGTCAAACCCATGCTAGCGACATATCACAAGTGTTTGGAATGCTTAAGAGGTCTTCAAAATAAACATAAGTATGTAAATAGTATTGAGACCCAGTCAAGAGAAAACTTGGTAACATTATGTGAAGGAATTCAAATTAGGAAACTTGTTTTGAGCTTCTTGTTCCTTATAACAAGTTGACTCATCTATTTAAATGGTGAGGATTGTTATGTGTTGTAAACCTATGAGTTAGCTTGGTCAGTCATTGCATGAAGATAGAAAGATGGCAGGAATATTAACTTGTTTGTAGCCTTTGGTTACTCATAAATTAGTATAAATAGAGGTTCTCATTCTACCAATTGCATTAATTATCAATCTGATTTCCTTGTGTTATTCTACTATAAATTTGGTGCAAAGTGAGTTGAGAGTTTTTTTTGTTGAGAGATTTAGAGAGAAGCTAATAGAGAAATTTGGATTGTTCGTAGTAGAATTCGCAAGTGAACTTGAGCCATTAATTATAGGGAAGATTATTCATTTGGAGCTTTAAACTGGAATGTTGATTTCTACTCCTTTGTTATTATGTTGGAAAGATTGTTTATTATATTACCATATTGAAAAGATTGTCTTTATGTGTGTTTTGGTGTTTGCAAGTCTTTTGAAAGTTCTTGATTGTTTCTTGTACTGGGAACCCTTTTTTTGGGTTTATATGTATATAGTTATTTATACCATAATGGGTTTTATTTGATTATTGTAGACATGGAAAATTGACCGACACACCTAATCCTAATTTTACTAGCACCACTTCATCCTAAATCATGTCTTTGCGAATCATTCAATTAAATAATTTATATTTAATTAAATTCATCACTTTTCATCTCTTAATTAAATAAATCATTATTTATTTGATTAAGTCATTCTCCTTTGCTGATTAAACTAATCAATTTAATCTAATTAACCCTAGGTCTCTATTCATTTAAATAATTCATTTTATTTAAATTAAATCTCTAAAGTCTTCTTATTAAATTAAATAAATTAAACCTTGTTTAATTTAATCTAACATTATCCCCTTTAGTTAAATAAATCAAATCATTTATTTAATTAAACCTTTCCTCTCAATTTTTTATTTAAATCAACTCATAAATTTAAGTCAAAATTGTCACATCTCCTAATCTCTCATTAAATTAATTAACCTATAATTAATTTAATCATAAACCATGTCACATCCTCTAGAGAATGAAACTTGCACAATAAATCATTTATTTTGATTTATTAAATACCTATTTTCTCTCAACATAGAATAAAGAGGGGAATATTCTTTCAAATTTGAAAATCCCTCCAAGTGGATTTGTCCTTCCAACAAGACATTCATTCCTCTTACATGTCCTTGTGCATTGAGCCAAGTGGAATTTATTTCATTCTTTTTTCCCTGTTACATGTCATTTCACAAATTTGAAATTCCACCTAATATCATTTATTGTGCACAATCACCAAAATGTTCTCAACCTTCACCCATTCACATCTTGACAAGTGACACTTGGCCATTGGAAATTGAATGATCTCACATTACTCAAATTGTGCTCTTTCTTCCAATTTGAAATCTATAAATGAGAGTCTTCCTCTCATTTATCATCCACAATTTGAATGCAAAGTTATTGTCTTCATATTTAGAGCCACTTCATATAGTTCTTGAGAATTTTCCATCACCATAGCTAGGTTATTGCAGGTTTTCTCAAAGAGTTCATATTGTTCTTCATCAACAAAGTGGATAAATTCTCATCACATCATCAAGCTTACAAAGGAGTTGGGAAAGGGCCAATTTCTACACATAATTGGAACCAATTCCCCCATGGGATCAAGTGTTTGCATTATTTGAATTAGGATTTAACTTAGTTACTTATTTTGGTCTTCATATCATTTCCTATTTTGAATATTGTAGATTGATTTCATGGGGAATCCATGTTCTTTCTTGCATTTCAATCTAATAATGTGCTTGTTTGTCATGTTTTTGTAGGTATAAGATTGGGGTTCACATTTTGGTGTTAGAAGGAGGGAAAATCTCAAGATCGATCACGTTTTCCCAAGAAATTTCATGTTTGTTTGTTTTTTTGTAAGTTCTAGGAAACTCAATTGCTAACTGTCAATCAACGCAATATCAGACTGCTTATAGTTCCAAACTCCATCACTAAGCTCTTCCTGCCCAAAAATTCAAATTTGCAAACTCTATCACGGATTTCTAAATTTCAAACTGCGTCGTTGGGTCAAATAGCACCGCAATCGTGCTCTTTGTTTCACTATAGAGCATCACTGTTAGAAATTACCAACACTACATTGAACCGTTGACCTTTCCAAACTATGTCTCACCCACTGACATCACCACTAAGTTAGAGTAAAAAGTGCAAGTTAGATTAATTTTGACATGTGCTTTTTTAAAATGTTGATTTTTTGAACTTTTAACTTGTTTTTTGTATCTGTGCTTTCTTGTTTTAATCGTTTCTTTTTGTAGGTTGGGGAAAGGAGGAAAACGAAGTTGGAGGTTGCATTATGGCATCATCATCACAACATACCAAGTGTTTTTCAACACTTTTAGAGAAATAATAATCTCTCTTAAAAAGGAATTTGTTACCTTCATGCTTTATGGAACACTAAATTTCATTTGGGTCCTAAAAAGAGCATTACCAAGTTTTCAATTTTTGCAAACAAAGGGTTAAAAAGAACTTTAGGAAAAAATCACTAGATTTGGTTTGAGAATTAACAATTGAACAAGAAAAACTTCTTTTTTTTTTGGTGCTCTAAAAAGAGTCAAATCATTGCCTTGTGGACTTAAAATGAACAAGTGCTTTTGTTGTTTTGTAATTACTTACCCAAAGTAATATCCCTAAAAAAAATATATGCACTTCTCTCATGCTTTATATCGATCTTGAGAATCAAAATTATTTTTAGTGATCTTAACTTGTGTGAGAAATTACCTTCACATTTCAGATTGGGTTTTAAAATTGAATCAATCTTGCGAGTGTGAGTGTGACATATCGCATGTGTTCTCTCTTTGTTTCTCAAAAAATATTGATTGAACTATGGGTATGTTCGCTCACTTTTGTTTACTTTAGAGGGCATACCTTGGTGGGAAAAAGTATGCGCCCCAAGGGAATGAATCAAGCGATAATGAGGTAAATCCAAGCTCTTCTAAACCGCTATATAAATTTGTGTTCACGATGAAAGCCATGAACAATGGGAAGTGGCACATGATAAATCTCCCCTAGTATCCGTGTGATATTTAGAGCCCTTGTTCTAAGGGTTTGGAGATCTCTCACAAGGATTTTATCATTGCACCCCCTAAACTGGATGCCCTTACTAAAAACTTTTGTTTAGAAGCCAAAAATCCTTTTTCTATTTTTTGGTGCAAAAGGTCATGTCCTTTGAAGCCGCCCCACATATCATGTGGTTTTTATGTAGAGATGAAAATTATTCCATGGGAGATTCATGGATACTAATGTTTGGCTGACCCAAGAAGTGTGTGTCGTGGAGGGGAGCCAGTGTGGTCAAGCATCTAATCATCCACACTGAATAGGGGCAATTGGATTTATCCAAGTGGGAATCCAAAAAAATATTGTCCTTTCAGCCTAGGATTGTGCATGTGATTGGAATCAAAAACACTTTGCTTGGGTCTCAAAACAATTGAAAACAAACATTCATGAATCATCCAAAATTCAAAGCCTTTAGGAGGGGCAAGTACCTTTGACCAAATCCAAGTGTTGTTGCTTTCCCTAGGGATTTCATCCTTAGAGGTTTCTAAGCATTTGGATTTATGTCATAATTTTCTCATACTAAAGTCAATCTAGGAAACTATGATCTCGAAAGCTTGATTTCCACATAATGGACCTTGTGGAATGAAAATGAATTGAGGCATAGACATTTATTTTGAGACTTTTAATCAAGAATTTGTTTCTAGTAAAAATAACTCATTAAGAAAAGATAAGGACAATTGACCCCACACATGTGTTCCCTCAAATGATTTCTCATAAAATTAAAATTCAAAAACCAAAGTTCAAAATTCTTAGCCCAAAAGCTCATGAGGGGCATCTTGAAAGACTTCTTTAAGTTAGAGAAATATTGGTTTACAAATTATACAAGAAAGCTTCAAGAAAAAACCCTAACTTGTATGAGTTATACTATCAGAAAAATCCTAATATTTTTCAAAGGTTTTATTTTCTTACATAGGAAGTATGGCATGTTCTTCAAAATCAAGGTCTTGTAAGAAGGGGTTTTATCTAGGTCAAGTCTAGGATCAAAAGCGCTCTCAAATATCAAAAAATCAAAAATCACCTCACCAAAAAACTCTTGAGAATTTTGAAATCATCATGCTAAAATTTTAGGTAGAATCAAAATCATCTTGTTTGAATTAACACACTTAGTAAAATCATCAATCCTTGTGGTCAATTTTGCCTCTTGGGGTCTAGGAGTTCATCATCTTGTTGGCTTAACACACCTAGAAAAAATTATCCTTTTGTGCACAAGTTTTCTCTAAGATAAAACAATTTCTTAGAGTTTACAAGTCCAAAATCACTTTGTTTGAGTTAACAGACTTAGTCAAGTTTCCCTCAATCAAAATCCAATCAAATCAAGCCCTAAATTTTAGCATTTCCCCAAAGTTCTTCAAGAATTTTATCATCTGTATCATCCATCTTCCGCTTATCTCATCCCCATCATCACTTTGATCCTTAAACTATCCTAGCTTTTCTCTTTTTGTGCCTAAGATTAGATCAATTGATCTCCATTTTATGGTGCAAACAAGATCACAATACAAGAATAATATGGAGATCACCAAGGAAACATCAACTTCAAGTGATCTAAGTCAAACTACTCTTAAAATAAATCATGCGGGATCAAGTAATCCTCCAAGAAACTCCTCTCTACCATCACAAACCCCTCAAGAGGAGGGTCAAGAAGAAGATGTCACCGAAAATGAATTGGGAATGACACAAGAGAAAATATAAAGAATGTTTCAAAATATTGAGAATCATAGAATCGTCAATGCCATATTGAAACTCATTCCCTCCCTATACATACTTAGTGAAAGAAGGGGCCAAAATCCATTTTGACTATGGCGTAAGTACTATTGTGGAAAGAACTCTTGTGAACATAACTCCAATGTCACTTCCAGGCATCACTCAAGACGTCCCACAAGTCATATCCTCTATCACTTCAACCTTGTCGATTGTTAACAAGGGAAGCACAATGCTTCAAGAACTCCAAAAACATCACCTTGTGAGCAACAAAAGGTTGGATACAAGCATCACACTAGACTAATTTGTCCCGGTAAATCCATTACACCCTTACGTCTCGCTTACATTCCATAATCATATGGATTCATCCTCATTTCATGCAACACCAATCTATCCACTAGATGCACAAACCTCTCTCCCCATGATTTCACAAGGAGAAGGTGGGTCATTTGGAATAGGGAGAGTCTTTGATCCCTCCTCATCATCAATTTTCCAATAGAATACACCATCACTCCCTCCATTACCATTAACATATGTATCACCTCTTGGGTTGGGACTTCCCCCCTTACCCGCCATAAATCTACCATGTCAAAGAAATCAAAAAATCATATCAATACCTCTTTCTTTACCATCGATATCACATGAAAAAATGGAAACCATACCAGAAACCCCAATGGTCAATGCATCCACCATTCCTTAGGTGTCTTAAGGACCAAACATCTCAATCACACCATCCACCACTGAAACCTTGACCGTCAACACAAACATCCCACTCATCACCATGATCAACACCATTCCCAATCCTCTTCCGATACTGCCAAAGGTCAACATGATGAACTCATTCATCACCAGGGTACAAGTTGTCCAACAAGTTGCCCATCAAAAGGTGCTTCAACGAAATCAACAAGTTGCACATCTAGTTGCCCAACAAGTCCCTCAAGCTACACAAGCTGCTCAATCTGCTCAAGCCGCACAAGTTTTTCAAGCTGCACAAGTAGCCCAACAAACACAGGCTCAAGCTCAAGCCCAACATCGAGCTCAACAGGCGTAAGCACAATACCAGGCACAATTGCAAGCAATTCATCAACAAGCGTATCAACAAGCCCTACAATATTTTTAGGCACAACAACAAGCCCAACAAAAATATTTTTTGGTGTAACAATAGCTATACCAACAAAAAGCTTTGCTGGAACAACAATAGCAAGACCAACAACAAGATTTTTTCGAACAATAACAACAGGACCGACAACAAGAGTTATTGGTGAAAAAATTGCACGCATATTAGTAGGCCTTAATCATGCAACAAAGCTTGCATCAAACATCCATCAACACCCCACCCATCAATCAAACACCACAAATACCTCAAAACACATTCATCCCACCCCCTGATTCACAAAACGATGTAACAACACAAATCAAACTACTCTCTCAGCAAGTGCTAGACCTTAAATCAGGAAAAACAACAAGGACACCCAGAAAACTATGTCCCTATTCTTTTGACATGAGCCTTACAATGGTACCATTCCTGAAGGGATTCAAAATCCCCGAATTTGACAAATATAATGGGATGGAAAACCCTGAAAAATCACATCAGGGAGTTCCAAGTACATTGCATGGAAGTCACGTACGATGATACATATCTAATGTGACTATTTCCTTGGAGCTTGACTAGTCCCACCATGGAGTTTTTCTCTCATCTACCCATAGGCATCAAAACATTCCAATAAATCATGGATGCATTCCTCAAGAACTATGCATTCAATATTGGGCACGGATGTCAGTCTCAAGGAATTATTGGCACTCAAACAAGGGAAGGGGGATTTATTCACCTCCTTCTTGCAATGATGGAGATCTAAGGCCAATCAGAGCAAGTGGACCATGCCAGAGGAGTAGCAAGTTTGCACCATCATAGCTAATCTGGATGAAAACTTGGCATTTTAACTAAAGATGCAGTGCATCACTACATACGACCAACTGATCCCTAAAGTGGTCAACATCGAGAGAGCCCTTACTATGCGAGGGGGCACTCATACATATCATGCATATCAATACAATCACCCATCCACCAGTTATAATGATAAACCTCACACATGGGCAAAGAGCAAGAATGTCACCAACGATGGAGTGGTTGATGCCAAGGTCATCAGCAGTGCTCCAAAGTAAAATAATCAAACACATCATCAACTACAGAATAACAACCAAAACAATGTGCAAACCAATGTAGTAGTACCATAACCACCACCTTCAAACAATAAAATCAATAACCTGAACAACCAAGGAGGACCACCTCCCAAAACAAGTATCCCCCCAAGTGGAAGTTCACAGCCCTTGGAGAGTCAATAGAATCTGTCATGAAGAAGTTGGTTAGTGAGAACCTTATCAAAATATCAACTTCTAAGAAGTATGCAAAACCCATGAAAAAAACATCATGGTACAACAAAAATATCCTTTCTGATTATCATAAGCTCAAGGAGCATATGACCACCAATTGCATGAAATTGAAAAACATCATCCAAGATCTCATTGAGGATAAGGTCATAAATGTGGAGCATCTAGTTGGTAACCAAGATTTGAAAATATACATGAATCCGATGCCCAACCATAATCAAGGAAATGATAAAGGTAAGGAGAAGTTGGGCAAAGAGAACTATGTAGAGGAGGGTCTTGTTGCATGCCTTGATGAATTGGTCACTATTTTTAGCATTAAGGGAGCCAACGTTGATTGTGGAGTCACCACACATGGCAACAAGGTCACCATTGCTAGGGCATTGTAGCCACCTATGACCTCCACATCAAAATCCATTCCTAATAGTTACAACATCCTTGACCAGTTAAAAAGAACCCCTACTCAGATCTCCATCATGGAGTTACTAAAAATCTCAACTACCCATAGGGAAATATTGGAGCAAGCATTAGCTTCATCTACCGTCTCTCCCAACCTTGATATGCAGAAATTTCAAGATATGGTAAGTAAAACCATCACTCAAAATCTCCTCACCTTCTACAATCGGGACTTTCCTACCCAACCATCTCACAACCGTGCATTACACCTCAAGGTTTTGGTTCACAAGAAAAAGGTCAAAAGGGTCTTGGTAGATGGAGCTGTAGACCTCAATATCTGTTCACTAAAGCTCATAAAAAATTTTGGGATCTCCAAAGATCCCATTGACAAATACAAAGGTATTACCATCAAAGCATATGATGACCAAAAAAGAGTGTCTCAGGTCACTATCAAACTCCCAATCCAAGTAGGGCGAGCTACTATGGAAACCACATGTCAGGTCCTCAACCTTGATTTTCCCTAAAATATCCTCTAGGATGCCCATGGATCCATGGGATGAAGGTAGTCATCTCAAGACTCCACGAATGTGTCAAATTTTCATACCAAAATGAAGAGGTCACGATTTATGGTGATCCTGAACCCTTCGCCTATTGCAAGAATCTGAAAGACAAGTTTTACAAAGTTCCCCAAGTGCCAAGGAATGATGAAGGCCCCTCCACTCCCTATATAGACCTATATAGCCTCCCCTCCACTTCTACGATAGAGACAGCCTCCATCCCTAACATATCTGACATCAAACTTATGATCCAATACAATGGGTGTGGGGATTACAAAATGAAGAAAAATGCTTTTGTCATAGGAGAATCACCTCAATATCTTAGGTCACATGGACAACCCCAACTAGTTGAAACACCTATCCACACTTTCAGGGCAGACCCCTCTAGATTCTGATGTTGGGGAGATCTAAGTTGGGAGACCGTAGATGAAGGAGACACTTCAAGCTCACTATACCAAGACGAACAACCCACATCAAACATTCTTATGGATGAAAGAAGAAAAGGACTACAAATGATGCTTGGGATGGGCTATAACATAAATGGAAGTCTTTGAAATAACAACAATGGCCGATTGGAACCAATTATTCCTAAATGGCGTATGAGGAATCTTAGCCTTGGATGTACCCCTCTAAGTATAACCATACATGGAATAGGTTACCCTATTAGAGTAGTCAGGATTCCCCCTTAGTTATCAGAAGATGCCCTACAGTTACCAGTATCCACAGGTCTGCCCCTAGACAACTTCACCTTTGATATAACTGATGTTTGTAGTAGTAGTGACGATGATGACACCATAGTAGGCCTACCCATGCTTTTTGAAGACTCCTCCTTACTTATAATTAGTACCTTATCCTTTGAGTCAGACCACTAAACTCACAAAATAAACCCAATCTACCCACAACTCAATGATTATGACCAACGAGGGCCACCGATTCTAGACACATTCGAAAACATTAAGGCGCTCTCAGAATTCATTGGACTAATGGATATGGTACCATGTGGAGATCATAAGGTGGGATTTGACATCACACTAAACCCACAAGAATATTACGGGGAGACGATTGAGTCCTTCAGTCGCAAAAGAAAAAGAATGAGAATAAGCTCAAGGTCTTTGAGTGAAAACCACATTGTGGTGCTCTCTAACCATAAAATAGTAAAAATAAAGGATACATCTAATGGTGAAAACCTCTTTGAGGCACTGGAGGATGAAGGATTCAATCTTCCCCTCACTACACTTTATCAAGAAAAATCAGCAGCTCTAGCAGAACGGTGTAACCCCATTAATTTGGGAACTAATGAAACACCTCACATCACGTTCTATGCTGAATCACTTCTCATAGAAGAAAAAGAACTCTTAGCATCATTCATAAGAAAAAGAAAGGTGAACTTCACATGGACTTATGCAAACATGCCAGGTCTTGATCCCGAGGTGGTAGTTCATCATTTAGCTGTGTATCCGGGAGCAAAGCCAATATGATAGAAGTTGAGAAAGATGCACATCCAAATAGCCTTGTTAGTCAAAGTGGAACTAAAGAAGCTCTTGGATGTGGGATTCATACGCCCGATTGACTATTTGGAGTGGGTGTCCAATATTGTACCTATTTCGAAACCAAATGGGGGCATCTGCGTCTACACCGACTTCAAAGACTTAAATAAAGTGTGTCCTAAGGATGGCTTTCTACTAGTAAACATTGACATGATAGTGGATATGATGACCAGACATGAAATTCTATCACTAATGGATAGGTTTTCCAGATACAATCAGATCATGATAGCAAAGGAGGATCAACACAAGACAATGTTCACATGTCCATGGGGGACCTACTACTGGAACATGATGCCTTTCAGATTAAAGAATGCAGGTGCAACATACCAAAGAGCCATGACACTGATATTTCATGACATGATTCATAAGACAGTGGAAGACTATGTAGATGACATATTGGCTAAATCCAAAAAAAGACAAGACCACATAGCAGCCTTGAGCTCTATTTTTGATACATTAGAAAAATATAAGATCTGTCTCAATCCAAAGAAATATGTCTTTGGGGTGAAATCAGGCAAGCTACTGGGATATATAGTATCAATGAGAGGAATCAAGGTGGATCTCACCAAATTCAAGGTGATCCTCAACATGGAAGCACCCAGGACACTAAAGCAATTGAGAGGTCTATAAGGTAGGCTCCAATCCATCTACAAATTCATAGCACAACTAGTAGATAAACAAATCCCATGCTCTCATTTATTGCACAAGGGGGTAGCATACAAATGGGATGAAAAATGCAATTAGGAATTTAACTAAATCAAAGAATACTTACTCACACCACTGGTTTTGATGCCACCAATCCTAGGAAAACCACTAATCTTGTACATTTCAGCAACAATGACAATTCTTGGTGCTCTATTAGCTCAACACGATGAAAATGAAAGAGAGAGAAATATACTATGTCAGTAGAACGATGGTGGTATATGAACTAAACTATACTCCTATTGAAAAAGCTTGTTTGGCAATTGTGTTTGTAGCTCATAAATTTAGACACTACATGCTAGCTCACCAAATCAAGCTAATTGTGAAGATAGATCCTCTCAAGTACCTACTTTTTAAGGCCACTCACATAGGGAAAAAAACCAAGTGGGTCATGATATTGAAAAAAAATGACATTGATTATGTGGAGCGCAAGTCCATAAAGGGACAAGCAATTTTAGATCAACTAGTAGAGGCTCCTTTATATGTAGAAAACCCACTCATTTCAGAATTCCCTAACGAATACATTTTCAGCCTAAGTGTTGCAGACCACTGGAAGATGTATTTTGATGGATCCTAGATGTAACACGGATTAGGAGTAGGGATTTTCTTCATAAATCCTCAAGGAGATTGCATACCCAAATCTTACAAGCTATCATTCTCATACACGAATAATATAGCAAAATATGAGGCTCTTGTCACAGGCTTAAGGATTGCAGTACAATGGAAGATCATGGCTCTAAAGGTATATGGATATTCTCAACTCATAATCAATAAGGTAAATGATGAATATCAGACAAAGGATGATAAACTCACTCCATACAAGAAGTTGGTCAAGAGCCTCAAAGAGTCATCCATTGATATCACGTTTGAACAACTACCTAGAGAAAACAATAGAGTAGTAGATACAATGGCTACAATTGGATCACTCTTGGAAATCTTGCACAACGTCCCAAAGTAGGAATTCCTTGTAGAGTAGCTTCTCGTACTAGCATTTAAGGTACCAGAGTCTAGATTGATGTGTGAACTCATTGGTCCTGGTGATCCCTGGTATCATGACATTTACACATACTTAAGAATAGGAGTCTTTCTCGTTGATATAACCCTGAACCTTAAATGAGTCTTCGTAAGAAGTCAACCTGTTTTGTCGTCCTAGGAGAAAACCTTTATCGTAGGAGCATTGAAGGAACCCTATTGCATTGCCTGAATGTTGAGGAAGCTCTGACTGCTCTAACTGAGGTGCATAATGAAATTTGTGGATCACACTCAAGTGGTATGACCTTGGCTAAGAAGTTGCTAAGAACCAAATACTATCAGCCCACAATGGAGAGATACACGCATGACTCTGTTAGAAGATTTTTGCAATTTCAATAGCATGGGGACCTTATCCATGCACCAGCTCAAGAGCTTCACCGTATTGTTACACCTTGGCCCTTTTCATAGTGGGGGCTCAATCTCATCGGAAAAATCATACCCACCTCATCACTACCACAAAGTACTTTACAAAGTGGGTCAAAGCCATTCCCATTACCTACATAATGAGAAAGAAGATATCGAAGTTCATCCTGAACTACCTTGTTTGCTGGTATGGTGTCCCCCAAGCCATTATCTTAGTTAATGGGACACCTTTCAAAAACCAGGATGTTCATGAGATATGTGAAAGATTCAATATCTAACATCGCCTTTCCACTCTGTACTATCCCCAAGGCAATGGCCAAGCAGAAGCTACCAACAAAACCATCTTGAAAATCCTTAAAAAGATAGTCAATGACATTGGTCATGACTAGCATCTACAGCTAAATCTCACCTTATGGGCCTATCGCACTAGCATCCATACACCAATAGGTGCCACCCCCATCTCTCTAGTCTATGGATCAAAAGCTATTTTACCCATTGAGATCAAGCTCCCATCCCTGAGAATATCACTACAAAACCTCATCACAGATGAAGAATACAGGGTCTCACGGCTAAATGAGCTGAAGTTACTAGATGAACGACGTATGGATTCCCTAAACCATCTACAGGTGTATCAGTTAAGTCAGTTTTGATACACCTGAAAGGGTGTGACTGAAAGTCTTAGTATCATGTAGCCAAATGGCGTTGTATTATGACAACGCCATTTGGCTACATGATACTAAGACTTTCAGTCACACCCTTTCGTGAATTAGTCAAGAAAAGAGAAAGATGAAAGAGGCTACCAAATTGAACTTCTTACCTTCTATCTCTCTAGAAAAGTCACTCTTTATCACTTTCCAAGGATATTCCCTTGGAATGTAGTATTAGTCCAGCCATGATATTTAGGGATCCTTGACTTTTTCCCTTGGTGGAAGTAATTGTAATAGCCACAAGTGGCGAATCGGATGGCTATGTACCTCAAAACTATGTGTTTGATGATAGAAAAGAGGGATATTATCCTTTCACTAGTGTAAATGAGAAAAAATGAAAGGGTTATACCCCACGTAGATTCTATATATTGAAAATAAAATTTGAGGGATATTCTCCCTTAGACTATCTAAATATTCATTCTATGTAAAATCAAGGAAATTAAAATTCATGTTTTATTATAATGAAAATTATGTTTTGACAAAAAAATTGAATGAGTTCTTTAAATATAATTTCTTATGTGAATGATAGATCTTTTGAATTTTGTTAACATTGAGGAAACCTTCATAGATCTAATTAAAATAAAAACCTCCAAGTATAACTGATATGTGGAAAATATGGTTAGGACAAGAACTAATTTTGGGGAGATTCAAGAAGTAGGTCAAGGCATTGAGAATGTCGAAGCTAAATTGTGCCATATTCTAAGTTTCATGGATGAGACTAGAGAAATAATAGGAAACCTTGAAGAATAAATTATGGGAAAGGAAAGGGTGGAACAAGAAGTTATGTAAATAATGAGGAAGAAGTTCCAAACAATGAGGAGGAAGGGGAGAACTCCCATGATCACACTCAATCAAGTGATCAAGAGAGTGATAGGTTTGAGTCTCTTTCTAAGGGATCCAAAAATAAGTGTTTGGAAAGTGAGTTATCCGAAGACATGAGAAAAATCACACCACCAAAATTTGAAGGTAGTGCTACAATAGATGCAATAGAAGCGTGGCTTATGGAAATGGAGAAATATTTAAAAATAAAAGATTACTTTGAGGTCACTAAATTCGTATGGGAAGCATTTCATTTAGTGGGTAAAGTATCCAACTGGTGGATGAGTAAGGAAATAGAGCTTGCGATTAGTTCCTTAAGCCTCACTTGGAGTGAATTTAAGGAGACTTTCTGAAAGTGATGGTTGGACCAACTCTTATATGACTATAAGCTCATTGACATCCAAAATTTGTGTAACATGCCCATTTTTCTACTTAAATAAATTTTATAGGTCTTAACCATAAGTGAAAAAAAAACTATGTTGCTAATCTCATACCAATAATTTTTTTCTTTTCAACAAGAAGATAATGTGCACATTTGATATAAAAATATTCCATCTTTCTCATTTTATTTCATTGAAATATTACAATTCTTCTAAAGTATTGATTTCATTCTCAATATATCATATCATTTTTTACAAACTTCCATAGCATGGTACAAAGATACATACATAACTTCCATGAGCTTTACTGGTAATAAATATATGAATTGGTCCATATGTCCTCGCATTGGTGCATACATTCTAGATGTCCCCATTCCTTGTTGTATACATTCTAGTTGTCCCCAATACTGGAACATACATCCTCAAACCTCGGTCACTAGCTGATGAGGACAAGCATCACTCAAGCATTTTTCCACCAACCACGGACTTTAATACAATCCCCCACACTTCTACCACATATGGTAAGATGGCCCTCCCTTCAACGAAGAGATTGGTGTGGTAACCTCATAACAATAAACTTCTTGAGATTAGTGTTGTGTCCTACATACTTAGAATTCAATATAGTGGCTACTACCTATCTATATGATAATTCTTAGGCCTAGTATGCTATTGTAACATAGATTTTGGTACCGCCTAGGGTTCTTTAACACTCTAGGGTTTTTCACCTAAAAGGAGAGAGGGATACCAAATGGAAATATTACATTCAATATTAATGTAATTGTGATTCAATATGATTAATTTTAATGATCTAAATGTTGGAAATTGATTAAAAAGAATACATAGGAATGTAACATTTAGAAAATGCAACTTGTTTGAAAACACATTGAGATATGCAGAAAGATAGATTGAATGCAATGTAGAACAAGATAAAAGGAAAAATAAGGAGTGCACCTGGAAAATAGCATAGGCTGGAGTGAAGACTACAAATTTCTTGAGAATTTTGTAAAATCTGATTTTTAAGCCTAGCGGGACACTTGTGCCAAACTGGGTGACATAGTCAAGTTTTGGGCAAATTCTTGAAAATTGCATTGGGACCTGTTTCAACCAAAAGGGTATCTAAATCCTTAGAAATATGTAAAAAATATGCACAGTGGGACTAAGTCGCCACAATTGGGGGAATTTTCCACTTTCACTTTTTTGAATATTCGAAAGGGGAATTTGTAGAGCTCAACTTACACTTCTACTCCTTCAAGTATTCATACTAGAAACCTTGATTTTCGTCCTATAGGTGTTCTCCAAGCATCTTTTAGGGTTTTGACCACTTTGAAGGGCTTTTACAAGTTTTTGATAACATTCCACACCTTTCTCTTTGATAAATTTGCAAACAAGACCTGCAAATCACACAAAGAGAGAAATAAATGTTGGATGTTAGGGCATGGGGATTTTCCTTGGTCAAACCCCTTTTAGGTAATCAAACCAAAATGAATAGATAATGTAATGAAGCATGAAACAATGGATTAAGAACCTTTCCTTGATGATAGATCTTGAGTTGCTGCAATAATGGTTGAAGAATCTACCCTTGAATGCTTGTTTGATGACTTAGAATGCTCAAACCCTAGCTTGCTTGAGAAGAGTGGTGAAGAGAGGATGGATGTAGAAGAATGAGACTTAGGAGATAAGAGATGAAAAATGAGGAAAACCCTTTATTTATACATGTTGTGCCCTAATTTCTCGAAAATACCTCATCATAGGCTAACCTTAGGGTTTAGGAGACAATATCCAACCAGAATTTTGAGTTAATTTTGATTTTTATGCCAAATGGGACTAATTTTTCCAAGATGGTGACTTAGTCTAGGGTATGTGCAGGATCATCATGGAAAAAACAAGCCCTTGAGTGGCAAAAAATTTAGAAAAATCAGAGTTAGGCAACTTGACATAAAAATTTGAATAAGCTATCTATATTATTTCAAAAATATGTAAGAATATAATTTATAGAAAATTGAATTTAGTTTCTAAACTAGTAGGTTTATTTACAAAAAAATAAAATCTATTTGGTGAAAATTTGAAATTTCAATACAATAGTACTTAAATTTTAAGGAAAAAATAAGAAGTAGTTATTTGTCTAACCACCCTAACCACATTAAAATGATAATTTTTTTTATAAAATTTTATATATAAGTAGAGGACTGATGTCCCAATGTGATGCTTATTTTTTGTAATTTTTTTCCATTTAAATAATTAATTCTAATTTTTTTATTACAACTTTTAAAAAATATGAAGACTCGTATGTCTGACCACCTTAACTTGGTCAAAAATTCATGAAATTCATTTTTTTATTTTTAAATCTTATAGTATGCAAAGCATAGAATGTGACGCATGTTTTGGATTCAAAAAATGTGATACCATTTGAAATTTATAGATGTTCTTCAATCAGCCTATCAATCAGGACTTTAGTTGTAATTCAATAGAAAATAAATAATTATTATTTATTAAATTCAAAGTAAAGAATAATTTATATTGGTGGAAATATGAGAATCTCCTTTAAAAACCCTTTTTGTTTCATCAAATTTGGGTAAAAAAAATGTCGTTAGCCACATACCCATCATATTGCCACTTTTTGGCCCATCATGATCCTGCACATACTCTCCACTTGGGAAAATTTGAGTGGATGTCAGGAATTAAAATTTGATTAATGTTGTTTAATGGGATTTTTCTCTAAAACACACTTAATTAGGGCCTATAAGTGCATTAAGGGACCAATTTTAACATAAGAAAGGGTCAATTTATTGATGAAAATCCTTGGAAAGTGTGAGAGCTTGTTACAACTCTTTAAAACACTTTGAAATAAGGCATGATAAGTGATAAAAAGAGGTTGTTTAGGTGAATAATGGTGAAAGGGTCCTAGATTTGTGTGAAAGATGTGTTATAGTGCTTCACAACATCTTTGTAAGACACCATATAATTCTTATTGATTCACAAGGGTTCAAGATCTAATGTGAATGTGTTGGCCACATTACAACATTAAATTCTAGCAAAACTAGGCCAAAAACCAAAGCAAAGTCCCAAATGAGCGAAAATGTCTAAAGGATGCATTTTTTTGTGACACCTTTAGCCCCCACTTTAGTGAGAGGGTGAACTTGCTTCAAACTCGCATAAAGTAGACATTCAAGAGAAGGGTCCAATTCAACTGATTTGAATGGAAAAGGATGACAAAGATCAAAGGAGGTGGTCAAGCCCCCATGATCCAAGATCCTAAGTCAAACCAACATAAGCATAAGAGGACACACACAAGGTGAATGGTTTGCAAAAAAATGAGATACATGATCATGCAAAGGAAATAACTAAAGGAAGAGAAGAATGAAAGTACAAAGGTGGATCAAGCTTTGACCATTTGTCCAACTAGTTGTGGATCAGATCTAGGTTAATTGTCCAAAAATGCATACTCACTCTGAGGCGACGAAACTCTTGGTTGTTTGCTGACTGAGAAGTCCAAGAAGGTGAAAAACATACACTCATGGATGGTATGCACTCACACACACATGTAGGTGGCTATGGTTAAATTCATGCCATTAGTTGGGCTTCCCACTCAAACCATACCAAAGTTATACCTCCTAAAAACTTTAATAAGATGCCACAAAAGAAAATAACTTTTGCAAATGATTTTTGAAATGTAAAAATGGTGTAAGGAATGTTCAAAGGGATGTTTCTTTGTTCATGCAAGGTCTCATCTTAAGGAACATCATGCGTAATGTCTCCAAGAGAGGAAAAGTGCAAATGGTCTCATCTTGTTTGTAAGAGAGGACAAGAGCAATGTCTCATGATGGCCAACATTGTACCTAATGTTTTCAAGAGAGGGAATCACAAGAAAAAAGAAAATTGCACAATGAAATGTGAGTGTCGATGTATTCCCCCACTTTAACGTGGTTGCTAACACCATTACTATAAGAAATTTCTTTAAAGTAGAACAAGACACAAGAGCTTGTTCGGAAAGACCTATTCCAAGTCATATGGTTCTGATAAGCTACATCATGAAAAGCATAGTATGTCACATCCGAGTCAACTTAAGAAATGTTGGCCACATCCAAAGCTTGCTCTTATATGTTTATGAAATGTTACCACTAGCCAAAATAGACAATGACAAGTGACATATGAGGAAAAGGCTAACTAACCCCTTTCCCCCACTTAGTGCATAACAAGGATGAGCCAAAAGGATTGATGAGATGCAAGGTAGAGTGAAAATCAGTATCGATTAGAGGAATGAGGTGCCCACGTATAAATAAGAATACCAAACTCCTTAAGATGTATTTTACAACTCAAGGCCTTACATTCATTAGTAGAATGACCATGAAATCGATGATATGCACAAAATAAATTCTTGTAATATAATTTATTTGGGGTTCATGGAGGAAGGCATATCAAGTGATCTTGGAGGAGTTTCATCAAGATACCTTCTTGATCAAAGGTAGAAAAGTTTCCTTTATTGTGCGACAAATATGTGTCTTGCTTAGTGCAGGATTTCATTCCTACACAAGGCCTTATAGATTGTGATATTTTGTACACTCCTTTAGAGGAGTGTGTTAAATCTAAATCATTAGTGTTTTGCGAGATGACATTGACATTAAGCGAGGATTTCTTTGTGTTGTTCAAGTGTTGCAAAGGATCACTTTTAAGACCACTAGTTTCCATCAGTTCAAGATGCACTAGTGTTAAGGTTGGTTTAGAAGGGTGATTGGTGATGGTATTGATGTGAGGTGAAGGCTTGGTGATTTCGATCAAAGGACAATAACCAAGACCATAAGTCATTGTTTGTGTGTTAGGCTCGATAGGGTTGTAGATACCTTTTTGGTTAGCACCACATCCTTTTCCATTGTAGCCAAGTTGCTTCATAAGTTCATAACCTTTTCCATAAATATTTTTCATTGCTTTTGGATCAGGTGGTTCTTTTTTTTTTGCTTCTTTATCTAAAGTAGTTGAGGTGGTTGCTTGTGAAGGATTTGTCGAGTCTTGTGTTGACAAGACTGTTGTTCCCTTTTTAGAGTCTTTGTGTATGATCTTGTATTCTCCCATTAATGTAGGTGTGAAGTCTAAGGAACCCTAATCATCATCGAAGAGCTTCATGAGTTGTTTCATATGTTGTTCTTTGTTTTCTTGTTGTGTGGGTTCCACTTGTGTGGTTGGTGTTAATGTGTTGAAATGATTCTCTTTGTTTTCTCAAATTTTAAGACACTTAATGGCTCAAGATCAATGTCAAGTGTGTACACTTTGTTTTTGTAGATGTATTACATTCTATGATGAAGAGTGGATGGCACCCAATTCATTGCATGAATCCATGGTTTGCCTAAGAGAAGATTATATGAGAGTTCATGAGGCATAATGTGAATCAGTGTGTCTAATGTGGTCATTCCAACTATAAGAGGTAAAGTGAACAGAATGAGCGGTTGCTTTGTGAGATTTTCAAATCCTCTAATAGATAAAGAATCGAGTTTAATGTTTTATCGATCAAATCCAATCCTATCCAAAAGGCTCACACTACACACATTAAAAAAAAACATCAAGATTTATTCCTTGAATTATAGCTTATATTTCATTTGGTTGCACATTAGAAGGGATAGGAACTTGTTGTAAGGAATTTTGCATCAGCTTGTGATAGTGATGGGAGGCTTGAATAAGGTCCCATAATTATATCTTAGCGGTATTGTTTCTTAGTTGTTCAACAAGATCATAATTACTAAGGAGTGAATTTAAGTGAGGTACAATAGGTAGTATGGGATTAGGAAAAGGTAAGGGTGTGGAGGTTGATTGGTGTATTTTTCTTTGTGTGTAATGTGTGTGAGCAATGGTATTATAACTCGGTTGCTACGACACATTATTCTTAGGTGGGTAGAGGATTAATTCGAGTTTTCTTTTAGTTGGAGGTTTGTTTGAAGGAGGGTAAAGGATGATTTGAGTTTGAATAGTATTAAAATATTTGAGCAAGGGAGAGGCTAATGGTGTCTCTTCGTCTGCTGTGAAGGATGTGATATTATTATTGTCATCGTTATCCTTGTCTTGTATCATGATATTGTCCCTAGGAGGAAGGGTTTTAGGAGCACTTCAAACCAACTGCTCTTGGCAATAAAAGTTTGGTTCTTCTATAAGGACTTCATCACAAGTAGGGGAATGATAATTGGTTGAATTTTCTTATGTAGTAAGGGTGTCTCTAGGTGAAGGGAGACAACTAAGATTCTCATGACCTTCACTAATTATGTTTTCTAACAGCAAAGTATATTCTTCACAACTAGGAGAAGAAAAAAATTTATTGTCATGATTAGCTATGTTTGTGTTCTCTTGTTCATTAATATATTGTCCACTAAGAGAGGTAAGAGGAGAGAAACAACTAGGATTCTCAAAACTCTCATTGATTGGTTCTTCTAGAAAAATATCTCCATCACCAATAGGAGAGATATTAAGAGAAGAATAAATATGATTGTTAGGAATGTCCAAGTTTGTACCTTATTTCACTAAAACAATCTCATAGGGAGGGGATAGTAAATTTTTATTAGCATGTATAGATATGTAAGATACTACCATTGTTTGAAAAAATATGAAAAGTACATGTAACCATTTCATGCAATGTTTCAGCAGTATAAATAATGTATATCCAAAAATACAAAACATTTTTATCCAATATATGTTAAGTGTTAAGAATGAAAATAATGTACATGCAAGAATGAAAAGCACTTTTATCAAGCTTATGCAATTTTTTATGAATAGAATTATTGTATATGAAAAATTGAAAATTACTTTTATCAATGTGATGTAAAATTTTAGAAATGTGAGCATTTTCAGATCTAATGATGAAATGATTTCAAGAATGACTACCCTAAATTGATGTTTTTGAGCTAGATGCATAAAGCCAATGTTCCTAAAACTTTCCATACTTATAGCATATGATAATAGGAGGATAAGAAAGCATAGAAATAAGGTTTCTAAAGTTTTCATAGACAGTGAAAAATCTGGACAAGGACTAAGTCACCCAGAATGGCGAATTACTCCCAATTAGGATTTTTTCAAAATTTCCAAAACATTTCAACTGGGTTTGATGCTTTGTATGTTGGATGACTAGAAGAGTAGAGATAAATGCACATTTTGTATGATGAAAAGGATTTGAGATGCAATAATGCAAGTTATATGTACTTTCATTAATGCAAAATGTGAAACCTTGGAATGCAAATGAACCAATGCAAAATGCAATGCCAACTGAATCTAGGGTGATAAAGGAATCCAAAGAATAAAAGAAGTCTATTCTAAAGGTGGGTTCACCAAAATTTAACATAGATTTTGGTACCACCTAGGGTTCTCTAACACCTCTAGGGTTTTTTGCCTAAAACGAGAGAGGGATACCAAAATGGAAATGTTACATTCGAGATTAATGTAATTTTTATTAAATATGATTAAATGTAATGATCTAAATGCTAGAAATTGATGAAAAAGACTAACTAGTAATGTAACAATTAGAAAATGCAACTTGTTTGAAAACACATTGAGATATGTAAAAAGATAGATTGAATGTAATGTAGAACAAGATAAAAGGGAAATAAAGAAGGAGTGCACTTGGAAAATAGAAAAGGATGGAGTAAAGACTCAAAATGTCCTTGGAATTCTACAAAATTTGATTTTCAAGCTCGGCAAGACACTTATGCCAAATTGGGTGACTTAGTCCAGTTTCGGGAAAATTCTAGAAAACTACATCAGGGCCTGTTTCAGCCAAAAGGGTATTTGGATCCACAAAAATCTCTAAAAAATATGTACAGTGGGACTAAGTCTCCACAACTGGGGGAAGTGTCCACTTCCACTTTTCTGAAGATTTGAAAGGGGAATCTGTAGACATCAACCTACACTTCTGCTCCTCCAAGTATTCAAACCAGAAACCTTGATTTTTCGCTTGTAGGTGTTCTCCAAGTCTCTTTTAGGGTTTTGACCACTTTTAAGGGATTTGACAAGATTTTGACAACATTCCACACCTTGCTCTTTGATAAATCTGCAAACAAGACCTGTAAATCACACAAAGAGAGATATAAATGTTGGATGTTAGGGCATGGGGGTTCTCCATGGTCAAACCCCTTTTAGGTAATTAAACAAAAATGAATAGATAATGTAATGAAGCATGAAACAATGGATTAAGAACCTTGCCTTGATGATAGATCTTGAGTTGCTGCAACAATGGTTGAAGAATCTACCCTTGAATGCTTGCTTGATGACTTAGAATGCTCAAACCCTACCTTGCTTGAGAAGAGTGATGAAGAGAGGAAGGAGATAGAAGAATGAGACTTAGGAGATAAGAGATGAAAAATTAGGAAAAAAAACCCTTTATTTTTTCATGTTGTGCCCTAATTTCCCAAAAATACCTCATCATAGGCCAACCTTAGGATTTAGGAGACAATATCTCACCAATATTTTGAGTTAATTTTGATTTTTATTCCAAATGGGACTAAGTCGCCCAAGGTGGTGACTTAGTCCACTTGGGAAAATTTGAGTGGATGTCGGGAATTAAAATGTGATTAATGTTGTTTAACGAGATTGTTCTCCAAAACACACTTAAGTAGGCCTTGTAAGTGCATTAAGGGTCCATTTTAACATAAGAAAGGGTCAATTTATTGATTACAAGCCTAGGAAAGTGTGAGAGTTTGTTACAACTCTTTACAACACTTTCAAATAAGGATTGGTAAGTGATAAAAATAGGTTGTTTAGGTGAATTATGATGAAAGGGTCCTAGAAAAGTGTGAAAGATGTGTTACAACACTTCACAACACCTTTGTAAGACACCATAAAATTCTTGTTGATTCACAAGGGTTCAAGACCTAATGTGAATGTGTTGGCCACATTACAACATTAAATCCAAGAAAAACTAGGCCAGAAACCACAAGAAAGACCCAAATGAGCAAAAAAAATTCAAATGATACATTTTTTTGTGACACAACTATATTGGAACATAGTGAAATGATAGTGTAACCAGTGGAAAATTACACTACTTTTGGCCAAAGTTTCATATATAAAAGTTCATCTCTTCACCCACTAGGTACCCTTAGCTTGATTTGGATTTTGACCATTCATATACTATGCATAGGCAATTCCCTCCATTGGGTAATCTTTAAACCCAAGAACAACCCATTATTATGAAATTACTACCAAGTAATTCCTATGTGTAATCTATGCCCTTCGTTGGATAATCCTATCCCAAGAATGATCTATGATCATTATATGATTTCATGTAAAAAACTAACTTGTAATAAATAACTTTATAAGCTACTCAAGATTCATCTTATCCTAGTATATAATACTAATGAACACATCCACTCCTTAATATGGAGTATGTACAAAAACTCATCAATAAATGTTTCCATTCCGAAATATATCACAACAATAAATGATTCTTAACAAAAGTATAATCACTTCAATCAATGTCCTTAGATCAAAAACACAATCCCAACAATAAATAGCCTCAATCAAAAGGATAATCATATCAATAAATTACTCCTTCAAAAGTACAGTCTCAACAATAAAAGACTTTATTCAAAAGTATAATCTCATCAATAAAAAGGGTTATTCAAAAAGTATAATCTCGTCAACAATATGACTTCATATCAAGAGTATAAAGTAACCAATCAAGTAACAATTCCAACTTGATAGGGTAATCCCACGTATGGCTCCAATCAAATAGTAATTCATAAATTCAAGTGATCAACTTAATCACATAGGTTATCTCAACCTTACTTTACTCTAATCTATGATAAAATCAACAATCAATGATCAGACCAATCATGTAGGTTATTCTCAACCTAGGGTTCCAGTCAATAATTAGGTAAAGAAACAATCATTTTGATTGTTCAAGTATCGAATAACAATATGGTTTGCATGTCATCACATCCTTTCCCCGATAACATGTCTTTCATGCCAAAATTACCATCATATTTGCCAGCCTCATTAACCACTAGGGTTTTCTTAGCATAATATGTTATCAAACATAAGTTACCTCTTACATGCACTTATGATACATTTATTAGAGAAACTCAAGAAAGTCCTATATTTCAACTCTTCAAGCTAAGCATTGCTTATATAAGCTCTATTTTTGATATAGTATTTAATACTATCATAGATACCTATTCCATAATATGGAATACATAGTAATATCAAACAAGTAAATACATTTCCTCTCTAGATTCATCATGAATCCATCACCTACAACCAAAGAAGACAGTAATCATTTTATGGTAAACAATACACATTTTTCCAAGCAAGCTATCAATGACTTTCAATCTTTCCAAAAGCATATAAAGGATAAAATAGAAAAATCAACATGTTTGTTAAAAACTAATCCCAATTGAATAAATTGACTTCCTATCTCAAATCCCCTCCAAGATCTATTTGATGACTCTTCGAGAAATCTCCAAACCCGCTTACAGAAATTTCTCACAATAACTCTCACAACTCTCTTCACAAATAAACTCTCAACTCAAAACAAGAATATCTTAGATAAAAAGCAGCGGAATGCAAGTGAATTGTGTGTCCAAATGAGGAAATTTTCCCCTCTATTTATATAAAAAAAATTAGTCTTTGTTGCCTACAAACAAGCTACTCAAAATCACACTTCTTAGTTTTCTGTATCAACTCAACAAATAAACACGGAAGGTGGCAGAATTAATTGATGCTTATCAAGCACATACACAGCCATGGGAATGAGTCGCCTCATTCCTCAAGACAACAAGAAATATGTTTAGAAATGCAAGGTAATGGTTAAATTATTTGGCCAGTTGCATCATTGACCAATTCATATTTTCATAATGCTTCACATGCTTGAATTCATTGCAGGTTCAAGTCTTGTATTTGATTTGCACCATTCTTACTTTGGTGCCACCAAATCATCATATTTCCTATTCTTTTGGTTCACTGTTTTCTCCAATGACTAAGTCATGGTTATTCATACGTTTCAGTTTGGCCAATACTGGTTTTTCATGTTGGCTTCACTCATTTCCTACACATTATATGCGTTGTTCTCTCAGACTTATTCAATGCGTAGAAATCAACATTCATCCTCCTCCTTGCAACACTAAAACTTATTCCTATTCCTATGCTGGGTATTAACTTGTTCTCATTTTGCAGATTATAATATTAGCAATTGTGTATTTATGCGCTTAGCCTTCTTCCTTGCGCTTTACAAAATATTATGTTGCTGGTTATAAAGTGTCTCTTTCCTTTTCATTTATATAACACTTTATAAAGTGTGCTATGGTATATACTCTACTCTTAAATATATAGCAAACATTCAGCAATAAATATAATATATATATATTTACTCAAAATTATCAAATATATTGATTGTCAATTAATAAATATATCCATATATTTTGAAATATCAAACAAAAATAGATATACATAATATATATTAATATGTATGTATATACACGATTATATACATATATATCAATATATATATTATATATAACATTGAATTCTTACCTTCATCAATAGGAATATACATATATAATATATATAATCAATTTTTGTGTATGTATGCTCGTAAGTATTTCTACTTACATATATGGGCACACACTTATGCTCTCATGTACGGATCACTATATATACACATGTATACATTTGATGTACATACAAATCGACGTAAAGACAACTATGTACAAAAGATAAAATACCCAAAGATTTAATCCAAATTGAAAATACTTTAATAAACTTCATTGTGTGGGGTACTTTATCTAAGCCTATCTACTTTCCTTTTACCCCCTTAGTGTTTCCACAACATTAGATCATCTTAAATTTGAACTCATAACAATCATTTGTTCTCTTCCAAATTGATTGAATTGATTTAGCATTCCTTGTAGTTGGCTTTTGTTAGTTGGGTGTCTATTAATTTCCTTTCTCACCCTCCCTAGTATGCCTTGAATATACTTTTTCATTCCCAAAATTGGATTCATTATTGCTTTATATTCTCTTAGAATCAACAATTGGATCCGCTGTAACAAGATCTAATGAATAAATACACAACTTAAATACAAGTTAAGAGATACTCTATTATTTCATTCTAATTCTCTTTTCCATGTGCATTAATATCCTTCTTTAACCATAGTGGAAGAGTATCATATATCCATCAAGCCTCTTTCATTGATGAGCTTGTCTAAGGATCCCTTCTAAAAATTGTGTCCTCATCTTAGTGTGTTGTATCCAAATTATTCTTTCAATTTGACACATAGTCTCCTTTCATATCCAATTTCCCCCTAAATGTAAATTTAATTTTGTTTACAAGTTGGTAAGTTCTATTCATACTTCAACCAAACTATGCTCTTAACTGAGCCTTTGCCAGATTTAATCTGATTCACATTTTATTTCCCAAATAAGAATCATCTTTTCAAGTGATTTTGTCCCAATTCTTGATAACTTTATTTTCTCATGGCTTTAGACATTCTAGGGTTGTTTATCTTCTTTCCCCCTTTTCAATTGGAATCTCCAAATTGACCTTTCCTATTCCAGTTGGTGGAATCATGTTGACTTCTTATTCTTCATTGGTTGTTTCTTTTGCTAAACATTTTGGTCTCTATCCTTCATTCAAAGGTATCAAATTTCTCTCTTGACTCCAATTATCATTGCAAGATTTTAAATTTGTATCAAATTAGGTTTTTCAAGTGTTTATCCAACTTCTTGTTACCTCTCTAGATGTTTTTGATTCACAAAATGTTGACTTCCTATTTTGACAAAAGTTTCTAATTTATGATTTTAGTTAGTTCCCTTCCAATTAAGCATACTAATAGATTCATAATATCCCTAGGGTAAGTGCACCAATCTCTAACACAATTTAGGTGCCAAATTGAAAAAATGATCCAAAAAACCCAAAACAAGGCCTTTGGCACACACCAAATGAAAAAAAAGAAATCTGGCATGTGCCAAATGTGTTTCTACCCATAAAAACCAAAAATAGGTTTGGAACCCTCATTTTCTGTTCAACCCACAGCTTGAGGAGGAGGAATTGAGGTCTGCAACTTGCGTTTGCCAAAACTCTTTCATTCTTTTCATCCTTAGCTTGCCATTTTCCATGAGGATGCTGCCAACACGTCGGAGAGGTCGAAGATTGCAAAGAGGTGTGTATTTCTATTCTATTTATTTTGAATTTGATTTGGAATGTAATGTTAAATACTTTTTGAGGAAACTCTATTACAAGTTTGTCCTCAATAAAAATCCAAACTATTTTGACATCTTAGACTTTCAGGGTAGGGGTGGGGGCTCCACACACAATAGACGTGTTGCACGACGTAATCCACAGTTGACACCAAGAGCCTTGGAAGACCCATGGTGGAGCATGTCATTGTTCCTTCCATTGTTAAGGATAGTATAGAGGTGGACAAGATGAAGTTGATTGGCTCACTCACCCAGACCATTTTATAGTATGTGAGCCCTCTAGTAGAGCCTGGTGTGGAGGAGATGTGTAGGCCCCAAGCTCCACCCCACCATTGTGGCGCTTGTGGTTTTGTTTGCATGTACGATTATCAAGGTCCTCGTGATGTTGCTACATAACCTACATCAGTTGCAGAGGTGATGGATTTCATAGATGATATTCTGAATGATACATTCGACATTGACACTCAGGTAAAAATTAGCATGTTATTTTCATGTTGTTTATTAAAATATATTTTGAAATTTAAGAATAACTAAATTAGTAGAATTTTGATATGATGAAATTTTAGGGTCGCACTGTTCATGAGGGATGCTCTATTCCTACAGACCCTTATACATTCTCGATGATGATTCCACAAGTATGCAGCTAGTATTAAAGATATTATTATTGCATTTGAACAGTTGAATGTTATATTTGAATGCTTGTCTCATAACATACTTCAGATTTCAAACAGTTTCCCAGTGCACCTTCTTCCTCCACACCTCGCGATTCATATCCTCAAACAATGTACACTGGGGTAGACTTTATTCATTAATGGTGTTGTAAATCTATGTTAGCTAGTTTTCATAATTTTGCGTATATACAAATCTAAAAAATTGATGAGAAACACAAATATTGCATTCAAGTATTCCTTTATTGTGTCACATTATGTTCTCCTATATCAACATGATACTTGAGATATTGTTTCATTTGCAGATGTTGATAAGAGATAGCCCTGCTGATGTTGGTGGCACGATGGAGCATGGAGTGGTTACAGCAATAGCCAGTTCTGATCCATTAAGA
>CM021101.1:781869855-781956347 GCA_007115665.2 Sequoiadendron giganteum | reverse complement strand
TGGTAAGCTCTAGATATGTGGAACACATCACTTTGCTTAGGAAAGGCTATATGAAAGATGAGGTTACCAAACCAATCTCTTCATCGAAGGGAGGGCCATCTAACCAAGTTTGGTAGATGTGCAGAGGACCGTAGTAATTCCATGGTTGGCAAAAAAATGCTTGAGTGATGCTTCTCCTCATGTAGTTGGTGGCCAGGATTTGGGAGAAGGACATTTTGGACCATTGGTTTTCTAGTTCATGTAATCTTGTTGAAGCTATGTATGTATTCATGTTCCATTTATATGGAAATTGTAAATGTGAAATGTTATTTTGAATATATTAATGTAAAGTGAAATCATACAATATTATTGAAAAAAATCTTTGATTATGCAATAGAAAAGTTTGGAAAAGTTATGTTTCAAATGGTGCATTTATTATTGAAAAGAAAAAGAAAAATTTGAATGCTCTATTGATGCATGCATGACTATTCTTGTGCAAGGTAAAATTAGAAAAAATATTGAACATAACTATGGGCATGTTACCTACGTGGTATCGAGGCTACGGGTTCCTTTCACGGA
Source organism: Sequoiadendron giganteum (assembly GCA_007115665.2). NCBI lineage: Eukaryota > Viridiplantae > Streptophyta > Pinopsida > Cupressales > Cupressaceae > Sequoiadendron > Sequoiadendron giganteum. The sequence goes on along the minus strand of CM021101.1, from coordinate 781,955,789 downwards.
ACCTATATTGCATGCTATGTTTCCAATACAAAATTAGCAAGCGAGCCCTAATTTTATAAATTTTTCTACTAGGATGGTGCATCTCAAGATGATGATTGCAAAGGAAGTCAATGATAAAATGAGCACTACCTACAGGCAAGAGGAAGGGAGGAAGTATGACAACGCCATTTGGCTACATGATACTAAGACTTTCAGTCACACCCTTTCGTGAATTAGTCAAGAAAAGAGAAAGATGAAAGAGGCTACCAAATTGAACTTCTTACCTTCTATCTCTCTAGAAAAGTCACTCTTTATCACTTTCCAAGGATATTCCCTTGGAATGTAGTATTAGTCCAGCCATGATATTTAGGGATCCTTGACTTTTTCCCTTGGTGGAAGTAATTGTAATAGCCACAAGTGGCGAATCGGATGGCTATGTACCTCAAAACTATGTGTTTGATGATAGAAAAGAGGGATATTATCCTTTCACTAGTGTAAATGAGAAAAAATGAAAGGGTTATACCCCACGTAGATTCTATATATTGAAAATAAAATTTGAGGGATATTCTCCCTTAGACTATCTAAATATTCATTCTATGTAAAATCAAGGAAATTAAAATTCATGTTTTATTATAATGAAAATTATGTTTTGACAAAAAAATTGAATGAGTTCTTTAAATATAATTTCTTATGTGAATGATAGATCTTTTGAATTTTGTTAACATTGAGGAAACCTTCATAGATCTAATTAAAATAAAAACCTCCAAGTATAACTGATATGTGGAAAATATGGTTAGGACAAGAACTAATTTTGGGGAGATTCAAGAAGTAGGTCAAGGCATTGAGAATGTCGAAGCTAAATTGTGCCATATTCTAAGTTTCATGGATGAGACTAGAGAAATAATAGGAAACCTTGAAGAATAAATTATGGGAAAGGAAAGGGTGGAACAAGAAGTTATGTAAATAATGAGGAAGAAGTTCCAAACAATGAGGAGGAAGGGGAGAACTCCCATGATCACACTCAATCAAGTGATCAAGAGAGTGATAGGTTTGAGTCTCTTTCTAAGGGATCCAAAAATAAGTGTTTGGAAAGTGAGTTATCCGAAGACATGAGAAAAATCACACCACCAAAATTTGAAGGTAGTGCTACAATAGATGCAATAGAAGCGTGGCTTATGGAAATGGAGAAATATTTAAAAATAAAAGATTACTTTGAGGTCACTAAATTCGTATGGGAAGCATTTCATTTAGTGGGTAAAGTATCCAACTGGTGGATGAGTAAGGAAATAGAGCTTGCGATTAGTTCCTTAAGCCTCACTTGGAGTGAATTTAAGGAGACTTTCTGAAAGTGATGGTTGGACCAACTCTTATATGACTATAAGCTCATTGACATCCAAAATTTGTGTAACATGCCCATTTTTCTACTTAAATAAATTTTATAGGTCTTAACCATAAGTGAAAAAAAAACTATGTTGCTAATCTCATACCAATAATTTTTTTCTTTTCAACAAGAAGATAATGTGCACATTTGATATAAAAATATTCCATCTTTCTCATTTTATTTCATTGAAATATTACAATTCTTCTAAAGTATTGATTTCATTCTCAATATATCATATCATTTTTTACAAACTTCCATAGCATGGTACAAAGATACATACATAACTTCCATGAGCTTTACTGGTAATAAATATATGAATTGGTCCATATGTCCTCGCATTGGTGCATACATTCTAGATGTCCCCATTCCTTGTTGTATACATTCTAGTTGTCCCCAATACTGGAACATACATCCTCAAACCTCGGTCACTAGCTGATGAGGACAAGCATCACTCAAGCATTTTTCCACCAACCACGGACTTTAATACAATCCCCCACACTTCTACCACATATGGTAAGATGGCCCTCCCTTCAACGAAGAGATTGGTGTGGTAACCTCATAACAATAAACTTCTTGAGATTAGTGTTGTGTCCTACATACTTAGAATTCAATATAGTGGCTACTACCTATCTATATGATAATTCTTAGGCCTAGTATGCTATTGTAACATAGATTTTGGTACCGCCTAGGGTTCTTTAACACTCTAGGGTTTTTCACCTAAAAGGAGAGAGGGATACCAAATGGAAATATTACATTCAATATTAATGTAATTGTGATTCAATATGATTAATTTTAATGATCTAAATGTTGGAAATTGATTAAAAAGAATACATAGGAATGTAACATTTAGAAAATGCAACTTGTTTGAAAACACATTGAGATATGCAGAAAGATAGATTGAATGCAATGTAGAACAAGATAAAAGGAAAAATAAGGAGTGCACCTGGAAAATAGCATAGGCTGGAGTGAAGACTACAAATTTCTTGAGAATTTTGTAAAATCTGATTTTTAAGCCTAGCGGGACACTTGTGCCAAACTGGGTGACATAGTCAAGTTTTGGGCAAATTCTTGAAAATTGCATTGGGACCTGTTTCAACCAAAAGGGTATCTAAATCCTTAGAAATATGTAAAAAATATGCACAGTGGGACTAAGTCGCCACAATTGGGGGAATTTTCCACTTTCACTTTTTTGAATATTCGAAAGGGGAATTTGTAGAGCTCAACTTACACTTCTACTCCTTCAAGTATTCATACTAGAAACCTTGATTTTCGTCCTATAGGTGTTCTCCAAGCATCTTTTAGGGTTTTGACCACTTTGAAGGGCTTTTACAAGTTTTTGATAACATTCCACACCTTTCTCTTTGATAAATTTGCAAACAAGACCTGCAAATCACACAAAGAGAGAAATAAATGTTGGATGTTAGGGCATGGGGATTTTCCTTGGTCAAACCCCTTTTAGGTAATCAAACCAAAATGAATAGATAATGTAATGAAGCATGAAACAATGGATTAAGAACCTTTCCTTGATGATAGATCTTGAGTTGCTGCAATAATGGTTGAAGAATCTACCCTTGAATGCTTGTTTGATGACTTAGAATGCTCAAACCCTAGCTTGCTTGAGAAGAGTGGTGAAGAGAGGATGGATGTAGAAGAATGAGACTTAGGAGATAAGAGATGAAAAATGAGGAAAACCCTTTATTTATACATGTTGTGCCCTAATTTCTCGAAAATACCTCATCATAGGCTAACCTTAGGGTTTAGGAGACAATATCCAACCAGAATTTTGAGTTAATTTTGATTTTTATGCCAAATGGGACTAATTTTTCCAAGATGGTGACTTAGTCTAGGGTATGTGCAGGATCATCATGGAAAAAACAAGCCCTTGAGTGGCAAAAAATTTAGAAAAATCAGAGTTAGGCAACTTGACATAAAAATTTGAATAAGCTATCTATATTATTTCAAAAATATGTAAGAATATAATTTATAGAAAATTGAATTTAGTTTCTAAACTAGTAGGTTTATTTACAAAAAAATAAAATCTATTTGGTGAAAATTTGAAATTTCAATACAATAGTACTTAAATTTTAAGGAAAAAATAAGAAGTAGTTATTTGTCTAACCACCCTAACCACATTAAAATGATAATTTTTTTTATAAAATTTTATATATAAGTAGAGGACTGATGTCCCAATGTGATGCTTATTTTTTGTAATTTTTTTCCATTTAAATAATTAATTCTAATTTTTTTATTACAACTTTTAAAAAATATGAAGACTCGTATGTCTGACCACCTTAACTTGGTCAAAAATTCATGAAATTCATTTTTTTATTTTTAAATCTTATAGTATGCAAAGCATAGAATGTGACGCATGTTTTGGATTCAAAAAATGTGATACCATTTGAAATTTATAGATGTTCTTCAATCAGCCTATCAATCAGGACTTTAGTTGTAATTCAATAGAAAATAAATAATTATTATTTATTAAATTCAAAGTAAAGAATAATTTATATTGGTGGAAATATGAGAATCTCCTTTAAAAACCCTTTTTGTTTCATCAAATTTGGGTAAAAAAAATGTCGTTAGCCACATACCCATCATATTGCCACTTTTTGGCCCATCATGATCCTGCACATACTCTCCACTTGGGAAAATTTGAGTGGATGTCAGGAATTAAAATTTGATTAATGTTGTTTAATGGGATTTTTCTCTAAAACACACTTAATTAGGGCCTATAAGTGCATTAAGGGACCAATTTTAACATAAGAAAGGGTCAATTTATTGATGAAAATCCTTGGAAAGTGTGAGAGCTTGTTACAACTCTTTAAAACACTTTGAAATAAGGCATGATAAGTGATAAAAAGAGGTTGTTTAGGTGAATAATGGTGAAAGGGTCCTAGATTTGTGTGAAAGATGTGTTATAGTGCTTCACAACATCTTTGTAAGACACCATATAATTCTTATTGATTCACAAGGGTTCAAGATCTAATGTGAATGTGTTGGCCACATTACAACATTAAATTCTAGCAAAACTAGGCCAAAAACCAAAGCAAAGTCCCAAATGAGCGAAAATGTCTAAAGGATGCATTTTTTTGTGACACCTTTAGCCCCCACTTTAGTGAGAGGGTGAACTTGCTTCAAACTCGCATAAAGTAGACATTCAAGAGAAGGGTCCAATTCAACTGATTTGAATGGAAAAGGATGACAAAGATCAAAGGAGGTGGTCAAGCCCCCATGATCCAAGATCCTAAGTCAAACCAACATAAGCATAAGAGGACACACACAAGGTGAATGGTTTGCAAAAAAATGAGATACATGATCATGCAAAGGAAATAACTGTGATCCTAATAAAGTGTTGCTTCCTAAAGTGTGAGATGTTAGATAAAACTAATAGTGCAATAAAGAGAAACAACAAGATAATAGGGCACCTCAATGATTAGCCTAAGAAAATGAACAATATGAAAGCAAGATGAACAAGTAAATTGTTGTTATACCTTCATGTTGTTGCTTCCTTGGTTGGCCCTTGATGTTGAAGTCTTGTGTGCTCCTTGGATGGCAATGAAAATGAAGTGGATGCAAGATGAATTGATGCAATATGGATGCTAAAATAGATGAGAGATTGAATGGCAATTTTGCAAGAGTTTATTTGCAAAAGACTTGATCCCCCAAAATGAAGGAATTGAAGGGGTATTTATAGGCCAAATTGAATTCTCTAGAGAATTCAACGGTTGGGATTGATCCAACAAAGATCAAGATGAAGGGCTATGGTGAGTTGAGGACTCACAAGCCCTCACATCTTGACATGTGGAGGGTGAGATGTCCTAGGGTGGAGTGATGTGGAGATGAGGTGGATCTTGGGGGATGAGAAGATTCCTTGGAGGAATAAAAGTGAATTTAAAATTCACAATGATTGGAAGAATCTAGTGGATAAGAGAGTGTCTCCAAAAAGCTGGAGATTTGTCACATGTGGGTGATGTGACAAGTCCAAGGTTCTAGAAGCCCTTGGCACATGTGAAGTGACAAGTCAAGGCTTCTAGAATCTTGCATGGGGGATGGGGAAGACCTTGGAAAGATAAAAGTGAATTAAAAATTCACATGGGGAAGAGGGGAACCTTGGTTGAATAAATGTGAATTAAAAATTCACATGGGGAAGGGAGTCCATACCAAAAATGGTAAGTGGGAAGGTTGACCAGAAAAGGTAAGCCAAATGTGGCTAATGATTTTGATTAAGGTTGTGCAAACACATGATTAAGGTAATTAATGAGAGATTAGAGGCAAGTGGGAGATTATGGAGGATGTGACACTTAATCTTGATTAAGTGGTGCACATCCTAATCACAGATTAATTAATTTAATCCGGATTAGGAGAGGGTTATGGAGAATGTGACAAGGAGAGAGAAAAAAGGAATTAAAAATTGATTTTAATCCAAATGGGTTAAATGACTAAATTAAATAATTTGTCATGTTTATTTAATTTAGAGAAGAGAAGACAAGGGGGTAAGGTAAAGTATTTAATTTATTTAATTAGATACTTTAGGAACCTTAGGCAGAAAATGAAATAATGATTAAATAAATTATTTAATCACTATTACTGAAATAGATGAATAAAGTAGACAATTTTGACCATGTAGAAGTGATCAAATTTAGATGTCTACAATAACTAAAGGAAGAGAAGAATGAAAGTACAAAGGTGGATCAAGCTTTGACCATTTGTCCAACTAGTTGTGGATCAGATCTAGGTTAATTGTCCAAAAATGCATACTCACTCTGAGGCGACGAAACTCTTGGTTGTTTGCTGACTGAGAAGTCCAAGAAGGTGAAAAACATACACTCATGGATGGTATGCACTCACACACACATGTAGGTGGCTATGGTTAAATTCATGCCATTAGTTGGGCTTCCCACTCAAACCATACCAAAGTTATACCTCCTAAAAACTTTAATAAGATGCCACAAAAGAAAATAACTTTTGCAAATGATTTTTGAAATGTAAAAATGGTGTAAGGAATGTTCAAAGGGATGTTTCTTTGTTCATGCAAGGTCTCATCTTAAGGAACATCATGCGTAATGTCTCCAAGAGAGGAAAAGTGCAAATGGTCTCATCTTGTTTGTAAGAGAGGACAAGAGCAATGTCTCATGATGGCCAACATTGTACCTAATGTTTTCAAGAGAGGGAATCACAAGAAAAAAGAAAATTGCACAATGAAATGTGAGTGTCGATGTATTCCCCCACTTTAACGTGGTTGCTAACACCATTACTATAAGAAATTTCTTTAAAGTAGAACAAGACACAAGAGCTTGTTCGGAAAGACCTATTCCAAGTCATATGGTTCTGATAAGCTACATCATGAAAAGCATAGTATGTCACATCCGAGTCAACTTAAGAAATGTTGGCCACATCCAAAGCTTGCTCTTATATGTTTATGAAATGTTACCACTAGCCAAAATAGACAATGACAAGTGACATATGAGGAAAAGGCTAACTAACCCCTTTCCCCCACTTAGTGCATAACAAGGATGAGCCAAAAGGATTGATGAGATGCAAGGTAGAGTGAAAATCAGTATCGATTAGAGGAATGAGGTGCCCACGTATAAATAAGAATACCAAACTCCTTAAGATGTATTTTACAACTCAAGGCCTTACATTCATTAGTAGAATGACCATGAAATCGATGATATGCACAAAATAAATTCTTGTAATATAATTTATTTGGGGTTCATGGAGGAAGGCATATCAAGTGATCTTGGAGGAGTTTCATCAAGATACCTTCTTGATCAAAGGTAGAAAAGTTTCCTTTATTGTGCGACAAATATGTGTCTTGCTTAGTGCAGGATTTCATTCCTACACAAGGCCTTATAGATTGTGATATTTTGTACACTCCTTTAGAGGAGTGTGTTAAATCTAAATCATTAGTGTTTTGCGAGATGACATTGACATTAAGCGAGGATTTCTTTGTGTTGTTCAAGTGTTGCAAAGGATCACTTTTAAGACCACTAGTTTCCATCAGTTCAAGATGCACTAGTGTTAAGGTTGGTTTAGAAGGGTGATTGGTGATGGTATTGATGTGAGGTGAAGGCTTGGTGATTTCGATCAAAGGACAATAACCAAGACCATAAGTCATTGTTTGTGTGTTAGGCTCGATAGGGTTGTAGATACCTTTTTGGTTAGCACCACATCCTTTTCCATTGTAGCCAAGTTGCTTCATAAGTTCATAACCTTTTCCATAAATATTTTTCATTGCTTTTGGATCAGGTGGTTCTTTTTTTTTTGCTTCTTTATCTAAAGTAGTTGAGGTGGTTGCTTGTGAAGGATTTGTCGAGTCTTGTGTTGACAAGACTGTTGTTCCCTTTTTAGAGTCTTTGTGTATGATCTTGTATTCTCCCATTAATGTAGGTGTGAAGTCTAAGGAACCCTAATCATCATCGAAGAGCTTCATGAGTTGTTTCATATGTTGTTCTTTGTTTTCTTGTTGTGTGGGTTCCACTTGTGTGGTTGGTGTTAATGTGTTGAAATGATTCTCTTTGTTTTCTCAAATTTTAAGACACTTAATGGCTCAAGATCAATGTCAAGTGTGTACACTTTGTTTTTGTAGATGTATTACATTCTATGATGAAGAGTGGATGGCACCCAATTCATTGCATGAATCCATGGTTTGCCTAAGAGAAGATTATATGAGAGTTCATGAGGCATAATGTGAATCAGTGTGTCTAATGTGGTCATTCCAACTATAAGAGGTAAAGTGAACAGAATGAGCGGTTGCTTTGTGAGATTTTCAAATCCTCTAATAGATAAAGAATCGAGTTTAATGTTTTATCGATCAAATCCAATCCTATCCAAAAGGCTCACACTACACACATTAAAAAAAAACATCAAGATTTATTCCTTGAATTATAGCTTATATTTCATTTGGTTGCACATTAGAAGGGATAGGAACTTGTTGTAAGGAATTTTGCATCAGCTTGTGATAGTGATGGGAGGCTTGAATAAGGTCCCATAATTATATCTTAGCGGTATTGTTTCTTAGTTGTTCAACAAGATCATAATTACTAAGGAGTGAATTTAAGTGAGGTACAATAGGTAGTATGGGATTAGGAAAAGGTAAGGGTGTGGAGGTTGATTGGTGTATTTTTCTTTGTGTGTAATGTGTGTGAGCAATGGTATTATAACTCGGTTGCTACGACACATTATTCTTAGGTGGGTAGAGGATTAATTCGAGTTTTCTTTTAGTTGGAGGTTTGTTTGAAGGAGGGTAAAGGATGATTTGAGTTTGAATAGTATTAAAATATTTGAGCAAGGGAGAGGCTAATGGTGTCTCTTCGTCTGCTGTGAAGGATGTGATATTATTATTGTCATCGTTATCCTTGTCTTGTATCATGATATTGTCCCTAGGAGGAAGGGTTTTAGGAGCACTTCAAACCAACTGCTCTTGGCAATAAAAGTTTGGTTCTTCTATAAGGACTTCATCACAAGTAGGGGAATGATAATTGGTTGAATTTTCTTATGTAGTAAGGGTGTCTCTAGGTGAAGGGAGACAACTAAGATTCTCATGACCTTCACTAATTATGTTTTCTAACAGCAAAGTATATTCTTCACAACTAGGAGAAGAAAAAAATTTATTGTCATGATTAGCTATGTTTGTGTTCTCTTGTTCATTAATATATTGTCCACTAAGAGAGGTAAGAGGAGAGAAACAACTAGGATTCTCAAAACTCTCATTGATTGGTTCTTCTAGAAAAATATCTCCATCACCAATAGGAGAGATATTAAGAGAAGAATAAATATGATTGTTAGGAATGTCCAAGTTTGTACCTTATTTCACTAAAACAATCTCATAGGGAGGGGATAGTAAATTTTTATTAGCATGTATAGATATGTAAGATACTACCATTGTTTGAAAAAATATGAAAAGTACATGTAACCATTTCATGCAATGTTTCAGCAGTATAAATAATGTATATCCAAAAATACAAAACATTTTTATCCAATATATGTTAAGTGTTAAGAATGAAAATAATGTACATGCAAGAATGAAAAGCACTTTTATCAAGCTTATGCAATTTTTTATGAATAGAATTATTGTATATGAAAAATTGAAAATTACTTTTATCAATGTGATGTAAAATTTTAGAAATGTGAGCATTTTCAGATCTAATGATGAAATGATTTCAAGAATGACTACCCTAAATTGATGTTTTTGAGCTAGATGCATAAAGCCAATGTTCCTAAAACTTTCCATACTTATAGCATATGATAATAGGAGGATAAGAAAGCATAGAAATAAGGTTTCTAAAGTTTTCATAGACAGTGAAAAATCTGGACAAGGACTAAGTCACCCAGAATGGCGAATTACTCCCAATTAGGATTTTTTCAAAATTTCCAAAACATTTCAACTGGGTTTGATGCTTTGTATGTTGGATGACTAGAAGAGTAGAGATAAATGCACATTTTGTATGATGAAAAGGATTTGAGATGCAATAATGCAAGTTATATGTACTTTCATTAATGCAAAATGTGAAACCTTGGAATGCAAATGAACCAATGCAAAATGCAATGCCAACTGAATCTAGGGTGATAAAGGAATCCAAAGAATAAAAGAAGTCTATTCTAAAGGTGGGTTCACCAAAATTTAACATAGATTTTGGTACCACCTAGGGTTCTCTAACACCTCTAGGGTTTTTTGCCTAAAACGAGAGAGGGATACCAAAATGGAAATGTTACATTCGAGATTAATGTAATTTTTATTAAATATGATTAAATGTAATGATCTAAATGCTAGAAATTGATGAAAAAGACTAACTAGTAATGTAACAATTAGAAAATGCAACTTGTTTGAAAACACATTGAGATATGTAAAAAGATAGATTGAATGTAATGTAGAACAAGATAAAAGGGAAATAAAGAAGGAGTGCACTTGGAAAATAGAAAAGGATGGAGTAAAGACTCAAAATGTCCTTGGAATTCTACAAAATTTGATTTTCAAGCTCGGCAAGACACTTATGCCAAATTGGGTGACTTAGTCCAGTTTCGGGAAAATTCTAGAAAACTACATCAGGGCCTGTTTCAGCCAAAAGGGTATTTGGATCCACAAAAATCTCTAAAAAATATGTACAGTGGGACTAAGTCTCCACAACTGGGGGAAGTGTCCACTTCCACTTTTCTGAAGATTTGAAAGGGGAATCTGTAGACATCAACCTACACTTCTGCTCCTCCAAGTATTCAAACCAGAAACCTTGATTTTTCGCTTGTAGGTGTTCTCCAAGTCTCTTTTAGGGTTTTGACCACTTTTAAGGGATTTGACAAGATTTTGACAACATTCCACACCTTGCTCTTTGATAAATCTGCAAACAAGACCTGTAAATCACACAAAGAGAGATATAAATGTTGGATGTTAGGGCATGGGGGTTCTCCATGGTCAAACCCCTTTTAGGTAATTAAACAAAAATGAATAGATAATGTAATGAAGCATGAAACAATGGATTAAGAACCTTGCCTTGATGATAGATCTTGAGTTGCTGCAACAATGGTTGAAGAATCTACCCTTGAATGCTTGCTTGATGACTTAGAATGCTCAAACCCTACCTTGCTTGAGAAGAGTGATGAAGAGAGGAAGGAGATAGAAGAATGAGACTTAGGAGATAAGAGATGAAAAATTAGGAAAAAAAACCCTTTATTTTTTCATGTTGTGCCCTAATTTCCCAAAAATACCTCATCATAGGCCAACCTTAGGATTTAGGAGACAATATCTCACCAATATTTTGAGTTAATTTTGATTTTTATTCCAAATGGGACTAAGTCGCCCAAGGTGGTGACTTAGTCCACTTGGGAAAATTTGAGTGGATGTCGGGAATTAAAATGTGATTAATGTTGTTTAACGAGATTGTTCTCCAAAACACACTTAAGTAGGCCTTGTAAGTGCATTAAGGGTCCATTTTAACATAAGAAAGGGTCAATTTATTGATTACAAGCCTAGGAAAGTGTGAGAGTTTGTTACAACTCTTTACAACACTTTCAAATAAGGATTGGTAAGTGATAAAAATAGGTTGTTTAGGTGAATTATGATGAAAGGGTCCTAGAAAAGTGTGAAAGATGTGTTACAACACTTCACAACACCTTTGTAAGACACCATAAAATTCTTGTTGATTCACAAGGGTTCAAGACCTAATGTGAATGTGTTGGCCACATTACAACATTAAATCCAAGAAAAACTAGGCCAGAAACCACAAGAAAGACCCAAATGAGCAAAAAAAATTCAAATGATACATTTTTTTGTGACACAACTATATTGGAACATAGTGAAATGATAGTGTAACCAGTGGAAAATTACACTACTTTTGGCCAAAGTTTCATATATAAAAGTTCATCTCTTCACCCACTAGGTACCCTTAGCTTGATTTGGATTTTGACCATTCATATACTATGCATAGGCAATTCCCTCCATTGGGTAATCTTTAAACCCAAGAACAACCCATTATTATGAAATTACTACCAAGTAATTCCTATGTGTAATCTATGCCCTTCGTTGGATAATCCTATCCCAAGAATGATCTATGATCATTATATGATTTCATGTAAAAAACTAACTTGTAATAAATAACTTTATAAGCTACTCAAGATTCATCTTATCCTAGTATATAATACTAATGAACACATCCACTCCTTAATATGGAGTATGTACAAAAACTCATCAATAAATGTTTCCATTCCGAAATATATCACAACAATAAATGATTCTTAACAAAAGTATAATCACTTCAATCAATGTCCTTAGATCAAAAACACAATCCCAACAATAAATAGCCTCAATCAAAAGGATAATCATATCAATAAATTACTCCTTCAAAAGTACAGTCTCAACAATAAAAGACTTTATTCAAAAGTATAATCTCATCAATAAAAAGGGTTATTCAAAAAGTATAATCTCGTCAACAATATGACTTCATATCAAGAGTATAAAGTAACCAATCAAGTAACAATTCCAACTTGATAGGGTAATCCCACGTATGGCTCCAATCAAATAGTAATTCATAAATTCAAGTGATCAACTTAATCACATAGGTTATCTCAACCTTACTTTACTCTAATCTATGATAAAATCAACAATCAATGATCAGACCAATCATGTAGGTTATTCTCAACCTAGGGTTCCAGTCAATAATTAGGTAAAGAAACAATCATTTTGATTGTTCAAGTATCGAATAACAATATGGTTTGCATGTCATCACATCCTTTCCCCGATAACATGTCTTTCATGCCAAAATTACCATCATATTTGCCAGCCTCATTAACCACTAGGGTTTTCTTAGCATAATATGTTATCAAACATAAGTTACCTCTTACATGCACTTATGATACATTTATTAGAGAAACTCAAGAAAGTCCTATATTTCAACTCTTCAAGCTAAGCATTGCTTATATAAGCTCTATTTTTGATATAGTATTTAATACTATCATAGATACCTATTCCATAATATGGAATACATAGTAATATCAAACAAGTAAATACATTTCCTCTCTAGATTCATCATGAATCCATCACCTACAACCAAAGAAGACAGTAATCATTTTATGGTAAACAATACACATTTTTCCAAGCAAGCTATCAATGACTTTCAATCTTTCCAAAAGCATATAAAGGATAAAATAGAAAAATCAACATGTTTGTTAAAAACTAATCCCAATTGAATAAATTGACTTCCTATCTCAAATCCCCTCCAAGATCTATTTGATGACTCTTCGAGAAATCTCCAAACCCGCTTACAGAAATTTCTCACAATAACTCTCACAACTCTCTTCACAAATAAACTCTCAACTCAAAACAAGAATATCTTAGATAAAAAGCAGCGGAATGCAAGTGAATTGTGTGTCCAAATGAGGAAATTTTCCCCTCTATTTATATAAAAAAAATTAGTCTTTGTTGCCTACAAACAAGCTACTCAAAATCACACTTCTTAGTTTTCTGTATCAACTCAACAAATAAACACGGAAGGTGGCAGAATTAATTGATGCTTATCAAGCACATACACAGCCATGGGAATGAGTCGCCTCATTCCTCAAGACAACAAGAAATATGTTTAGAAATGCAAGGTAATGGTTAAATTATTTGGCCAGTTGCATCATTGACCAATTCATATTTTCATAATGCTTCACATGCTTGAATTCATTGCAGGTTCAAGTCTTGTATTTGATTTGCACCATTCTTACTTTGGTGCCACCAAATCATCATATTTCCTATTCTTTTGGTTCACTGTTTTCTCCAATGACTAAGTCATGGTTATTCATACGTTTCAGTTTGGCCAATACTGGTTTTTCATGTTGGCTTCACTCATTTCCTACACATTATATGCGTTGTTCTCTCAGACTTATTCAATGCGTAGAAATCAACATTCATCCTCCTCCTTGCAACACTAAAACTTATTCCTATTCCTATGCTGGGTATTAACTTGTTCTCATTTTGCAGATTATAATATTAGCAATTGTGTATTTATGCGCTTAGCCTTCTTCCTTGCGCTTTACAAAATATTATGTTGCTGGTTATAAAGTGTCTCTTTCCTTTTCATTTATATAACACTTTATAAAGTGTGCTATGGTATATACTCTACTCTTAAATATATAGCAAACATTCAGCAATAAATATAATATATATATATTTACTCAAAATTATCAAATATATTGATTGTCAATTAATAAATATATCCATATATTTTGAAATATCAAACAAAAATAGATATACATAATATATATTAATATGTATGTATATACACGATTATATACATATATATCAATATATATATTATATATAACATTGAATTCTTACCTTCATCAATAGGAATATACATATATAATATATATAATCAATTTTTGTGTATGTATGCTCGTAAGTATTTCTACTTACATATATGGGCACACACTTATGCTCTCATGTACGGATCACTATATATACACATGTATACATTTGATGTACATACAAATCGACGTAAAGACAACTATGTACAAAAGATAAAATACCCAAAGATTTAATCCAAATTGAAAATACTTTAATAAACTTCATTGTGTGGGGTACTTTATCTAAGCCTATCTACTTTCCTTTTACCCCCTTAGTGTTTCCACAACATTAGATCATCTTAAATTTGAACTCATAACAATCATTTGTTCTCTTCCAAATTGATTGAATTGATTTAGCATTCCTTGTAGTTGGCTTTTGTTAGTTGGGTGTCTATTAATTTCCTTTCTCACCCTCCCTAGTATGCCTTGAATATACTTTTTCATTCCCAAAATTGGATTCATTATTGCTTTATATTCTCTTAGAATCAACAATTGGATCCGCTGTAACAAGATCTAATGAATAAATACACAACTTAAATACAAGTTAAGAGATACTCTATTATTTCATTCTAATTCTCTTTTCCATGTGCATTAATATCCTTCTTTAACCATAGTGGAAGAGTATCATATATCCATCAAGCCTCTTTCATTGATGAGCTTGTCTAAGGATCCCTTCTAAAAATTGTGTCCTCATCTTAGTGTGTTGTATCCAAATTATTCTTTCAATTTGACACATAGTCTCCTTTCATATCCAATTTCCCCCTAAATGTAAATTTAATTTTGTTTACAAGTTGGTAAGTTCTATTCATACTTCAACCAAACTATGCTCTTAACTGAGCCTTTGCCAGATTTAATCTGATTCACATTTTATTTCCCAAATAAGAATCATCTTTTCAAGTGATTTTGTCCCAATTCTTGATAACTTTATTTTCTCATGGCTTTAGACATTCTAGGGTTGTTTATCTTCTTTCCCCCTTTTCAATTGGAATCTCCAAATTGACCTTTCCTATTCCAGTTGGTGGAATCATGTTGACTTCTTATTCTTCATTGGTTGTTTCTTTTGCTAAACATTTTGGTCTCTATCCTTCATTCAAAGGTATCAAATTTCTCTCTTGACTCCAATTATCATTGCAAGATTTTAAATTTGTATCAAATTAGGTTTTTCAAGTGTTTATCCAACTTCTTGTTACCTCTCTAGATGTTTTTGATTCACAAAATGTTGACTTCCTATTTTGACAAAAGTTTCTAATTTATGATTTTAGTTAGTTCCCTTCCAATTAAGCATACTAATAGATTCATAATATCCCTAGGGTAAGTGCACCAATCTCTAACACAATTTAGGTGCCAAATTGAAAAAATGATCCAAAAAACCCAAAACAAGGCCTTTGGCACACACCAAATGAAAAAAAAGAAATCTGGCATGTGCCAAATGTGTTTCTACCCATAAAAACCAAAAATAGGTTTGGAACCCTCATTTTCTGTTCAACCCACAGCTTGAGGAGGAGGAATTGAGGTCTGCAACTTGCGTTTGCCAAAACTCTTTCATTCTTTTCATCCTTAGCTTGCCATTTTCCATGAGGATGCTGCCAACACGTCGGAGAGGTCGAAGATTGCAAAGAGGTGTGTATTTCTATTCTATTTATTTTGAATTTGATTTGGAATGTAATGTTAAATACTTTTTGAGGAAACTCTATTACAAGTTTGTCCTCAATAAAAATCCAAACTATTTTGACATCTTAGACTTTCAGGGTAGGGGTGGGGGCTCCACACACAATAGACGTGTTGCACGACGTAATCCACAGTTGACACCAAGAGCCTTGGAAGACCCATGGTGGAGCATGTCATTGTTCCTTCCATTGTTAAGGATAGTATAGAGGTGGACAAGATGAAGTTGATTGGCTCACTCACCCAGACCATTTTATAGTATGTGAGCCCTCTAGTAGAGCCTGGTGTGGAGGAGATGTGTAGGCCCCAAGCTCCACCCCACCATTGTGGCGCTTGTGGTTTTGTTTGCATGTACGATTATCAAGGTCCTCGTGATGTTGCTACATAACCTACATCAGTTGCAGAGGTGATGGATTTCATAGATGATATTCTGAATGATACATTCGACATTGACACTCAGGTAAAAATTAGCATGTTATTTTCATGTTGTTTATTAAAATATATTTTGAAATTTAAGAATAACTAAATTAGTAGAATTTTGATATGATGAAATTTTAGGGTCGCACTGTTCATGAGGGATGCTCTATTCCTACAGACCCTTATACATTCTCGATGATGATTCCACAAGTATGCAGCTAGTATTAAAGATATTATTATTGCATTTGAACAGTTGAATGTTATATTTGAATGCTTGTCTCATAACATACTTCAGATTTCAAACAGTTTCCCAGTGCACCTTCTTCCTCCACACCTCGCGATTCATATCCTCAAACAATGTACACTGGGGTAGACTTTATTCATTAATGGTGTTGTAAATCTATGTTAGCTAGTTTTCATAATTTTGCGTATATACAAATCTAAAAAATTGATGAGAAACACAAATATTGCATTCAAGTATTCCTTTATTGTGTCACATTATGTTCTCCTATATCAACATGATACTTGAGATATTGTTTCATTTGCAGATGTTGATAAGAGATAGCCCTGCTGATGTTGGTGGCACGATGGAGCATGGAGTGGTTACAGCAATAGCCAGTTCTGATCCATTAAGAGAGGTATGGAATAGATTAGTCGATTTGACATTATATTTTCCCTTTTATGGTCTATTCTAGAAAATTTTCACAATAATTTTATGTAGTTTAATTTCTATCTTCATGGTTGCTACAGGTGATTGTCACTCCATATTTTGGACATGGTGATGCTATAAATGTGCATGATGACTATATATATGTGGTAAGTGATTATATATTTTGTTATATTCCATAACACAATTCAATTTCTATGTTTTAACATATTTTCTTTTAATTGTATCAGTTGAAGGTCCAAATTGAAGAGAGGAGTAGCGTGCGTGTTCGAAAGACAAGAGAAGCAACAATCACTCCATCCAGTCAAATTTCGAAGGCAGCAGAAGATCTATTTCCTTCTCCTAGAGGGAAATGACTATATTAGTGTTGTTTGTTGTATGCCTATGTGGCATTTTGGAATATATGTTTTGTACTATTGATATATATACATGATATTTTATGTCCATATGGCTCCTTTGTACTAAGCCTATATGGTTTTTTTGGATATATTTATATACTTTTATCAATATATATCATTGTATAGCCTTTCGGATTTTTGATTAAAGAAATTATTATTTTTCTACTGCCATTCTTGAATGATGTTATCATGTGTATCGTGTAATTTGTATGCTTGAATTTTGTAGGCATGGATTTTGTTTACATTTAATGCTTAATTAATTACTTTTGAATGCTCAATAAGCCCTAGATCTAAAGCATATTGTATAAATAAGCTCCATTCGTGGTGGTTTGTATCCTTTGGAATGCTTCAATTACTTGTGTCTCACCAATGTAGAGGCAAGGAGGCTCAAACCCAATCATTCTAACAACCTGCCTTCAAGGGGCTCCTAACAAGATTAATACAACCTATTTTGAGCAATCTACACAACCTCAAAGCCCCATCAAACCAATCTCATAATTCAACACCTTACCCAACAATCCACCCTTGTAGCACTTTGATGCAGAGCCAAGGTGGAGAAGACTCACAACAATGGAAATGTCAATTCTCAATCAAGAACTCTTCTTCATAATGATTCAGCCTAATAGGCATCAACCCACCCTCAAGGGTCTCAACTCCTCAACCTTGCAAATGAACAAAAAGACTCCACCAAGGCCCTACAAAGACCATCAACATTCATACAATGACAATTGAATCAATTGAGAACAATCCCTAAATCAGATTCATGAAGGTTTCCAAAACTCACATTTGTGACTAGTTATTCTTGTAGTACTCAAAACTCAATTTTAGCCAGATTTCTCCCAACCTTTCCAAAACACTAGACAATTACAAGATGGATTGAGATACCATTTTCAGGGCTACACAACATACCAAAGAATCAGTGGTCACTCTTTTGGACCGACATAGACTTTCAACACACCTACTTCAATTTTGGCTTCACAATTAGCCCTTTTTTCCAAAGGGACCACCCTTCCAACTTTAGGTATCTACCCAAATGCCTTGGAAAGTCTTAGGTCATGGTGCCAAACCTCAAAAAAAATCATTATTTTGTGTCTACAGAGCCTCTAACTCACTATCCCAAGAAACCCTCCTAAACCTTCACAAAATCAAGGGTTTTAGAGAAACATACAACTCCAGACCTCTCTCAACACTTCCAAAGCCCCATACACCTTAAAATACTTTTGCATAAACTCATCAAACCCTCACATAACCCTTACAGGCATTAATTCTTAAAAACCTCTCTTTTTTTCCTCACTTCCATGTTGGAAAACCCTTGTTCAGTCTTAGAACAGTCACAAAAATTGCACATAATTATGACTCCTTATTCCAAAATGAGTTGACACACTTATTATAACATTTTTTCAATCAATCCACCAAGATAGAGTAGAAAATAGTAGGTGGATTGATTGTTACATCACAAATTTCCCCTCAAACCCTTGATTCAGCAACACTGGGACAGTCAATGTTTGTGTTGGTCCTCTCTACAAACAAAGAGTTAAGACACCAAATAAAAAATAAATGAATTAGAAAACATATAAACACATCCTCTAAACTTATTAGACCATGAAGAACCTATATGTGTCTGTACAACACTCAAAAAGATCAAGAAAACAATATTTTTCCAGCAAATTGCTCAAAACCGTGGTGTTTATTGTGTAAAATTGTTAAAAATCTTCTTCCACTCTCTCATTCGAGCCTTGGTAAGGATTTTTAAAGAATTTTCCAACAACCATATTCTGCCCAGTGCCCATAACCAAACTTGGGATTAGTTGGTCCCTTAATTACATTTGTTTGTGTTAAAGTTGCTTTGTCAGCATTTTACAACTTATATGATTTCTAATTGACTTCTAAGACACAAAACACCCTTTATTTGCATTATTCTTGATCTAACAAAGCTTATTTGACAAAATAAACCTAAAGACACTAGCATTTCCCTATTGATGTATTCAAATAAAAATAAAAATGATGATGTGGTGTAGGTGCTCCTGCAGCAAACTCAAAACCCGATCCAAGCCTAATTTCCCCCAATCCTTCCAAAGGTCCAAACACCCCACAATACCTCTGCCCTAACTTAAAAGACACTCAAAAACCCATTCCTTTCAGTATTTCTCATATTCACTACTTGAGTTCCTTACTTTCATGGTTGAAACACCCTTGAACAACATTAGAACTTCACACCTCACTGAGTTTATTCATTCTCTCAGCCTCCAAAGTATTCAAACACCAAACTAATAATGGTACAGGACAATCCACTGAGCCGCAGGGTCAGAGCAGTAGGTGGATTGGCTAATGTGTCATGGTGTTTCCCTTAAAACCCCTAACACATAAAACAAAGAAGTAACCAAGTTTTTTGATCCCACACACACCAACGGTGGATTTAAACCTTCAGAACATATGCAAAGAGAGTAAACACATATGGAATCAAGTATCCAAAGCCTCAAGTCATGATAGACTTTTATGGGCCTATGCAAGGCCAAAAAAAATCAGGAAAACAAAGAGAACCAGTGATCAACGTTTTCAAAAGTATATTTTCTTATTAGAAACTAAACAAAATCAACCCTCAACTCGGGGTATTACAGAAATATATCTTGATACCACCTTCCAACTACCCCTTGAGCTGATCAACCACCATAACTATCCTTTGTAGAAAATAGATTTTTGTAGTTTATATTCATGCATTGCACATATTTCAAACTCAAAGCATCACTTCACATTGTATAACGAATAACTAGATGTTGATAGATGACAAAATTTCAATTACAATATAGCTTTTTACAAAGTCAACCTAAGTAGTTATGCAATTACTTCACATTGCATAACTAATAAATAGGAGCAGCTGCCAATTGCTTTAGCTTGTCATGGCATTCCATGAGACTACATTTCTTTGAGGAATTTTTTCAAATAGTTCATTCCCTTGTCTATGCTACGACATTTTTCATATATGTCTACTAAAGAATTTTATCAAATAGTTCATTTCCTTCTTGCTATGGCTAAAAGCCTAAAATAGATGCTTTCGAACAAGCTATGGATGCTTGGAAAAAATATATCAAAGCATAATAGTAAGCAAAAGCATAGACAAGCCATTGAACATTTTGAAAAAATGCCTCAAAGAAAAGTGGTCTCATGGTGATGGAATGCCATGACAAGCCATAGACAAGGCAGTGAATTGTTTGAAAACATGCCTCAAATAAATGTGGTCTCATGGTGATAGAATGCCATGATGAATGCCTATGGTGATGGACTATCATGGCATTCCATCACCATGAGAACACATTTCTTTGAGGCATCTTTTGAAACAGTTTGTTGCCTTGTCTATTGTATGACATTTTTCATACATATCTACCAGAGAATTTCATGAAACAGTTCACTGCCTTGCTGCTATGGATGTTTGGAAAGAATATGTCAAAGCATAATAGTAAGCAATAGCATAGACAAGGTAGTGATCTATTTGAAAAAATGCCTCAAATAATTGCAGTCTCATGGTGATGGAATGCAATGACAATAAACACCATGAGACCGCATTTCTTTCAGGCATTTTTTCAAACAATTCACTGCCTTGTCTATGCTACCACATTTTTCATACATGTCTACCAAAGAATCTTCTCAAACAACTCACTACCTTGCTGCTATGGCTAAAATCCTAAAACAAGTGATTTTGAACAAGCTATGGATGCTTCGAAAAAATATATCAAAAGCATAATAGTAAGCAATATCATAGACAAGGCAGTGAACTGCTTGAAAAAATGCATCAAAAAAATTGCTTTGAAATGATAAATTTAGTTGTGCTTTGATGCAAAGCCAGGGTGGAGAAGACTCACAGCAATGGAAATGTCAATTCTCAATCAAAGAACTCTTCTTTATAATGATTCAACCTAATAGGCATCAACTCACCCTCAAGGTTTTCAAACCTTTAATCTTGAAAAATAACAACAAATCTCCACCAAGGCCCTACGAAGACTCTCAACATTCATACAATGGAAATTTGAAAACAATCTCCAAGTCAAGCTCATTGAAATCTCCAAAACTCAACATTTTACCCATTTAACAAGAAGTTATCCTTGTAACTCTCTCATCAGTCCCAACACACTGCCAACATGCTTCTTCATTGTTTTATTAGTGTTATCTATCTCTGTAGATACAAACCTTTCTTTCTTTACTCTCACATCTACAAGAACAAGACATTCTATGGTGCCCACCATAATACTTTCACACAAACCCGGTGTCATTACCTCCTTTGCTGCTACATCAGTCCTTATATCCATTGCCCTTGTATTACCAAACCTATAATGGTTCCCAAAACCATAATTTTTGATTTCCCTCACAACACTTATAGGCTCCTTGTTCCCACACATGATTACTTTGGCTTTCCCGTTCACATCCTCTAGAAGTGGAGTCAAAACAAACGTATGGCTATCTTTCTTTATGGTATACTTATTTTCTTTCCCATCATGCATGGCACACCTATCATACTTCCATGGTCTTCCAAGGAGTATGTGACAACAATCCATTGGAAGAATGTCACAAATAACACTATCCCTATACTCACCAATCCAGAAATCTACAATAGCTTGCTCATTTACTAACAAATATTGACCATCACTTAACCAAGATACTTTGTAAGGTAAGCCATGAGGGATTATTTTCAAATTTAGTTTATTCACCATTTCACAAGAAACCATGTTTTCAGTTGAACCTAAATCCACTACCATCCTACATACTTTACCTTGTACCTTGAAATTGATTCTGAAGAGTGATTTCCTTTGTGGGGATTCTTCAGAGATTGGTGCCTTGAGAAATGTTCTCCTAATCATCAAAATCTCTCCAACTTCAGATGTAAGGTTCACCATAGGTGAGGTCACACTTTCTTCATCCTCATGCACTAGTTGATTCCTCCTCTCTCCACCATAGGAACTTGAGCCTTGCTTTTCAGGGCACTTGAAGGCTAGATGTCCAGGCTAGTTACAAGTGTAGCATCTTCCTGAGAACTGGTAGGACCCTCTTCCTCCACTAAATCTGCCCCTTGAACCTCTCCATCCACCTCTGGAATCAGATTGATCTTGGTCCTTCTTGTCATCTCCTTGAGTCTCATTGTTTTCCTTGAAATTAGGATTTAATCCTCTTCCTCTAGAAGTGTTGCCTCTTCCTCTTTCTGCTTTGTCTTTCCTTCTCTTCATTTTCTCCTCCACCCTAATTACCATTTGATAATAGTCCTCTATAGTTCTAGGATTAGCCAAAACCAATCCATATTGTATGTTTAACCTTCAACCACCAATATATCTATCAATATTTTCATATTTATTCTCATGATGACCAGATCTTAAACTCAATTTACAAAACTCCTCAGTATAAGACTTAATATCCACTCCCTTTGTCTTTAATTTTGCAATTTATTATCAATTTATAAAACTCCTCAACACCATCATTTCTTCAAGGGATTTCAATCCCAAACAAAATCAGGAGAAGATCAAATTAAAAAAAACAACTTGTTTACTAAACTTTTCATCAATTTCTCTTCAAATTCACTTGATTTCTTCAGTTCTATAACACTCCAAGACAACATGTCAGTTTCCCAAATCACCAAAATCATATTCTAGACCATTATCAACATCTAATTGACTGATCTTAACAAAAAAACTAGATCAAAGGCATTGAACCAACCAATACTTCAATATTCATGAAAACCTCCTTGATACAACTCACACTCCCCAAGGCTAATAGACATACATTCTTACCTTCAAACTATTATCAGAATTACAAAAGCCTCATAATCATCATGCTTCTTATAGAAACAAACCAATAACATATTCACATAAATCTGAGTTATCAGATTTACTGATTTTCACAGTCATAACATCATTCTTCATCAAGATTCCACCCTAGTCTAAACATCAAATCAACAACCTTAACCTTTAACATTTTCCCAAATCATTGAAATACCTTTGAAAACATTATTTAAGTAGTTACATTAGAAATCTAATCACAAATACCACTGGCCTCTGTTTTAACACTCATTTCATCAATTTCCTTGTATGTTAGCAAAGCCCTGAATCAGGTGATACAACTCTACCATATTTGCATCAGCATAAGCTTGATATAGTTTTGGAGATGCATTATAGAGTATTTAGACATATCACAAAAACATTTCCACTTGTTTTCAAGAGAAAAAACAGAAAACCGGTTTGATACGCTGCTCCCAGCCACAAATTAGGCAAAATTTGCAAGGTGACTACCAACAAATCACCTCCAAATCACTAACCAACCTTAAACAGTCTTTTTTCATACCTCCAAACTCATAATTCCATCATTTTGAAGAGTTATTAGATCCACTAAAACATTTAAATATCAAAACCCTTGAATATAGGCTTTGCAAGCAAAATAATGAAGGTTTTTTGGAATATCACCTTCCACATCTTCTACCAACATGCCATATCTTCCAACACCTTTAAATAAACCTGAAAATATCATCTATACCCTTCTCAAGCCATGGAAAACTCTATTTATTCATTATGCACGACTGTAGCATCAAATTTTGTTTGGAAACCTTCAATTTTTGTGTGTAATAACTTCATCTGAGAATTCTTGCATTCCCCTGTACCTACAATCATTAAAAAATTCAAAACACCCTAACATTAACCTACTCCACCAATATACTTGGCCTACATTGGTGGAGTAGTGATGAAATGCTCTATTAGACTCTCAAAACCATTGTAAAAAGAACTCTACCCGAGACATAGGAAATTGTCTTTTTTACTTTTGTTTCATAAGAACTGGCCTCCAAATTATTTGAAAAGGAATTTAACTTCTTCCTAACATATATCACCCAAAATCTGTCTCTTTGAATTCTTGACTATCAATACACAGATGGAAATAAAGGAGAGAGTGTTGCTAACAGAAAAACAAGAGTTTTCATTCAAAATCTGGTTACAAGAATACCAGCCCCCTTTTTGCATGCCTTACAATGCCTTTTATAACTTTTTCCCTCTTAGCATATGCCTTTTCTAACTTCTCATCGGTGCAACTACCCTTTTAACTCTTAAGCTTCCTTGATTTATGCTCTCTCTTGCTGCATAACTACATCATGATTACTTTTTAACAACATTGTATTATTTCCATTTTTTATATTTTCACCTCCTAGTGACTTATTTTATGACTTGATTACATTCAAATTAGCCATTACAAGGCCTTGACACATCATTTTGGCTTGAACATACAAATTGGACAAACTAGCCTTTTGAAGGCATTACATGATCTGGGTGCTCTTGCACCATGCTTTCACTCTTCTTTAACATTGTATATCTGCTCCTTTTTATAACAAGAGATAAAAGAACATAAAAATTTGTATAACAAGAGATAAAAACTATATTTTTTGAAATTGAAAGGCATTTCCATAGCATACAGATATAGAGAGCAAATAAAATAAACAGTTTAACGAATAACTAGATGCTGATAGATGACAAAATTTCAATTACAATATAGCTTTTTACAAAGTCAACCTAAGCAGTTATGCAATTACTTCACATTGCATAACTGATAACTAGGAGCAACTACCAATTGCTTTAGCTTGTCATGGCATTCCATGAGACCACATTGCTTTGAGGCATTTTTTCAAATAGTTCATTCCCTTGTCTATGCTACGACATTTTTCATATATGTCTACCAAAGCATTTGATCAAATAGTTCATTGCCTTCTTGCTATGGCTAAAAGCCTAAAATAGATGCTTTCGAACAAGCTATGGATGCTTGGAAAAAATCTATCAAAGCATAATACTAAGCAATAGCATAGACAATCCATTGAAATTTTTGAAAAAATGCCTCAAAGAGAAGTGGTCTCATGGTGATGGAATTCCATGACAAGCCATAGACAAGGCAATGAATTGTTTGAAAATATGCCTCAAATAAATATGGTTTGGTGATGATTGAATGCCATGATGAATGCCTATGGTGATGGATTTTCATGGCATTCCATCACCATGAGAACACATTTCTTTGAGGCATCTTTTCAAACAGTTTGCTGCCTTATCTATGGTATGACATTTTTCATACATATCTACTAGAGCATTTCATCAAATAGTTCATTGCCTTGCTGCTATGTGGTGCAAGAGCACCTTAAGGTCTTTTGGAAGATCTTGGCAATTTGGGATTGTTGTTGGTTCTAGCCAACCACCAAGGTAATAAGGACTATGATGTAAAGTCCCAAGGTAGAATTCATGTTGTTTAGTGGTAAACTTAGGTTGGTTTAGAACCTTGAGGTTTGGAGAAGCCTTAATGATGAAATTAGGCAAATTTGGCAATGTAGACTTGGCTATTTGTCCTAAAACTTGGAAAATAGAATTAATGTTGTTCTAAGTCCGACCCAAGGGTCATAGCACGTGGGAGAAAGGTATATAAGGTCATCCAAACCCTAATACCTGGATTGGAAGTTCATTTTCATGAATTGAGACTTGGAGAGCATATTGTGTGATTGGAATTCAGCAAATTTTGAGTGAATTTTTGTGTTTGAGCCTTCATCCAATCAAGAATGAATTGAGAGGACTGGTCTGATGCTTTGAGTCTTGCTTTTGTGTCATTTACTTACTGTTTGAAGCATTAGATTAGCCATTTAATTCAATTGGTTGTAATTTTACAAGTTTTGGTGTTCTTGGTTACACTGGCCAGTTTTTGTAAATAATGATCCCCACTTGAATTCCTATGGAAAGGCTACCATGGCCACTTGGAATCAAGTAGGGGAATTTTTTTACAGTGTAAATAGTGTGTGTGGAGTCTTGGTTTGTAGGGGAAGAGTTGAATTCATCAAACACTAGGCAAGTGCAAGTGCATTCTGGCTAGTGGCTTGGAGAGGACAGCAGTAAATAAAGATGATAAATGGATTTTTTTGTGACAATAAAGAGCATGAGAGTGTGGTAACATGTATTCCAGACATGTGTGTGCAAGGAGGAGAGTTGAGGAGGTCATTGAAGCCCTCAAAGTTGGAAAAGGAGCCAAAACCTTAGAAACCCTTGAAATTAGGGGGTATGAGGACAGTCCTATGTACGAACTTTTGCAGAACCTTACACCTAGTAA
Organism: Sequoiadendron giganteum; assembly: GCA_007115665.2. Taxonomy (NCBI): domain Eukaryota; kingdom Viridiplantae; phylum Streptophyta; class Pinopsida; order Cupressales; family Cupressaceae; genus Sequoiadendron; species Sequoiadendron giganteum. Next base: position 781,929,364 of record CM021101.1, on the reverse strand, counting down.
ATATTGAAGCCTAGGGTACTAATAGAAGGAATATCCAAAAATATTTTGGGGTTGTTAATGCCGTTTTTGAGAAAATCCAAGAAAACGGGTTCTAGGAGGCCTAAAAGGGGCAAAAAGGCTACAAGACCTAGAAACTAGAAATTCTTGAAAGCAAAGGGAAAAAGGTGAAAGTATCCAATGAAATGGATTAGTGAGGAGTCAAAACACCTAAAGAAAAACAAGACCACCTTAGCCTAGCCCTGGAGTGGTTAGGACACTTTTGGGTCAGTGTGGAGCTCAAGGTAGCCCAGTGGTGGAATGAGAGTGTTGGTGAAGATTTTGAAATTGGTGGAGAGACCTATAAGGAGTTAGGGGTTTAGGAGAGATCCTTGAGTAGGGTAGAGTGGAATACCCTAAGAAGACCAAAGAATAGGTCTTGGGAAGAGAAAGAGTGCTCTTGAGGTATAGGGCTCCCCATCAAATTGGTATCAGAGCCAATAAAGGCTTGGGAATTGAAATTAGTGAATGTCAGAGAGAAGTGAATCTATAGGAGAGAATACCATGGTGACCAATGCAGAGCTAGCTAGAGACTTGACAGAGCAGCAAGAGAAGAATAGGCATCTTGAAGAGGCTATGGAAGAGATCAAGAAAAAATTGGAAGGAGTTGCTGAATCGGCAAGCAAGATGAAAGTATAGTTGTTAGAGGACAAAGACAACGGTAAATACCACATGGAGGAGGACATAGAACCAGAACCTGACCCTCCAATAGCAAAGGAACCCTTCCTCAAAGCATTGAAGGCATTGAGTGGCAAGGAACTTGAAGGTGTCCATGTGTTCATAGGAAGAATGGATGCAGAGCTAGTTATGGAATGGATAGAGGGAATGGAGAACCACTTTGAATGTGATGGAGTTACTAAGGCACAAAATGTGAAGATAGCCAAATCAAGGTTAAGAGGACCAGCATTAACTTGGTGGAAGTTCTTGCAAGAAGAAAGAGAGATGGACCGTAATAAACCCATAGGAAATTGGAAGACAATGGTGGCTAAAGTGAAGGAGAACTATCTACCTAAGGACTATGACATTTAATTGCACAAGAAGAGACAAAATCTCAGACAAAGAGACCTAGATGTAGCAGCATATACAGAGGAGTTCCAAAAGCTAAGCCTTAGATCTAGAGTGCAAGAAGTTGAAAGCATCAAGGTTGCTAGATATCTAAATGGTCTTAGATGGAGCATCCAAGAGGAGTTGAGTCTTTTCACACTTACTACCCTCCATAGCTTCTATCAAATGGCTATTAAGGTGGAAGAGAAACTGAAAAAGAAACAAGATTCCAATACTAGAGGTAAAGGAAGAGGTAGAGACTCTAGAGGTGGACAAAGAGGAGGTTTTGGTGGAAGAAGCAATGAGAATAGAAACCAAGGTGATTCCAAGGTTGGAGAACAATCCCATGAGTCATATAGTAGAGGGGGTTATAGAGGTAGAAGCTCAAACAATGGAGGAAGAGGTAGATCAGGAGGCTTTGGGAGAAGCTCTCATTTTGCTTCCATGAAATGCTACAATTGTGGACAGTTGGGTCATCCGGCTTATAGGTGTCCTGACAAGCCAGCATCTTCACAAGGTGAGAGGAAGATCAACTATGTTCAAGAAGAGGACTGCTCCAAACAATCAGAGGTGAGTCTTAATTCAGAGAAAGGTGAGAATCTCATGTTAAGAATAATTTTGATCAAAGCACCTACCGAGGGTGAACACAAGCAAAGGAGAGCTCTTTTTAGAGTCAAGTGCAAGATATTAGGAAAGGTTTTCAAGGTCATCATAGATTCAAGGTCTACTGATAATGTCATCTCAAAGGAGGCAGTACAAAAGATGAAACTCTCCAAGATACCTCATGTGTGCCCTTACAAGGTTACTTGGTTGAACAAGGGGCAAAATATACTAGTCAATGAACAAGTGTGGGTTGAGTTTACTATAGGAAAGTATCAAGACAAGATACTATGTGATGTGTTACCAATGGATGCATGCCATTTTCTACTTGGTAGACCATGGCAATATGACAGGGAGGCAGTGCACCATGGCAAGGAGAACAAATACTCATTCAAGAAGGATGGAGTGACTTACAAAATACAATCTTTGTTAAAAGAAAATAAAGTGGAAAAGGTAGAAACCAGTGTTCTTTCGATGAGTGGAAATGAATTTCTAAAAGACATCAAGGAGGAAGAAGGAGTTTTCTATGCAATAATGTTGAAGCCAAAGGAAGAGGAGTTACCTAATCAGCTACCTATGACACCAAAAGTGAAACAACTATTGGATTAGTTTAGGGATATAATTTGTGGAGGTACACCAAGTACACTACCACCTAAGAGAGCAATCAGTCATCAAATAGACTTTATACCAGGAGCAACACTACGTAACAAGGCTGCATACAAGATGACACCAGAGCAAAACAAAGAGATAGCAAGGCAAGTTCAAGAACTTTTGGATCAAGGGCTGATCAGAAAGAGCATAAGTCCATGTGATGTTCCAGTTGTGTTGGCACCTAAAAAGGGAGATAAGTGGAGAATGTGTACTGATTCTAGGGAAATAAATAGGATAACTATTAGATATATGTTTCCTATTCCTAAGATAGAAGATTTAATGGACTATTTAGGGGGTGCTAAGTAATATTCCAAAATTTATTTGAAAAGTGGCTATTATCAGATTAGAATGAAAGAGGGAGATGAATGGAAGTCAGCATTCAAAACCACAAAAGGGTTATATGAATGGTTAGTAATGCCATTTGGGCTTACAGATGCACCTAGCACTTTTATGAGGGTGATGAATGAGGCCTTGAAGGACTTTATAGGAGTCTTAGTGGTTGTCTACCTATATGATATCCTCATCTTTAGCAAAACAAAAGAAGAACATATGAAGCACCTAGAACTTGTGCTGAAGAAACTTCAAGAGGAGAAGCTCACCATAAATCTTGAGAAAAGTGAGGTCATGAAGCAAGAGTTAGTTTACCTAGGATTTGTAGAGTCTCAAGGGAACTTGAAAATGGACAAAAGCAAGGTTGAATCCATTCTTAGTTGGCCTACTCCCAAGACAGGGACAAAATTTAGGAGTTTCCATGGATTAGCTCAATTCTATAGGAAGTTTGTGAGAAGGTTTAGTGAAATTTGTGCACCGGTTCTTGACAGCATCAAAGGAGGACTGAAAACTAACTTTGTATGGACCAAAGAATCCAATGAAGGATTTGAAAGGTTGAAGAGGGAGATAGCTACCCAACCTATCCTAGTTCTACCAAGCTTTGACAAACCATTCATAGTGGAATGTGATGCAAGTAACATAGCAGTTGGGGTTGTTCTAAGCCAAGAAGGCGGGCCAGTGGCATTCTTTAGTGAAAGGTTGAATGAAGCAAAGTCTAGGTACTCATCCTATGACTTAGAGCTATATTGTTTGGTGCAAGCTCTTAAGAAGTGGAGGCACTATCTATTGCCAAAGTAATTTGTGGTATACACTAATAATCAGGCCTTAAGTTACATCAACACCCAAGAGAAGCTTTGTTTGAGGCACATCAAGTGGATGGAGTTTTTGCAGTCATACACCTTTACCATCAAGCATAAGAAGGGGGTTAACAACAAGGTTGTTGATACTCTTAGTAGGAGGTTGCTTACTATCCAAGAGATACAGCTACAAAGCATAGGGGTTGAAGGATTTAAAGATCTATATGAAGGAGATTCAGATTTCTCAGAAATATACAAGGTATGTACTAATTTTGAGAAGCATTTTCACAGTGAATATGCTGATTACACCTTGAAAAATGGTTTGTTGTTTAAGGGGAAGCAATTGTGTGTTCCTAGAGGTTCCATAAGGGAGAATTTAATCCAAGAAAAGCATAATGGCAGTTTGAGTGGTCATTTTGGTTTGAACAAGACACTAGACTTAGTGGAGAGGTTCTATTAGTGGCCTAAAATGCAAAGAGATGTAAGAAGGTATGTTGAACAATGTGGAGTATGTCAAAAGGCAAAGGGAACATCAACCAATGCAGGTCTTTATCAGCCATTACCCATCCCAAGTAGGCCATGGGAATGCATAAGCATGGAATTCATAGTAGGGCTACCTAGGACACCAACTGGTTTTGACATTGTGTTTGTGGTAGTGGACAGATTCAGCAAGATGAGCCATTTTATCCCATGCAAGACAACACATGATGCAAGTCAGATTGTACACCTATTCTTCAAGGAGATAGTGAGGATACATGGGTTTCCAAAGAGCATAGTTGCAGACAGAGATGTGAAGTTTATGGGGAATTTTTGGAAAACTATTTGGAAGAGGCTAGGAACCAACTTGTCTCATAGCTCAGCATATCATCCAAAAATGGATGGGCAGACAGAGGTGATCAATAGGGTACTTGGAAACTTGTTGAGATGCTTAACTAAGGATTATAGACAAGGATGGGAGCAAGTGATTCCACAAGCAGAATTTGCTTACAATGATAGCACAAATAGGACTATGGGTAAGAGTCCATTTGAGATAGTCTATGGTTTACATCCAAGGGGTGTACTTGAGATTAGAGATTTGAAAGGTCATGAAGGAATCAATGGTCATCCTGATGATTTTTCTTAGTCAATGAGAGAGGTTCATGAGCAGGTAAGGAAGACATTGATAGAGGCTAATCAAAAGTTGAAGGCAAAAAGAGATGAAGGGAGAAGAGAATTACAATTTGAGATAGGTGATTTGGAGATGGTATACTTGAACAAAGAAAGGTTACAGAAAGGCATACCAAGAAAGCTGTAGATGAAGAGGATAGGGCCATGTAAATTATTGACAAAAGTATGGATCAAATGCTTACAAGGTGGAGTTACCCAAGGAGATGTCTATATCTCCTATCTTCAATGTGAAAGACTTGGTGAAGTATAAAGGACCAGAAATAGATGAAGAATAGTACAATGCTCAGATAAACAAGGATGTGGAAGCACTCAATGTACCTGATCAGATCAGGCCACAAGTGGACAGGATTTTAGACTCAAGGGTGAAGAAGACTAGGCACAAGACATACAAGGAGCACCTAGTGAAGTGGAAACATCAACCAGAGTCAGAAGCTACTTGGATAACAGAGAGTGACTTTCAGAAGTATGGAATTAGTGAGGAGCTCTTGACACCACAGGTTCCTTAACTTCTTTATTGCAGGGGGAGAATGGTGCAGGAGCACCTTAAGGTCTTTTGGAAGATCTTGGCAATTTTGGCTTGTAGGTGGTTCTAGCCAACCACCAAGGTAATAAGGACTATGATTTAAAGTCCCAAGGTAGAATTCATGTTTTTTAGTGGTAAACTTAGGTTGGTTTAGAACCTTGAGGTTTGGAGAAGCCTTAATGATGAAATTAGGCAAATTTGGCAATGTAGACTTGGCTATTTGTCCTAAAACTTGGAAAATAGCATTAATGTTGTTCTAAGTCCAATCCAATGGTCATAGCACATGGAAGAAAGGTATATAAGTTCATGCAAACCCTAATACCTGGATTGGAAGTTCATTTTCATGAATTGAGACTTGGAGAGCATATTGTGTGATTGGAATTCAACAACTTTTGAGTGAATTTTTGTGTTTGAGCCTTCATTCAATCAAGAATGGATTGAGAGGACTGGTATAATGCTTTGAGTATTGATTTTGTGTCATTTACTTACTATTTTGAAGCATTATATTATCCATTTAATTCAATTGGTTGTAATTTTACAAGTTTTGGTGTTCTTGGTTACACTGGCCAGTTTTTGTAAATAATGATCCCCACTTGAATTCATATGGAAAGGATACCATGGCCACTTGGAATCAATTAGGGGAGTTTTTTTACAATGTAAATAGTGTGTGTGGAGTCTTGGTTTGTAGGGGAAGAGTTGAATTCATCAAACACTAGGCAAGTGCAAGTGCATTCTAGCTAGTGGCTTGGAGAGGACAGCAGTAAATAAAGTTGATAAATGGATTGGTTTGTGCCAATAAAGAGAATGAGAGTGTGGTGACATGTATTCCATACATGTGTGTGCAAGGAGGAGAGTTTAGGAGGTCATTGAAGCCCTCAAAGTTGGAAAAAGGAGCCAAAACCCTAGAAACCCTTGAAATTAGGGGGTATGAGGACAATCCTATGTACAAACTTTTGCAGAACCTTACACCTGGTAAATCTTCAAGCCTAGGGTACTAATAGAATGAATATCCAAAAATATTTTGGGGTTGTTAAGGCCGTTTTTGAGAAAAGCCAAGGAAACGGGTTCTAGGAGGCCTAAAAGGGGAAAAAAGGCTACAAGGCCTAGAAACTAGAAATTCTTGAAAGCAAAGGGAAAAAAGTGAAAGTATCCAATGAAATGGATTAGTGAGGAGTCAAAACACCTAAAGAAAAACAAGACCACCTTAACCTATCCTTGGAGTGGTTAGGACACTTTTGGGTCAGTGTGGAGCTCAAGGTAGCCCAGTGGTGGAATGGGAGTGTTGGTGAAGATTTTGAAATTGGTGGAGAGACCTATAATGATTTAGGGGTTTAGGAGAGATCCTTGAGTAGGGTAGAGTGGAATACCCTAAGAAGACCAAAGAATAGGTCTTGGGAAGAGCAAGAGTGCTCTTGAGGTATAGGGATCCCCATCACTATGGCTAAAATCCTAAAATAGGTGCTTTTGAACAAGCTATGGATGCTTGGAAAAAATCTATCAAACCATAATAGTAAGCAACAAGCTATGGTCTCATTGTTTTTTTTCACATGAAAATCAGCACGATTTTATTCGTGTTTTTTGTAGGTTTTAAAAGCGTTTTTTATCGATTTTTTAGTTTCTTCCAATCAGACGAGAAGTTTTTAAGCGTCATGGTGTCCAAGTAATGGCATGTTGAAGTTCACAACCATTTTGTGCTTTGGACCCTTAAGGGATCAATCCGATTGAACGTAGCTTGGAGTGATTCCATGTGTTTGGGTGCAAGAGAGGACCGTGCCTAGTGTAAACGTACCCACCTGGATGCATTGGAATAGTTCATTTGGTCACACGAGCTACAGAATGAAAGTTGCACCACTTTGCAACTTTCAACTACTTGCATTTGACAAATTTTTCCCCGAGTCAAAATTTGCCAGCACAGAAAAATACGTCCAAAATAGAAAAAAATGAGAGAGGTTATTGTAGAGGGGCCCAACGTGATCCCATAGATTTAAATGAGAATTTTCTAAGCGTCGCAGTGTCCGAGTAATGGCATGCTGAAGTTCATCGCCATTTTGCGCTTTGGACCCTTAAGGGATCAATCTGGTTGAACATAGCTCAGAGTGATTCTGCTTGTTTGGGTGCGAGAGAGGATTGTGCCTAGTTTAAACATACCCACCCAGATGTATTGGAATAGTTTGTTTGGTCACACGAGTTGCAGAACGAAATTTGCACCACTTTGCAACTTTCAACTACTTGCATTTGACAACTTTTTCCTCGAGTCAAAATTTGCCAGCACAAGAAAACGTCTCTGAGATAGTGAAAACCGAGAGAGTTTATTGTAGAGGGGACCAAAATGATCTCTTAGGTTTAGATGAGAAGTTTCTAAGCATCGCGGTGTCTGAGTAATGGCATGTTGAAGTTCGCAGCCATTTTGCGCTTTAGACCCTTAAGGGATCGATCTGATTGAACGTAGCTCAAAGCGATTCTGCGTGTTTGGGTCCGAGAGAGGACCATGCCTAGCATAAACCTACCCACATAGATGCATTGGAACAATTTGTTTGGTCAGACAATTTGCAAAATGAAAGTTGCACCACTTTGCAACTTTCAACTACTTGCATTTGACAACTTTTTCCCCGCGTGTAAATTTTGTAGCACATGAAAATGCCTCCGAGATAGAAAAAACTAAGAGAGGTTATTGTAGAGGGTCCCAACATGATCCTGTAGGTTTAGACGATAATTTTCTAAGCATCATAGTGTCCGAGTAATGGCATGCTGAAGTTTGTAGCCATTTTGCACTTTGGACCCTTAAGGGATCGATCCGGTTGAATGTAGCTCAGAATGATTCCGCATGTTTGGGTATGAGAGAGGACCATTCCTAGCCTGAACGTACCCACCCAGACATGTTGAAATAGTTCATTTGGTCACATGAGCTGCAGAACGAAAGTTTTCTCCACTTTGAAACTTTCAACTACTTGCATTTGACAACTTTTTCCCTAAGTGAAAATTCGCCAGCACAAGAAAATTCCTCCGAGATAGTGAAAATAGAGGGAGGTTATTGTAGAGGGCGCAACATGATCCTGTAGGTTCAGATAGAGATTTCATAATCACCACGGTTTACGAGTAATACCCTGTCAAATATTGTTTCCGTTTTGCAGTTTACACCCTTAAGGGATCAAGTCAATTGAACCATAGTAGTTGTTTTGTTGAATGTCATACCCTAAGGTATGTTAGACATGAACTAGGTTGCATATATTTCTATGAGGCATACGCTGCCCCTACCTTTTCAACCCTAAGCAATATGATTTTAGGGGTACTCTCGATGTTAGGAGTAACATATAATGAACCATATCCAAGCCCTTGATATTTTTGTCATTTCTCTAGAAAAATGGGTTATCTTATTCCTTGTTGATGTAGACCAAGGCTACCATGTCATGTGAATCCCCCATCTTCTTAATGACTTGGAAACCCTTACCACATTAATCTATTGGTAGTGTTGCTTTCTCTTTCTCATATTGGTACAACAATTTGGAGATTTCTTCCTCTATAACCTCTTTGTTTAGCTCTCCCCACTTGGAGAAAACCATGGGTACAAATTTGATGATAGAAGAGGATTTTTTCTATGTGCTATGGTTTTCCATATGTCTTAGGAGAAGATGGGAGCTTTCCTACATAGAAATACCTGTTATTCCTTGCATAACCACCACATCTTTTGCCTTGGTCAAAATGGGTCCCCCTTTTTTGTGTTTTTATCTTTTGATTATTTTCAAACAAAGTTTGGAGTCTTTTGTTTCAACACTTTGTTTTTCCTTGGTTTAGTCTGTCGGAACTGGAGCCAGAACTAAATCGGGTTTTGAAACTTCCTTTAAAACTCGTTTTAATCCCCATCTCGATAGTCTTTCTTTTTGACCCTTTTATTTTGTGTTTGTCGGAGCCAGAGCCGGAGTGGAAGTTAAGTCGGTCTTTTATTCAAAATTCCAAAATCAATTCCAATTCCGATTCCGCCTCCGCTTTTTGGAATTTTGTTTTAGACTAAGTTGTTTATGTTAAATTTTCTTATTTTGATCTTTTTGTTTTATTTTTGTGTTTGGTTTTGTTTTATGATTTGTTGGCGGAACTGAACCTAGAACGAGAATGAAGTGGGGAAATTACTCGAGTTTCCAAATCTGTATTCATTCCGATTCCGCTCTAGCTATTTCTTGGTCGTTGACTTTTTACTGAAGTCACACTATTGTAATGTGTTAGTTCTTCTCTAGTTCCGACTCCACTCTACTCCATTAATAGCATTAATGACAGGTGCCAAGCATGCGTGAAACTGCTAGTTTTTTCTTTAATTAGGGATTAAATGATTGGTTATTATTATTATTAAGGAATTGAAGAGCGAAGTAGAGCAGCAGTGGAGTTTTCTAGAGTGAATCAATTTAAGGAAGAGAAGACAGATTGCTTGTGGATTTCTTCGGACTGTTTGCCTCTTTTACGTTCGAGGTAGGGTTTCTTATTTTCATTCTTCTCTTGTTTACTTTCGCGTTTTGGTTTTTGTTCATGTTGGATCATTTTTGCTTAGGGCAGGTTCTTGTTATCAATGGGTTTGCATGATTTGTTGTGTTCTTTGTTTGTTTGTTTGTTTGTTTGTTGCTCTTTATCTGTTTATTTATTTTCTTTTGTTTATGGTTTTCTTTGTTTTAGGGCACAGTCGCTTTCACATTTTGTCGTGATCATGTTGTGTTGTTTTAGGTTTTACAGTGAGGTAGATTAAATTTAGGTTTTATAGTGAGTTAGGGTAGGTTAAATCTTGTTTTTACTAGGATTTTTGTTGTGCATTCGTTTGGTTAAATTAGGAAGGGTTAAATTCATGCCCTAGTTTTTAATATCGGGTTCTTAGTTTAGGGTTTCTTAATGCATTTTTGTATTCACATTTTTAAATGTTTAAATGATTCCCTAAAATTACAGTAGCCCTCACGATCATATGGGCATGGTCATTTCATGTTATATTTAAGCCTCATTTCATTTTAATATGACCTTGGTCCTTAATCATGGAGTTATGTTTTAAACTGTTAAAATCATTTATGACGTCATGGTCAACCTAGGCAGAAGCGGGACTGGAATTGATTTAGGTTTTGGGTGTATGTTATAATTAGTGCCAGTTCTATTTTTCATCATATCTCTAACTCCGCTTATAGTGAGAAGTCTTATTTCAAAATAGCGTTAACCTAGGCGGAAGCAGAATCAGAACCGAAAGGGAATATGAAAATAGAAAATTTGAAAGAAACCAAGTCCGTTTCCATTCCGGTCCCGGTTTTGATCACCATTCTAGTTTCGACTCTGAGCCTGCTTCTTGTTAGTGGAAAATCAATAGCAATTTTGGCTCCAAGCTCAACAGTGTTTTAAAGAAGATTGTTTAGGATGTTTTCTACCTGGTTCCACCTTCGGTGTATGTATGAAAGGTATGATTTTAAGACACATTTTGAGATGTTTATTCAAGGATCTAACTAGAGGTTTTTTTGCAGGAAAGATAAATAATGTTGGGGACATTAGGAGAAGCCTCCCAAAGGAACCGACCTATAGGAACATCAAAGGCAGCAGCTAAGCCCAAGAAGATCAAGCTAGAGTAGTTACCTTATACCTTAAGGTATAATCACAGGAGTCCTGTTGCCATTGCAAGCAAAGTAGACTTAGATTGGTCTAACATAACTGATACTAATCTGGGCCAATACAACTTTGAGGAATCATATGCTAACACATTCAATGAGGATGTGACACCTAGAACTAAGAGAATAGTGGATTTTGGGTTGGCTCATATCACCATGTTTCCTCTATCAATCCAATGCCCAGAGTTAATCATGACAGTTGCAGGAGCTTACAATCCAGCTACCTGCCAATGCATAGATTCACAAGATAATGTAATCATTGATCTCACTCCTCAGATGTTTCAAATTATGTTTAGTGTCCTGGATCCAAAGAACTTGGTGCATTTGAAGGAAGCAGAAGCTTTGGAGAAATACAGTAAGTACAAGGCATCCAACAAAACTCACTTGAATAAAAAATGGTTGAAGACAAAGAAGAAATCTCTGACTAAACTTCATGATCAACCAAAGAGGACAGAGTTCTATAAAGAAGTATATGATTTGATCATGATGTTGGCTAGGGCCTTTGGGAAGAGGGATGCATTTCACTTCCAAGAGTGGACGTTTCCCTTCATCCAGATAATCTTAAATGGCACCCAACAATTCGATTGGCCAATGATTGTTTTAGATGCTATTCATGATCAATTGACCCGCATTAGGGAAACTAAATGCTTCTTCATGACTTCTTACATTATGTATGCAACAACAAGAGTAGGTATCTTCCCAGGTTTAAAGAGAGTGGGAATATTAGGAGATTTAGATGGACAAAAGAAGGTGTGGGACCATTATGACCAGTTATCTCTACAGGTTGTTGAGACTCAATTCAGAAGGGTTAATGATGCATTCCTATATGTGATCATTAACCAGCTCAATGGAGATTTCGGGTACAGACTGAGTCAAGAAGCTATGGCATTTATCACTGAATGGGGATGTTGGTACATTCAATACCCCAAGTTCACATACTTCAGGCTAGTTGGGTTTGAAGGTCATCCACATTTGCTGCCAAGGTGTTGCAATAATAGGATAGTATTGGAATTTTTTTATCAAGATTTGGGGGTTAATGCCTAGTTTGGATTGAAACACAAAATAGGATGTCATACGTTCCCCATGAAGTTGGGTGAATATAGTTGTCAACATCTAGTGGGAGCAAAGGTAGTATGTAGTGAATTGATACATCTAAAACTAGGTTTGTATACAACTCGGAGGCACTTTGACCCAAAGAGTAAAATGAATGCCTTGCTACCCTCTGTGTTTGATAAACATTTCAATTTATTAGAATATTTCTTGAGTGATTGACAGGATGAGTATGATTTGAGAAAGAAGAATTATGAGAGGTTACCTGTCTCACTTATGGCAAAAATTGGAATCAAAAATGACATTCTTGACACATTGGTGGATGATGGAGTTGTATTGGAACCATTGTATGAAGCTTTAAACATTGGGACTAAGAGCCTAGATCCGATTGACTAGGACAGTGAGGAAACCATTGACATCAAACAGATAGGGCGAGAAGTTTTGGATAGAAGCATTCAATGGGTGGTTCTAAGAACCAAAACTCCTTAAGGACCTGTTCCTAAAAAGTGGAAAGGATATAAAAGGATCAACAGAAAGACACCTCCCAAGGAGCCTTTGGAGTTCCTCCCTCCAGATATTGAAGAGATAGAGCTGGAAGAAACAGTTGATGAACCGAAGACACAAGAGGGAGAGGCCCAAATAGGACTGATTGCTTCAACACCTGCATTAGGTGAGTCCTCTACTCAAGTTCCACTTGCAAAGCAACAAAGTGAAGAAGTGCAAAAAGGGACTCTTCATAATATTGTTGAATCTATGAAGGGAAAAGAAGTAGGGGTAGAAATTCATGATGTTGGAACATATTCAGATGAAACTCTAATAGAGAGGGATGTGCAATATAATATGCCTCTAGAGGAGGATACTGAACAAGTATTGACAGAGGAGGATCAGTGGTCATTATTTGAGGAAGCCAAGAAGATTGTTGATGATGAGGCACTTGCTACAGCAATAGAGAAACAAAAGTTGATTGATGCTAGGACAAAAGCTAATGTCATATTATAGCAATAGCACATAGAAGCTAAATCAAAAGTTGATGAAGTAGAGAGGCAACAAAGGAAAAAAGAACATGAGCTCAAGGTTAAGGAGGAAAATGATAAATTGGAATTGATATAGAAAATTCATGACCTTGAGGAAGAAAAGGAAAGACACCGAAGGGAGAGAGAAGTTCTGGTAGCTAAGTTAAAACTTGTTGAAGAAGCTCATAGAAAGGAAGAGGAAGCATAACGATTACAAAAGCAGAAAGAGGTCGAAGAGTTGATCAAAAGGAAAGAAGATGCAGAAAATCTTAAAGCTTTAGAGGAAGAAAGAAAAAGGGAATTGGAAAAGGAAAGGTTGGAAAAAGAAAGATTGGAAGAAGAAAGGTTGAGGAAAGAGGAAGAAGATAAGAGAGTACAAGAGCAAAAAGATAAGGAGGAAGCTGAAAAGCTAGCACAAATAGGTGTGCAACAAGAGCAGCAACAAAAATAGATGGTTGATTCTCAACCTCAGGTAAATGCACAATCTCCTATAGCTACTACCTCCTCTTCTTCAACTATGATGGCTATTACTCCAGGTGCTCCGACTTGGTTGAAATTATACCTTCAAAAGAGAACACCGAAACCTTCTCAACCTCTCAATTCAGAGGATATGATGAAGGAAATTGAGAGAGAAAGGCCTAAAAATAAGGCCAAGATCCTGCATTCTACTAGGCTAACTAACAAGGGAGAAATTGTGGCTGAATGTGCTATACCTATGATGGACAAGGAGGCAGGAGATATGCAATTAACATATTATCAGCTAGGCACTGTGAATTTGGGGAGACCTACCAGAGATTAGAAAATGAATTTAATTGATGTGGTAGCATCCTCAACAAAGTCAAGAATGTTGAAGGAAAAACAAAGGAAGGATGAGCTTAAGGCTCAATTACATCAATTGCATGTTTTCCTTAAGAATGTTTCTGCTCCAAGATCGCAACAGGTTGTTGCTATTGAGACCCCAATTTTGTTGAGCAAGAAGGAAGTAGATGATTTGGAACAGGTGAGGGGCAAGGCAGAAATGTTGGATCGATGGGTTGAAAATTTGAATCAAGAAATAAATAAAGTATTGGAAGATGGTTTTGAGATCTACAAAATGACTAAGGAACTGATAGGAGAAATGAATCAATATGTTAAAACTTTGGAAGCACAGGAGGAGGATTACAAAGGGTACACCCATAAATTTAAAGAAGTTAACAAATTTCCAAAGACTACTCTCTTAGAACAATCGATACTAGAAGAAGATAATAAGGATTTCTTGGAGAAGACTTCTTGTATACTCCGATTTAGATCAGATTTTTTGTATAAACATAGAAATGAGGTTCAATATTCTGTTAAGGATCTAAGGGAACAATTTGAGAAGTTGGAAGCCATTCTTGCCATTATTGTGAACATGGAGGTACTAGAAAAGGAAGGCCTACCTTTAAGCTGGATAAAGGAGAAGTGGAATGAAAGGTTTAAAGAGGTCATGCAGAGGGGAGATAATGGTGAAGATCTGCTGATAGATCGATTGATGGACATCAAAGAAGAGATAAGGGAAACTAAGAGAGAATTGACAAAGCTGAAGGATATGAGAGAGTTTGTTGCAGCGGAGTTGGAAAGAATTAAGTTTGAAGACAGTTGGGTGGATGGGCCAGAACTAGATATATTACAGCAAGTCCTCTATAGTTATGACGAATACATTGTGGAGAAAACTTTGCATGCATGGCTTTCTTCTTCTTTGCATGTTGCATGCAGCACTTGCAATTTGAGGCACATAGCTTTCTCTTTCATTCTATTTTCTTTTCTTTGGTTTAGTGGAATTTATTAATGTATGGAACTTGAGATGAAACTGATCTAAGTTTCCAAGAAGGCTTTAATTCCTGAAAAGGTGGATTCAACTTAAAATAGAAGGGGACTTCCGAATTTTGTATATCTATAAATTCCCTTGGGGTATCATTTTGTAAAGGTCGGCTAATAGAGAATAGAATTGGCCACCTGATTGTAGGAGATGGAAATTTTTTGAATAGTGTTACAAAGATACATTGTACTTCATTTTATAGTTAAATAAAATTACAGGTTTACGCAATATGGTGTTAGAATTAAGTTGTTTTACTTGATAAGGTTAATGAGTTATAATCTATTTGTATGCTAGTGATTGTGTAGAAGCATGATTGTTTCTTATGTGATGAAAGTCATTAGAAGAAGCCGGATTTAAGGATTATCTTGTTATATTATCGGTGAATTGGATTTATTCAAGTCTGCTGATCTATGATCTTGGCAGTGAATGAATGTGTGTTCTTTTTGGAGTCTTTGAAATAGTTATGATATGCGAATTGTGATGTTAAAATAAGCACCTTAGATGCATACAATAGTATGGATTATTCTATAAATTGTGTCATGCTTTGGTTTTCTTGATCTGTGTGAAAATATTTATTGTTGAAGATATATGTCCAAATGCTAGATACGTTTGATTCATGTTCACTGATTTACCCTTTGATTTATCTTTTTCTTTTATTTTATAAAACCCTTTCATTGTGAAGAATAGCTCTATGAACTTGTCATTGCTTTTATTCTTTGTTACTAGCACAGGCCCCTTGAATATTACAATTGCATAAACCAATTGAGCGACACCAAACAGTTGAGAACCAACTACCAGGACCTTGGGAGTTAGGCTACTATATGTTGTCTTTCTTTTTTAGGAGAAATAGAGTAGAAATATTTTGTTTTAACATTGTATGTGTCATTTTCACCATCAACAATACCCTTTAAGACCATAGTCTCTACAACCCTTGTCTTGTCTCATATTTGGACCTTGATATTTGGAAAGGATTTATGTGAGGTGAATGATGAGGCTAAAGTGGATGGATCAATATAGGATGATGAATGTGAGGCAATATCATTGTTAGGCACTTGGAGTAGTTTTTGATATTTTTCTTCAAAGTTATGATAATAATGGAAAGGCCAAGGGTGAAGGGAACACAATCAACTGGGAGGGGGGATGAATTGGTAGATCCAAACAATTACAATTATTAGTCTATGTTCAATCCTTTTGGGTCAAAACAACCTTTTCTTTTAAAATTTGTAAGAGGTTAGTCTCTAATGACTTGAATTAATCAAATTCACATGCATGAGTAGGTTGTTTTTTTATGATTGAATTTAAGAAAGATTGAGTTGAGACATTAGGGTTTTGTTACCTTTTAGGTCTCTTCTACCAGTTTTTTGAGCTTTCATGGCAATCAGATGTGCTACAAGATTTCAAATGGAAGACTACAAAGAAGTTAATGTCATGTATACATTGACAAAGTGATGCAGAGAATATACAAACTTCAGGGCTACTCATGACCCAAATCGCAATTTGAGAAGATCAGTTAACAATTCACCAAAAACTCACTTCAACTTTCAACAAAAACTCTTCATTTTCACTTGAAATTCACAAGGCTACCAAACACCAAATCAACAAATCAGTATTTCAGATTCTCATCAAACCTTAATACACCTTTAAAATCATCCTTTAGGCAGTTTCAAAACAAAAACATTCACTCATACCACTGTTTGTACAAATTCACACTTTCTTGCAATCAAAACACAAAATTGCTAGTATTAGCCCAACTGGACTAAAACGGGTATATTTCACAAACCAAATTGATTCTCCATAGAAAAATCACCTTTTAAAGGACCCATTATTGAATAATTTAACATATCAAAAATTAAGGTATAATTTTTTTGGAAGGATCAACCTTAAAAATGACTGTACTACTGCTACAAGGCTTAATTTACCAGAAATTTGTCATAAATTGACCATAATCTTCATAAAAAATCTCCAACCCATGATATAAAACCTGTTTGGGATACCCATTATTGAGTTATATAACATATATAAAACTTAGGAGTGGTTTTTTTGGAACAACACCAAATAAACTACTGCTACGCTTGCATAAAGGCCAAATTACGCTTGCACACATAGGGGTTTATTGAATCTTTACACTCCTGACCCCAAAACACCTTACCAAGGGCTAATATAGATCAAATATGGTCTGTACATACTTAATAAACCATTTCCAACTCCATTCCAAGGTCTTTTCTTCAAACCTTAACTTCTAGCCATGAATTCATGCTCCAAAAATGATGAAAATCACTAGGACAACAACAAACTCATACACCATGTCTTCCCCTGCACATATAAACATATCTATATTGAAAATACATTAAAGAAAATCCATTCCACTGACCATCTAACCTTACATCGGTGGAATGGCCATTACTTCCTTAAGAGACTCTCAAACCCCTCCTTGAATGAACTCTGCCTGGGACTCAAGAAACTGTCTTTGCTTCTCTTAATTCCTTAAGGGCTAAATTTCAAACTGCTTGAATGGAACTAACATCTTTCCAACTGATATCACACAAAATAAACTATCAGTATAAATTAATATATAAAGGAAAGAATACTGCAACCTTAGAAACAAAGGTTTTATTTCCAATTTTTGTTTTCAAGAATACAAGAACTCTGCTTTTCCTCGCCTCTCCAAGCTTTTTATAAAATTTTCCCACTCGGTAACTTACTTTCCAACTTTCATTCGGTTTAAACTACCACATGACTCTTAATATTCTTGCCTTATGCACTTTTATTTGCATAATTACATTATACCAACTTTAGTAACATTTGAAAATCTACTTAAGTGACCACCTAATGACTTAGTACATGACTTTAGTACATTAAAATTGATCATTACATAGCCTTGACACTTAATTTTAGATTTGAACACACACATTTGATAAATTATCCTTTTGAATGCATTTACATGATCTGGGTGCTCATGCACCATAGAGCAAATCAATGACAAATATTAAAATAGTGACCGAAGAACATCTTGAAAATCTTCCCATTTTTCAATACTTGTATCAATACATGTAGGGAAATAATCCTCCCATTCCATCACAGATGATGAAATATATTGTACTTGAGAAGAAACAAAAGGAACTGTTGCCCAGTTTCATTTTTCCATTCCACCTCAGCTGGCCCAGCTACTTGTATTCCAAAATGGTTTAAAACATGTACATCCCCTGCTCCCTACGAAACACATGGGTAGTAGCCTCTAGATGTGGTTGTGTTGTATCATTGGAATTTGGTCCACAAAAACTTTGCAAAAGCCTCTCAATCTTAGACATAGACTCACACAAAAATCATTAAAAGAGAAATAACTAAATAATGTCAATCATTAAGCTGACAAGACCTACTATCACCTTCATGCATGCTAGATAAGGATGTCAATTGAAGGTCCTACAATGGTGATGTGCCCATTCACTACTTTATCATCTCTCGATGACCCTATGTATAAATTTCAAATATATCATTGAGAGCCTTAACATAAAACATGTAACATATAAGAATCCAATAAATCTAGGATATGGAAAAGAAAGAGAAGATTGACAACTAGAAAATGCACCAGCAACTGATGTTTCTCATACCACTGAACACTTGCACTAGCAACCGATGTTCTTTTCTTATATAGTTTGAAAAAATTCAGTATTACCTACGGTCACAATTAGAAAAGGATCAACGACAGTCGTAAATGCATATGACATCAAAGAGTAATGGTCAAAAATCCTTATTGCAAGGTGTTGGTCCAAAAGAGCGATCAATAACATGGCTTTACAAATTCAATGTGCATACTTACAAATCAATCCAAGGAACCATCTGGGTCTTCTCTACTCTTTATTGTGTCGATTATTGCCTCATGGTCAGACTCACGTACTTTCCACAAGTTCTTGTTCGCGGGTCTACCCTTATATTTGATCAGATGAACCTTGGTGGTGATGCAAGGTTCAAATAGTGAAGAATTTTCCGATGCGTGTCGAAGTCCTCAAACAACCAAACTGCAACATTCTTAACTGGATACCTTTGAAGTCATGTTCCAGTAACAACCACCGAACCTTTTGGATATTCCATGTTTTCTCCATCTATAACTAGGGACTCCAATTTATTTTTGGCCTCAATACCATGACATAAGTAATAATCTATACCCTCCTCGTTGTCTTCATCTACAA
Source organism: Sequoiadendron giganteum (assembly GCA_007115665.2). Lineage (NCBI taxonomy): Eukaryota > Viridiplantae > Streptophyta > Pinopsida > Cupressales > Cupressaceae > Sequoiadendron > Sequoiadendron giganteum. The sequence goes on along the minus strand of CM021101.1, from coordinate 781,910,508 downwards.
TCACCACATAAACGTGTCCTGCATTGATATGTTCATCTTGCTAGATTTATTTATTGAGAAACATAATAAAACTTATAAGTAAGATATATTACCTGGTTCTAGTAGGTCCGATACATGATTAAATTCAATGGATGATTTCATCTCCATGATTTGTAGAGCCATCGGGAGTTGATAAGTGTCAAGTGGGGTTAGACTTCTTACAGACCATTCGTCAACCCACTATGTTGACTTGCAATCATTTCATGATTGAAGTGTACATGCATAACAAAAGAATGCCATCTTCCTTGTATGGATAGTCCATGTACCTGCATTGGAGCTTCTAAAAGAGTGTAGCTGGCTTGATCCTGTTAGTGTACAACAATCCTCATATTTTGCAATGTTAGTATCATCTACTAAATGAAAAAATATATGAACTAAAGAATCACCTTCACTACTTGGACCCATTGAACCATTGCACCACTGGACAATTGATCTTACATCTATCAACTTTACACTATTTGTGTACTTTAACTCTTCTCGTGCTAGGGCTCTTTTGATACATGCACCTGCTCCATCATGCTCCCCCTTTCCATGCCCGGCCTCTAAAAAGTTCCACATATGCTGAACACCACTAATCCTATGCATCCTGCTCAACTAGTAAAACATTATGCCGTTCTTGAATTGTAATGTACAATTATCTAACCATATGATATGTTGACTAAATGATATGCCCCTGCTAGCCAGATTGGTTTAGAACATATGAAATCAAACTTGAACAAACTCTGTAGAATGTGTGCGATCATCACTGATGTAAAAGTGATACTCCCTCAATACTTTCCTATTTTTCTCTATACTATCATTTGCATGAATAAATGCTATATGTAGAAATATAGCAACCTACATGGAGTTGTAGTACTATGATTGAACCTTGTTCTGTGGTTGTAGTGTGTAGTTCTCAGTGAAGTCGACAACTGAAATGATATGACGAAGTGGAAATGTGTCCTTGCATAACTTGAATTGTGAGTCCAACCATTGTGCTCTATGTGTATGTGTTGCATAATCATAAACCACCTGATCACGAAAAATGCCCATAAACTGATACACTGGAATCTTATCACTGACCAATTCACACTTCTTTCCTTCTTTCCCATCTTTTAGACTATATGCCACTGTCTTATATTTGCCAAATTCTACAATTTTGTCTCCAATTGTGTGTGTACTAGCCATGTGTTGGAAAATTGGAAAATGATGCATGCCACCACAATGATCACATGCGCCATCCAAACATGATTTTTTGTAAAAAATTTGACCATCCTCTCTTTCACATAAAATGGAAGACAAAACTTCCTTGACGATTTAGGTGGAGGCATTATGTTACATTCCTGCAAAACATTGTCAATATGCATATCTACAAATATACGTCGATAAACATCATAATGGTTAGAAAACTCAATATGAACCCTACAACAACAAGTAGTGTGTGTGTGATTTATTTTGACATAGAAAGGCTTTAGCATTTCAAAATACCTTTGACATATTTTAATTTCAGGAAACTTCTGTACAAAATCAGCAAACAATTGGGTTTGAGTGGTATCCAAATAATGCATTAGATGTGGCTCACAGTTTTTACTACCAATTCTCCTTCTTACAACATCTCTTTGATTAGGATAGGTCCTTGTGTTATCCTTCCAATAATTCACAATTAAAGATCTCAAGCCTTGAGCAATTCTTGTGTCTTTTCGTGGCACTCTACCTGAAAATGCCCATAACTCATTGCTATTTGGATCCTCCACTCTTTCACGCCTTCCTTTGGCTCTCATTAGAGATGATCTACTTATTTTCAAAGACTTACTTGCCTTTGTAAGGTTCACCTTGTTCCTTGTTTGACTACTTAACAGTGTTGTTGTCATCACACTTCATGTGGTACAACTATCCTTCGTGCATGAGGTGGAACCCACGCTCTTGTATGCACTCATCAAGTTCTTTACAATGGAATTTTCACTTGAGTCATTCAAAACTCTTAGCCCAAGAGCCTTCATGGTGGGACTAAATTTGAGTTGCCTCATCATTTCAACAAATAGTTGGCATCTTCCACCCTCACTTAGCTTCACAAAAAATAAACTCCATATCCTTTCTGCATATCTTTGACATGTACGTTTTGGAATCTTATTGGGCATCCATTTCAAAAAATTAGAATCAATATCAATCAAAAATGTAGGTTTTCTATGCAAAACTCTAGGAGGAGTTCTCAAATGTAAATTTGTGTCAATATTGGGAAGGTCAACAACATCGGGGATAGATAGTGTACCTTCAATTGAAGTTGCAATTGATGACATACCTTGAGATTGACAAGTAAACGATGTTGTACCTCCAACTTGAGATGTCATTTGTGGATTTCCTTCAAATAGAGATGTGTTTGTTGATGTTCTTTCAAAACGCAATGTTTTTGATGGTGTGTCTTCAATTGGAAATGTGATTTATGATGTACCTAGAAAACCACATGTTGTTGTCAATGTGTCTTCAATTGGAGATGTGCATTGAGTTTCACCTATGGTTGATGATGTTCCCCCAACTTCTGTATCCATTCCTGTCCTTCCACGAACTTTCCTCATTCATGCCCTTTGTTTTTCCCATTTGACATCTCTCTTAGATTGCACGGGAATTTGTGGTTGTATGGGCTGCAATTCCTTTGCTTCATGAGCTACATTTTTTTATTCTCTTCTCCTTGCATTTTTAACTACACGTTCTTCTAGTGTTAGAGGCTTCGGTCATTTCCTCAGCATGACCTCAAATGCTACATGTCCACAAACACACATAGAGAAAAAGTAAGTAATGCATTTTACAAAAATATTGATGCAGAGAGGGGTGGAAACCATTCAATACAGAAAATCAATGAGAATCAATCAGATTCCAAAGAAAAATCAGATGTTTAACTTAAAATCCCAACTTCTACCAAGCTTTCCCTTATAGCATAGGTAACCCGGTTCAAGGGCCTTTTCACCAAGATTTTCCAAAACACTTGACAAAATTAGGGATGATTAAGATACCCATTTAAAAGTTATAAAATATAGGTAAACCCTAGAATCAACTCCTTTGGACCAACATTCACTTCCAATAGACCCACCTTGGAAAAGGCTATTCAATTGGCCTAATTAACAAAGAGAGTACATTTTAAAAACTACATCTTTACTCAAAATACTCAAACAGTAGTATTTTATGTGTCAAAACTTCTAATTTCCTGATTTGTTTCCAGGTCCAAGACCTCTAGACCCCTAATACACTAAATCCTCTTGCCTTATGCAAAATACTTGGGGTTTTAATGAAAATCCTATCTCCCAGACCAGCCAAACCCATACAAAGCACCAAACACACTTACCAGACCCTACACATGGTTAATAATACATTACATGGATAGTCCTTCCCACATTTTGTCAAAACACCACTTGAAGCCCTAATTTTCACCATGAAAAGACCCTGCTACAGTCCTAGAACATTATCCAAAACACCCAACCTTGACCCCACAACATTCTAAATAGCTTAGGCATGTATTTTAAAAGCTAGAGGACCTATTCCACAAGTTACAATAGGCAGAAAAAGTGTAATGGTTCGAATTACATAATGAAACCCCTCAATCCAAGAACACTGTGAAAGTAGGTAGAAGGAGTAAAAATAATATAACTTTTGCTATACAAAAAGTTAGAACCTATAAATAGATGAAAATGAAAGTTAGTTCATTAATCTACAACATCTAATGGGTTTCATATCATCTTACAGTTTGTGCAGGCCGTACAACAACAAGAAAAGTGAGAGAAACCAATAAATTTCTAGAATTTAATAACATTCTTCTTGATAAAAAAATGGGGTACAAATCAACCAACAACCTCTCCTTCGAGGCATTGAAGGTTATTAAACATATTTTGATTTCATCCCAACTCCCTCAAACTTTGCAACTTTTGCATCTTTTAGCAACTTTTCTGACCACATTTAGCCAAATTGCAAGCTATGACACAATTGAACTCCCTTAGCTCCAAATACATTATAAAATGGTCTAATTGACCATACTGAACACAATATACTCAACATTAACTAAAATCCTAGCATTTGACCATGCTTGAACTAAAGATGACATTTTTGACAAACTTGAGCTTACAAGGTACTCCTGCACCAGAGGCCTGGAATGTTGATTTTGAAGTTGTGTCTTTTGACTAGCATTATTGAACTTGAACTTTATAAAGATTATGATGAAAAATTCACGGATTAGAGTTTCTAGTAATATTGAGTTTATTTCATTCTGTTAGGAGTGATTGTTGCATGAATACAATATTTTTTGCAATAGACTTACATATGGTGGGTTTTGTTAAAATCTTCCAGAGGTTTAAAATGGTAGTCTTCTTGAAAAGCATAGCTGGTTATTTATGGATGATGTTTGTTTTGTTTTAGATGTGAATTGGTCAGTTCAGCATTGAATTGAGGTTTTTGAGATTGAAGATTGTTTGAAACTGATCTAATTATGATTGTTGAAGGTTTTGTCTCCCTACTCTACATCACAAACCTAGGGTATAAATTGTTGTCACCTAAATGAAAACTAGAGACTCTTGTTTTTATTTTTCTCAAAACCAAAATTTTGATTGTCAAAAAAGTCATGAAGAATATGGATTCAAAGAAGGGTTTGTGATGCTATATCTTATAATTATTCACTATTTCTTTGGCAATGAGGTAACTTAGAAAGACAATAAGCATTCTCAACCATGTCAATTCACTTGAATTTATCTAAGCACATGTGATAAAGCTGAATTTTGTATGGAACAAAAAAATTAATGGAAACTTGCATTAACATTGATGAAAGCTATTAGGTTTTCCAAATTAGTTGAAAAAAGAATGAAATATGGTGAATTCCACTAACCATGCTAGAAATGGACTACTATAAGCAATGCAAATAGAATTCATTAATAAATTTATATTAAGTAAATGCCATGTTTTTATTATTTTTGTTCTTCAAACTCATTAAAATTGAACTTTTCTATGCAAATCTCATCTAATTCAATGTTGAATTCTAAGTCCAATTGTTATTATTAATTAAATCATTAAGGAAATTTAGTTTATATTGTCAAAAACAAACAAATGTACTAAATACAAACATTTCAATTTACCAAAATGAATATATTACCTCAGATAATGTAAAATGATGTAGAAACTTCGAAATGTCTTCTTCTACATTATCTACCATGTAGATTGTTGGTAAAAAGGTGATGCATCAAGCATAGATTGGTACAATATGAAATCAACTGCATAAAAAAAGGTGTTTTTGACTCGGATAAAGCGATGAACCAGACAAATACAAGAGAATGTGGGCTTGAATCATGGGGTCAAGCCTTATTTTTACTGTTTCAAGGTAAAACCTATTTGGCGCACGCCAAATTTGGTGAGTGCCAAATATGTTCCTCTAAAAAGGATAGACTTGAGAGAGAGGGAGAGACACAAAGTGGGATAGAGATAGAGGGAATGAGAGAGAGAGGGAGTGACAAAGAGAGGGAGTGGGAGAGAGAGAGGGGGAGGGAGAGGGCATGGTAGGGAGAAACCTAAGAGAGAGAGAGGGAGAGAGGTTGGGAGGGAGACACCTGAGAGAAGGAGTGGGATTCAAAGTGGCAGAGAGGGGGTGGGAAGGAGAGACCTAAGAAAGTATGGTGGGAGGTAAGTGAGGTCTGACAAAGAGGGATTGTGAGATAAGTGAGGCCTAATCCCTCAACCACTATACCCTATAAACCCTCAACCCTTAAACCCTAATCCATCAACCCCTCAACCCTCAACCCTTAAACCCTAATCCATTAATCCCCATACCCTCTTAATCTATCAACCCTCAAAATTCATCAACCCTCAAACCCTAATCCCTCAACCCCTCTAAAATCTTAATCCCTCAACCCTTAACCCTTCAACCCTAATCCCTTGACCCCTACACCCTCTTAATCCCTCAATCCCTCAACCCTCAACCCTTAAACCCTAATCCATCAACCCCCATACCCTCTTAATCCATCAACCCTCAAACCCTAATCCCTCAACCCCTCTACAATCTTAATCTGTCAACCCTTAACCCTCAACTCTCAACTTTCAAACCCTAATCCCTCAACCCCTTTACAATCTTAATCCCTCAACCCTTAAACCTTCAACCCCTCAATGCACAACCCTTAAACCCTAATCCATCAACCCCCATACCCTCTTAATCCGTTAACTCTCAACTCTCAAACCCTAATCCCTCAACCCCTCTACAATCTTAATCCCCCAACTCTTAACCCTTCAACCCTAATCCATCAACCCCTCAACCCTCAACTCTTAAACCCTAATCGATCAACCCCCATACCCTTTTAATCCCTGAACCCTCAAACCCTAATCCCTCAACCCCTCTACAATCTTAATCTATCAACCCTTAACCCTCAAACCCTAATCCTTCAACCCCTCTACAATCTTAATCACTCAACCCTTAACCCTTCAACCCTAATCCCTCAACCCCTATACCCTTTTAATCCCTCAACCCCTCAAACCTTAAACCCTAATCCATCAACCCCCATACCTTCTTAATCCCTCAACCCTCAAACCCTAATCCCTCAACCCCTCTACAATCTTAATCCCTCAAACCTTAACCCTTCAACCCTAATCCCTCACAACGATTAAGGAATTTTGAGATGTGCCCTAAATCCAAGAGTGGGGATTTATCTCATCCAAAGGATGAGATTTATTCCTCACCCATTACAAAAAGATATATTTTTAAATAATCTTTGAAACTTAAATAGAACATATTTTAAATGATGGGTTCATTTTGAGGGAAATTTTTCCAAAGGGGAATTTAAAATTCTTCATAATTAAGCTATAAAGTATTTGTAATTATTATTTAGAATAATATCTAGAGTAATTCGACATAACTTCATTAGGTCATTTAAATTTGTATTTCATTATTGTAGTGCAAAAGACTAATTAATTTATATTTTTTATATTATTAAAGCCATGTTGTATTTTATTAAACTATAAGTGTATAGGGTCTTTAATGTAGGTTAAACACACTTCATTATATTGATTGATAATTGATATAAGCAATCTTTAACTAATTCCACTTAAATAAATGGAATTAATTTTTAATGAAAAATAATATTAATTAAGTTGTGGTCTAAGAATTAACTTTGGAAATACCCTATACCCTCTTAATCCCTCAACCCTCAACCCTCAACCCTTAAACCCTAATCCATCAACCCCCATACCCTCTTAATCCCTCAATCCCTCTACAATCTTAAGCTATCAACCCTTAACCCTCAACTCTCAACCTTCAAACCCTAATCCCTCAACCCCTCTACAATCTTAATCCCTCAACCCTTAACCCTTCAACCCTAATCCCTCGACCCCTATACCCTTTTAATCCCTCAACCCCTCAACCCTCAACCCTTAAACCCTAATCCATCAACCCTCATACCCTCTTAATCCCTCAACTCTCAACTCTCAAACCATAATCCCTCAACTCCTCTACAATCTTAATCCCTCAACCCTTCAACCCTAATCCCTTGACCCTTATACCCTTTTAATCCCTCAACCCTTAAACCCTAATCCATCAACCCCCATACCCTCTTAATCCCTCAACCCTCAAACACTAATCCCTCAACCCTTAACCCTTCAACCCTAATCCTAGACCCACTATGCCCTCTTAAATCCCTCAACCCCTCAGCCCTCAACCCTTAAGCCTAATCCATCAACCCTGCCCTCTTGTCCCTCAATCCTCAAGCCTAATCCCTCGACCCCTATACCCTCTTAATCCCTCAACCCTCAGCCTCTCAGCCCTTAAACCCTAATCAACCCCCATACCCTCATAATCCCTCAATCCTCAAACCCTAATCCTCAACCCTCTGCAATCTTAATCCTCAACCCTTAACCCTACAACCCTAATCCCTCGACCCCTATACCCTCTTAATCCCTCAACCCCTCAACCCTCAACCCTTAAACCCTAATCCGTATACCCCCATACCCTCCTAATTCCTCAACCCTCAAATCCTAATCCCTCAACCCCTCTACAATCTTAATCTATCAAACCTTAACACTCAACCCTCAACCATCAACCCCTCTACAATCTTAATCCCTCAACCCTTAATCCTTCAACCCTAATCCCTCGATCCCTATACCCTTTTAATCCCTCAACCCCTCAACTCTCAACCCTTAAAATCTAATCCATCAACCCCCATACCCTCTCAATCCCTCAACCCTAATCCCTTAACCCCTCTACAATCTTAATCCCTCAACCCTCAACTCATCAACCCCTATACCCTCTTAATCCCTCAACCCCTCAACCCTCAACCCTTAAACCCTAATCCATCAACCCCCATACCCTCTTAATCCCTCAACCCTTAACCCTTAATCCCTAAACCCTCTACTTGAGAGAGAGAGAGAAGGAGAGGTGGTGGGAGGGACATGCTTGACAAAGAGGGATAGGGAGAGGGAGAGGGAGAGGGAGAGAGAGAGAGGGAGTGAGAGAGTGAGGGAGATGGTGTAGGAGGGGGAGACTTGACAAAGAGAGAGAGAGGAATATGGGGTAGGATGAAGATACTTTAGAGAGAGAAAGAGGGAGATAGGGTGGGAAGGAGAGACATTTGATAGAGGGAGAGAGAAAAAGTAGGATATAGATAGAGGGAGTGAGAGAGGGAGGGAGAGAGACAAAGTGGCAGAGAGAGAGTTAGTCACTGTGAGAGGGAGAAGGTGTAGGAGGGGGAGACTTGACAAAGAGAGAGAGAGAGTAATATGGTGTAGGATGAAGATACTTTAGAGAGAAATATGGAGATAGGGTGGGAAGGAGAGACATTAGAGAGAGGGAGAGAGAAAAAGTGGGAGATAGATAGAGGGAGTGAGAGAGGGAGGGAGAGAGACAAAGTGGAAGAGAGAGAGGGAGTGGGAGAGAGAGAGGGAGAGACATAGATACAGAGAGAAAGACTTGAGAGATGGAAATGGGGTGGGAGGGAGAGGGAGTACTCAGGATAGATGGATTCAAGAGAGATGGAGGGGGTGGGGGGAGATACATGAGATAGAGGGAGAGAGAGAGAGTGGGAGGGGGTGGGAGGGAGAGATTTGAGAGAGAGGGAGAGAGAGAGGAGGTATGAGAGAGGAGAGATATAGAGGAGTGAGTGAGAGAGACAAAGAGAGGCTGAAGAGGGAGAGGGGTAGAAGGAGACTTGAGAGACAAAGAGGGAGGGAGAGTGGGTGGGAGGGAGAGACTTGAGAGAGAGAGGGAGGGAGAGAGAGTGGGAGAGAGATAGAGGGAATGAGAGAGAGAGGGACTTGAGAGAGAGGGAGAGGGAGAGGAGTGGAGAGAGATAGAGGGCATGAGAGAGAGAGGGACTTGAGAGAGAGGGACAGATGGTGGGAGGGAGATACTTGAGAGAGATGGAGAGGTAGACGAAGACAGATAGAGGGAGTGGGACAGGGAGGGAGTGGAAGAGAGATAGAGGGAGTGACTGTGAGAGGGAGAGGGGGTAGGAGGGGGAGACTTGACAAAGAGAGAGAGGGAGAGGGGGTAGGACAAAGATACTTGAGAGAGAGAGAGGGAGAGGGGGTGGTAGGGAGAGACCTGAGAGAGAGATAGAGGGAGTGAGTGATAGACCTAAGAGAGGGAGAGGGGGTAGGAGGGAGAGACTTGAGAGAGAGAGAGGCAAAGAGATAAAGATAACAACCTAAGAGAGGGAGACGGAGTGAGAGATAAAAAGACCAAAGAGGGAGAGTGATAAAAGGGGGTTGGAGTGAGATAGATTTATTTAGGTACCTATGTGGGAGGGAAAGAGACCTAACAAAGGGGATTGGACTGAGAGAGTAGTCTAGGTTGTGTGGGAGGGAGTGAGACCTGAGAGACAGAGACTTCAAAGGGATAAAAAGTTATCCAGTTACGGTAACGATTTAGAGAAGGTATGAAAGGTAAAACCTTGACTATCACTCTATGATCATAAACTATGCACTCTAAGCATTATCAAAGTTGTTCACCAAAGAGGGGAAATTCTACTTATGTCCAAAGCAGGCCATTTGGCACGCACCAAATTTGGTGCTCGCCAAATGTCTTGCTTTGGGCGTGTTAATTAATAGGATTTGCCAAATTTGTCATATTTTCATCCGTGCTCCCCTTCTCATTTGCATGTATTTCAATGTAAGTTTATAAACAAACTGTGATAGCGTTAACCTCACTCTTAGTTATCTAAATATGTAATTCTTTTTTCATTTTGATTTAGTTAAGGTTTTGATCCATGGCTTCTATTGTAAATGCCTTCATTTTTGGTCAAAAACCAACATGTGCTAGTTTGCTCAAAAACCAACATGTGCTAGTTTTAGGATAGATTTTTACACGTTCATCGGAAAGTGAAACAAATTACATTTTTTGAAACTAGATTCCATTACACATGATGGAGAAAAAATCAATTTTTGATTAGTTTGCAAAAATTTTGGGGGGGAGCACGCTCAAATTTTAGCTTTTCAGGATGTGTCCACTTTGAAAATTCATAAAATATTATATATTCATTAAAAAAATAATCTGAAAGAAGGAGGATAAACTCCATGGTGTTAGCTAATTTCTCACCATTGGGATTTTTGAAATTCTTTAAAAAATTAACCAAAAAGGGGGGAGCCCTCAGGTGCTATGCTATTTTTTTTTGTAAAACAAGACCTGCCCATTTTTTTGAGACCCTTAATATTCATTAATTTCAAAAAACAATAGTAGCTTAGAAACTAGACTCAGAGCACTTCAACTTTTGTTATTTCTAAATCTTGAAATTTTGAGCCTAACTATCTTCATTTTCTCGCAAATCAAATTTTGCTGATTTTAGGAAAAAAAAAAAGTGGCATCTAAAGAGCCAAAATTGTCTCACAGAGTGGTGCACTTACCCCCTAATCAATTAAATTTGATTGACTCTTTGCAACTACTATTTGCTATCAATAAGGGGTTATTTCACTTCTTTCTATCCCTTAGAGTCATTTAAACAATTTCGTAGGGTGAAGGTACTCATTGGTAAATAAATAGAAATATTTATTTACATAGCTCACCTTTAATTCTTCAAATTACATTACTTCATCTTAATTAAATAAAAAAAATTAATACTTTCTTTTATTTAATTTTCACTATTAAATTCTATTTCACATCATCATCATCTAAATTAAATAAACAAGTTTAATACTTCGTTTTGTTTAATTATCATATTTTCTTCCACATTTATTTAATAAATAGACTTCTATAGTTTGTTTTATTAAATTAAATATTTTTTTGCATAAATTGAATAAATCAAAATATTCAAATTAAAATGCATTCTACAACTATCTCCTATTTTCATTTAAAATTTGCCTAAATCAAATTAGATATTATATGTCTAGTTTATGTGTAAATTAATTGACTCAAACCTTCATGGGAAAATTTGGAGACAAATTGAAGATAGATTTGCAGGCAACTCCATCTTCTCCCATCAATTCTTCATATCATCTGGCTTAATGTTTCTATGGGGATGAACCATTCTCATAATCTTCTCAATTCCTTCATCCTTCACCATTGAAATCTTCAGATTGAATCTAGACCTTTGCTTGGCTGCTTCTTCACAAATATGTTGTTGGGAAATCTATAAATACAACCATTTTTTACAGGAAAAGGATCCCCAGTTTATGAAATCTTACTCTGTAGAAATAGTATTAGAGCAATGAAGCAATTAGCATATCATAGCAATCATAGCAATCATAATCATGGTTTCTTATGTAGTTGCATTTTAGCTTGTTGTAGCTTTTATTTATCAATTTCATGTCAATTTAGTTTACAATAGTATCATATCATTAGGCAATTGTTATATAGGATTAGTTTCCTGCATTTTGACAACTTCTCGTTCTCTAGATTATCATTTTAGCAGTCACAGTGCTTACCCGATCTGAGAGCCACAATGATTTAATAAATCTTTGGAGATAGAGAGAAATATGACACTTTCAATGGATTTATGGCCTTCAGTAGCTTAATTAATGATTAAATTATTGATAGAATGTTGTATTAAAAGGTGTTATTTAGCTATTTTACTCATAGTTATTCCACACTTACATTTTGATGCCCATAGTGGGGCAGAACCCCATATTTAGCTTTTACTTCTGAAAAGTGTTTTCACAGGTTACATACGTGTTTCTTTTAGCGTGTGCGATGACTGTTTCGATGCATTCACAAAATTCTCCAATGCATTCAACAACTGTTTTAGTGCATTAGAAAATTACTCCAGCGCATTCATCAACTATTCCAGTGCATCAACTTTGCAGTGCCACCAGTTAGAGGATTTTTCCTTTCAGTGCATAGACCTACTCTTTTTAGCGCATCCATCATTTTTTATAGCGCATATTATGTTTTAGCATGTTTAAAGTTTGTTATAGTGCATATAGCCACTATTGTGGAACATCATATTTTATTTTATAAAATTTTAAATTTTTGAGGTCTAATCACTATTTTTTTGTCTCAGGTACAAATTACGCTTGTCAAAGACAATAGGTTGGAAAACATACGTCGGTCAAAGACAAAACTCAAAAACTACTAATGGTGTTTGCAGGGCTTTAAATTGTTTCATTTAAATTCCTTTGGTTAGAATAGTGCATCTAGCTTAATTGAAAATTAGTTTGAACCCCATGTATTCCATGTTTCGAAAGAAATAGGATTATGCTCTCCCCTTTACTGGGTGATCAGAATGCTAGACTTTCTATTTACGCTTTATTAAATCCTTTAGAACGCCTACCATAGTGGGAAAAAGTACTCACCCTATGAGAACGACCTAAGTGGGAACAACCAAAGCCAGGTTTTCCAACCCACTCTAATCAAAAGTGAATTTTGGGGAAACCCATATTCAATGGAAGTGTGCAAGATAACCATCCCCAAATATTTTTTCTAAATATTGGGAGGTCTTATAAGGGAGTTTATCTATTGCCATGTTGAAAAGATACACTATATATAAACTTTAGTTTAGAATCCAACTGTGTCAGTTTCCAAACACTTCTTATATCATGGTGCAAGGGGAGGGAAGAATCTTCCCCCAAGAAACTCACCATATAACTATCAGAGACCCTAGCCAAAAGTGAAGGATTTTACTTTGGCTGAGACTCAGGAAAGACAAAAACACGGGCGCCCTCTAGGGAGTGACAAGGCTATATGAGTTGGCATAGTTGCAAGTTGTGGGTTGTAATATTCTAAGTGACCCATTTGAGTTAGAAAAGTGCTTGATTTGTTTGTCTTTGTGTCAAAAACCTTTAAAAATAAAAGAATCAGACCATATTCTAGAACACTCACTATATGTTTAAAGCTTAGAATGTGAAACAATTGTGTACAATCTGGCTTTATTGTGTGAAGTCATTTTTCAAAGGTATCATCCAAATAGATCATCAAAATTAGAGATTTATAAGAAAATATCCATCCATTTGTCTTAATTGGTTACGAAATTACACCCTTGAACTAAACATCTTATAGAGAAAGACTAGAACAAACATACAAAATTGTGAACATTCTGATATTTTCTAGATTAGTGCATCCATAGTTTGTTATAGTGCATTCATTGTCTATTCTACTGCATCATTCATCTATTATAGAAAATTCATTGTCTGTTCTAGTGTGTCTATCCTATGTTATAGCGCATCGACCAACCAATCATCAAGATTCACTAGTATATTAGTGTGTCCACAATTTTTCTTAGTGCATTCATTGTCTATTCTAGCGCATATGCCATTTGTTATAGCACATTCAGTATCTGTTTTAGAGTGTCTGCCTTCAATTATAGCACATACACAGTCTATTTTGGCATGTTCATAGTATGTTATAACACATCCAAAGAACAAGAAAACAAAGATCTAATTAAGACTAGTACCAGATATAATACATAAAGACCAGGATCTTTGTCAAAGAAAAAATAGTTCCCCAGTCCAATTAGTGTCTTAAAATCAGAAAGATAGGACTTACAAGTCAATTTTTTCCAAATTGAATCCAGATCTTTCAACCTTAAAGTGTCTAAATTATCAAAAAAATTATGGATTATTATGTCAAGTTTCTTTATCAGGATTTTGACACCCTACAAACAAGAAACATAACATAATAAATCAGTTTTTAACTTGGTCATATCAATAGAATTTGTCATTCTATTAGACTTAAGTTAATACCTTGGCACCCATCCAAAGAAAATGATCAAAGTTTAGTGAGAATAAAAAACACTTGTATGCCCATCTTGACGAGATCATAAGGACAAAAATTTAAAGAAAAGGGAATTGAAACACCAAACATCATGGGTGAAGAAAATCCTTGGAGTAGACTTCATCCAAATGACACAAATGAAATTACCCAAAAGAATATCCAAACAGCACAACAAGATCCAAATTTTCATAAATTTATGGAAAAAGTCTTAGAACAAGATATGGAAAAATACCTCTTGATGCTAGTTGAATCAGGTGCAAAAATTCCAAAAGATTTTGATGTCAATCAGTTGAAAGAAACACCAAGAACGACTGAAACCAAAACACAACACACACAACACACGCAAAACACAAATGAAGTTGTTGCCCTAACACATCAAATGCAAAACTTGCAACAAAAATTTCAAGATATTCAAAAGGGAACCATGAAAAGGTATTCATTACACAACATTGTCCTTACCCTTTTGATCCAAGTGTGGATATGATACCCTTTCCTAGACATTGCGAATTCTTGAAATATGACAAGTACAATGATAAAATAGATCCAATTGACCATGTGAGGGAATTCAGGACCATGAGTTTATAATTTTCACAAGAAGAAACTTATATAATGAGGTTATTTGCAAGGAGCCTAGGAGGTCAATGCATGGAATGGTTTCCTAAACTACAACCAAGAATTCAAACTTTTAAAGAACTAGTCAACAAAATTATCTCATAATATTCCTTTAATATTTAACATGATGTTACAATAAAGGACCTTTACAACATGAAAAAAAATAAAGGTGGGGCATTCCTTTCATTTCTACAATGATGGTGAAGGTTATTTGCTAGGTACCCTCATTCTATACCTGAAGAAGAGAAAATGGAGCTATTCATTGACAACCTAACCGATGAAATGAGTTATAGGCTTGAACTACAATGTCCTCCCACATTTGAAAAAGTGATTGAAAATGGCCTTAAAATCGAATAATCTTTGGTCAAACGAGGGGTGATAAAAAATCACAATGAAAAATCAAACAATAAAAACTCCTCAAATCTCTATGAAAACAATGACAAACCTAAGTTTCAGCAAAAGAATAGAAATACTGAAAACAATGATACTACAAATGGAATACAAAATGTGAAACTAGTATTTAATTTGACAGTCACTACTACAAAGATAAATCAAAATAGTGACCAAAACATTAAAAAAAATGGAAATCAAAATAACAATCTGAACAATGGAGAATCTAAACCGCAATCATATCAAAAATCATCAAAATGGCATATATTCACACCTTTGGGCCAAACACTAGAATCAACAATGAGAGAACTTATCGTAAATGGACTTATCACCACATGTGAAGAAATATTTTGGGATCCAAAAGTAGAACCACGTTGGTGGAATGATGCAGACTATTGTAAGCTCCATAAAAATAAGGTACATAAGACAAATGATTGCATGGAGTTAAAACATCTAGTCCAAGATCTTATTGATAGTAAAAATGTATACATAGAAGGACATCAAACCAACAACGATCATAATGCATTTAAATATGCTTTACCAAATTACGAAAAGGGAGATTCTTCTTCTACAAACGATAAAGGTAAAAATGTCAACTACATTTATGATGGCACAATATTTTGTATTTCTGAAGCTGAGAGTGATACTATCACCAGTAATCAAATTGGTAATGACCGAACCAAGGACATTATACCATTAGATATGATACCAAACACAGACATATCCAACAATCAAATAAATGTCTTAAAAATTAGGGAAAGACAAGACTACCAACTGGTTAACGTAACAACAAGGGGGCAATCCAAGGTAATATTGAAAGGAGTCTCATCCAAAACTAATACTCCCCCTTTGAATGAATACAACATAGTTGAGAAACTATAGAAAATATTGGCATAGATATCGATATTAGAACTCCTTAAAATCTCACCATTCCATAAGGAGGTTTTGGAACAAGCTCATATGGCCACCATGGTGACCAACAATTTGGATGTCTATCAATTTCAAGTTGGATGGTGGGACACTTGAACATGCCTCATTTCCTATCATTCTCCAAACAAGATGATGTATCACTTAATCATCCACATAATATTGCTCTTCATATTGAAGTCTTGATCCACAAACACCATGTCAAATGTGTTCTAATAGATGGTGGAGCTGGTTTAAACATTTGCACTTTAAAATTAATCTATGCACTAGGTTATTTTGATAATTCTATTGATGCCCGAAGGAAGATGACAATAAATTCCTATGACGAAGAAGAGAGATCCTCCAAGGGAATGATCGTGTTGCCTATTCAAGTAGGACCAATGGTGAATAATATAGCTTGCCATGTGCTATAAAAAAGAGCTAACATATAATATACTCTTGGGACGTCCATGGATTCATGAAATATAAGTAGTGCCTTCAACTTATCATCAATGTTTAAAATTTCCAGTCAATGGACAAGAGGTAACTATATCAGCTGACTACAACAATCCTCGACATTGTAACACACTTAAAACATCTCAAGACACCTTTGTGCCCCATAATAGAGAAGCTAGCACTTCTAGTTCATTAGACGATGAAAAGAATCCAAATATTATATCTAAGTGGGTTGAGAAAAAGGGTCAATCAAAGGATATAAGTATTGTTGATTACACTGTATCAAACAATAAGGTTCCATTGAATTCTCTATCACAAAAATTTCAAGAAAAGATCCAACTAACCGACAAAGGCCTGGGACAATATTCTATTGAGCAATCTCTATGTCTTTCACAATTGATTCCATCTCCAAGGTCATATGGAAAACCATCAACGATAACATGATAACCGTCACAACCTACCATAGTTTAGGATGAAATATTTGTGAAATCTGGTACTCTAGAAGATGAATCGGATGACAAGGCCATTCTCAATTGGCTATACAAAGATGAAGAAGCTCAACATCAACAAATATCAGCATAAAGACAGATCAGTATGGCAAGGGAAAAAATATTTTAGATAAAATGGGTTATGAGGGACAAGGACCTATTGCAAAAAGAAAAGAAGGCATCATAGAACCCATTCAACCTCTCACACTTTAGCCAAAATAAAAAAAGGACTGGGTTATTCAGAGGAAGCAAAACAAGAAATGACTAAAAACGTGATTGAAAGAATCCTACAAATGAGAGATAGTTCTGAAATAGATTCCAATGAGTATGAATGGGATCTTTATTTTGATGTATCGTAGACATTCACACAAATTGACATCATAAAAGAGTATTCACCCACACGTGAGGAGGGACAAAGCTCAGGAACTAGACCACTTGTATTTGATTCACAAAATATCAATGACTCAAGTGAGGATGAACAAACATTGAGTGAGCTAGATGATTTTGGAGGAAAGTAATATGATAAACCTCAACATCCCTAATGATAATTTTGACACCATAACTGTTTGAACCCTTACCGTCATTGACCAAAGTCAATCTGATGACTTTTTGTCGTTAGTACATCTTGAACTTATCGAATGGGAACCAACTGAACCTATTAATGTACTCATATTTGTGAATGATGACACTATCATAAATTTCCTTTTTTTTGACGAACCTAACATAATTTATAATCATAAATCTCATAATGAAATGTTTAGACAGGAGGGTGTCAAATCTTCTAGTTACAAAATTGAAAATAGGAATAATGGATCTAATGGTGAAAACCATTCAATGACAGCATTAGATCTCAAAAAATTAAAAATAAAGGATGCATCAGACTGTGAAAACCTCTCCAAGGCACTAAAAGATGGGAGATTTGAAACTCTTCCAGAGCATTATCATGAAAGATCATCAGTATTGGTGGAGCCTACATAGTCTATTAACATTGGAACAAAATATATATATATATATATTTTACATCTAACAACATCTATTACTGAACAATAAAATCCTGAATTTGTCAAGTTCTTTGAAGAAAGAAGCATTAGCTTTTCTTGGTCATACTTTGATATGCCAGGTTTAGATCCAAATCTTTTAATTCATCATTTATCTCTACCTATTGGAATTAAACTTGTGAAACAAAAACTAAGGAAGATGCATCCACATATCGCCTTGATGGTAAAGGTGAGCTGAAGAAGTTGTTAGATACAAGAATCATCAAGTCTATTGATTATGATGAGTGGATATCAAATATTTTTCCTGTATCAAAGACAAACAATAGTATGAGAATATGTATAGATTTCAGAGATCTAAATAAGGCATGTCCCAAGGATGATTTCCCCTTACCAAACATCGACATCATTATGGACTTAACTATGGGACATTCAATGTTATCAATAATGGATGGTTTCTCCGGCTACAACCCAATTGAGATAGAACCAGGTGATCAAGAGAAAACCACATTCACATGTCCATGGGGAAATTTTTGTTGGAATGTCATGCCCTTTGGATTGAAGAATACAAGGGCAACATATCAACATGCAATAACTACAATATTCCATGATATGATGCATTACTTTATGGAGGATTATGTGGATGATATCTTAGCAAAGTCATATTCCAAAGAAGGACATCTAGATATCCTGGGAAAAATATTTACAAGGATAGACAAGTTAAATGTCCCACTAAATCCTAAAAAATGTGTCTTTGGTGTTACATCAACAAAACTCCTAGGATACATAGTGTCAGAGAAGGGTATCGAAGTGGATCCCACAAAGGTCAAGGAAATAATGGAAATGTCACCGCCAAATAATGTCAGTCAACTAAGATCTTTACAAGGTAGGCTACAATCAATCAAGAGATTTATCTCCCAGTTAGTAGACAAAATTCATCCATATAATCACTTGTTGCATAAAAATGTCTTGTTCAAATGGGATCAAGGGTGTGAAATGACTTTCAACCAAATAAAACTATATCTGATGTTGCCGCCTATTCTCATGCCACCTATATAAGGTAGACCTTTATTACTATGCATTGCAACAACATACATTTCTTTAGGAGCATTGTTTGCATAGAAATATTATGAGGGAAGGGAACAAGCCATTTACTACATCAACAAGAATCTGAATGGCTATGAAATAAATTACACCTTCATCAAGAAATCTTGTTTAGTATTGGTATTTGCTACCCAAAATTTGTGGCATTACATGTTGACTCACACAATCAGACTCATAGAAAATATTGACCCATTAAAATATCTACTCAACAAGGCTACTTTGACAAGCAGATTGGCCAAGTGGGTCATGATTTTAAGTGAATTTGGTATCCAATATGTGGAAAGGAGAGCCATTAAAGGTCAAGTTATTTCCTAAAAATTAGTCGAAGATCCATTAACCAATGATCATCCTATAACAATTGAGTTTCCTGATGCAACCATTCTTACTGTGACAACACAACAATGGAGACTTTATTTTGATGGGTCATACACACAAAGGAGATCTGGCGTGGGAATATTTTTTGTTACACCTCAAGGAAACACCATCCCAAGGTCTTATAGATTCATGTTTCCATGTACCAATAATGTAGTTGAGTATGAGGCACTAATCATTGGCGTCAAAGTAGAAATTGAATGGAAGGTCACCTAGTTACAAGTGTATGGAGATTCACAATTAGTCATTTATCAAGTCAATGATGAATATCAAATGAAAGATGAGAAGTTGATTCCATATAGGAATTTGATTGATGATCTCAAAAAGTACTTCGTGGATATCAAATTTGAACCAATTCCAAGGGAAAAAAAGAAAAGTGGTAGATGTTATGACGACAATTGCTTCTCTTTTGTAGTTGCTAGAAAAATGTGGTCGTTATGAGTTTATGGTAGAACAAGTGTCTAATCCTTCTTATGATATTCCTAAATCCCAAACCATATGCCGTTTAGATGTCATTGAATCCTCCATCTATGGAAAGACCTATTCTTACCTAAAATACAACATCCTTCCTCCTGATCTTTCTAGAAACCAGGAAGGAAATTTCATCTGTCAATCCACCTGAAATGCCTTAATCACTGACATACTTTACTATCAAGGTTTGGATGGTACTCTTCTCCAGTGTCTAGAACGTAACAAATTTGAGACAACTTTACGTGAGGTTCATGAGGGTGTTTGTGGAACTCATTCAAGTAGGCTAACTTTGGCAAAGAAACTCTTTTGTTTGGGGTATTACTAGTCAAACATGGAGAAGGAGTCTTATTGGTTTGTTAAGAAGTGCTAGAAGTGTTAGATCCATAGTAACCTAATCCATGCACCAGCATAAGAGTTGCAACCATTTACATCAACATGGCCCTTTTGTTTGTGGGGACTAGACCTAGTAGGAAAGATAAACACGTCTTCATCCAATGGACACAAATTCATAATCATAGCAACAAAATACTTTAAAAAATGGATAGAAGTGGTTCCATTAACAACAATCATTGGTAAGCAGATATCCTCCTTCATATTGAAGTACCTCATATGTCGATATGGCGTACCTTAGTCCATTATCATAGATAATGGAAGACCATTCAAAAACCAATATTTTTGAGAACTGTGTGAGAAGTTTCACATCCAACATCATTTCTCAACACCCTACTACCCTCAAAGAAATGGCCAAGAAGAGGCCTCCAACAAAACAATTCTGAAAATTCTAAAGAAAACGGTCAATGATGCTGGACGAGGTTGGCACAGTCAACTAAACCCAACTCTATGGGCATACAGAACTAGCATCAAAACACCTATATGAGCTACATCGTATGCCTTGGTATATGGATCAGAGGTCATACTACCCATTGAGGCAGACACATCATCACTCTGTGTGTTGCTAAATTTAATTTCTTCATATGAGGATTATAGAGTGTCGACGCTTCAAGAACTGGAACTGTTGGATGAACGTCATCAACAAGTTGTCAATCATTTGCAGGCATACCAACAGAGAATGTCCGGAAGCTACAATCACAAGGTAAAGCCTAGAGTCTTTCAGGTTGATGACTTGTTTCTAAAGGAAAACCCTAGAAATCAACAGGATAGAGAAAAGAAATGAAAATTTTAACTTAAATGGCTAGGTCCTTTTGTCGTCATATCATTCTATGGATCAGGAGCCTATCAACTTTCAACACCTAAAGGGGATCTATTTGATGAACTTATCAACAACATTCATCTTAGAAATTTTTACACCTAAATCACCTAATGCACAATGCAAGTCTTGGGAAAATAGTTGCCTTGATGAGAACCTGGAAAACAGGTGTCTTGGTAATAGAAAAATACAAAAAAAGTAAAAAGATAAAAATAAAACAAAATCATAAAAATACAAAAAAATCATAAAATATGAAAAAGTGCAATAAAAACATGTAGCAAAAACTTGGAAACAAGAACTACTTGTGATTTAAACTAGATTTTCCATCTATTTGATACATTTCATGGTCATTCATTTTCACTATCATTTCCATTTATTATCATACCATTACAACATGGTCGTGTCTCACCCTAGCTTGGGGGAAAAATTCTAAACTCACTGGGGGCAATAAGCTTGAGCTTAAACAAATAGATAAACAACAGTATGACAACACAGTAATCACAATGATCAATGTGGAACTCAAACATTGGACATACATCGAACATCTAAGCATTACAGGAAATCAACCATCCAAATCAACACAACCGAAATCAAGATCAAGTCAAGACAACTGTTAGATGGATGATACTCTTTTGAATAATAATTTTATCGCAATATGATTGAGTGTTTAACATTTTGTAATTTGATTATTGTTATCATTTCTTTGGAGCAACTAGAGAAGCTAGGAAGGAGAATTATATTTTCATTGTTTGTTGTATGTGAATTAATTATTTAGTGTGAATTGTCATGGGACATGATCTACAAAGTATCACTAATGACACTCTGAATTTACATGGTACAATGATTAATTCTTGTATTTTTACGCAAGAAATTCTCAGGACATCTCGGTTTAATTATACTTAGATGCTTGTATTCACTTGCAATATCAAAAATCATGAAAGAAGTACTCAAGTCATCATGGTCTAGCTCAGACCATCGATGCGTGTACTCACTTTCAACATTCTAAAGGCTCAACAATGACAAAAAGCACATATAAGAGGATTTTTAATGTGACAATTTTTCCATATAGATTTGCATAGTAGACATTAGATGACATTTTTTTTAGTTATGCATATGCAAAGTATTTTTGTTCTAAAGATGGGTAGTCAAATTCCAACACGATGTTAACTTTCTTCATTAATAGATTGAGTATACTTGACATTATCAGAAACATCATCATGATCATGGAGTTGCATCATCATTTTCATTTTCATACATTAGAAAGAATTTTTAGTATCATTTCATCATTCATACATTTGAATCAAATGATTTTTGCAGTCATCATATCATATTTTCCATATCACATAAAAGTTGCATAAGAAAATCTCAAAAATAAATCTATATCATTGCATTTCCAAATTTCATACATTCATTCAACATATCATTTATCATACATTATTTTCATCCATTTATTATATCATATATTTGCATTTACATCAAAATAAAAATGCACCATCCCATTTACATTGCATATCATAGAGTATTTAAACCATTACATCTACATTCATGTATATAGACACATCATCATACATCTATTGATCCATTTTAATTAATTCATACATCTATATCCATACATCAACATGAGTCATTTAACACATTGAATGTCATAGATAAAACATCATAAATCATCATAACATACCATATGATCATTAAATGCATCCATAACATAGCATGTAAATAATCACAAGCATATAAACATAGAAATTAAAATGCATCCATCATAAAATCATAGAACACATATAGATCGATCAATCTGCTGCATATCATATAGATCTCAAAAATCATAAATGTCAAGTATACAAACATGTCTAAAATATAAAGAGATACAACATCAAAACTGGAAAAACTGGAGTATACATCATGTCTCAAATCAATCAAGAATCATGTCATGTAGCTAGGATCTGCTACTGCTAGATGGTGCAAGCATCTCAGGACCAGTACCTCCCCCATAAAATGGACCAATACCTCCCCTACTAGATGGACCAAGACCTCCTAGATCTCTTTGTGGTAGATGAGTCACACCCTCACTAACAGTCCTGGTAAGGGTCCTGCCTGATCGTGACTGTGCATAACTGAATCTCCACTCAGAGGGGATTGCATCATGGTATCTACCTCTATAAAAATATTCCTTTCATCCCACATGGAGAACCTCTCTCATGTAATCACCAATATTAGTACCCTCGGCTATCCTTTGTAATCTATCAGTGGTAGTTGAGGCCTACTATGCAATTTTTCTAGCACTATCCTGCTTTTTTGTCAATGTGGCAATTTACATCTGTGCAGCTACCAACTGTCCTTGTACCTGTGCAAGATCTTGTTCCTGAGCCTAGGCTTGGGTTTGCATCTGCATCTAGGTTTGAGATAATAAACCTTGTGTTTTTACTAGTTTCCCCTACATAGTCTGTAACTGCACCTGAAGACTAGCAATATAAGCCTATTGGTGTTGGGAAGGCACCTCAATATGCACATGCTTCCTAGATGGTGCTACCACTGATTGCCTCTTATGAGGCACCATAAGCTCTCGTACATCTACATCACCCTCATCACCCCCACTATCATCCCCCTCCTCACTACTATCATCACGCTCATCCTCATCACCACCACGTCCTCCATCATCACCACCTCTATCACCATCACCATCATCATCATCACTGCCATCCTCCTCCAAAGTTAAAGGCATTGGCTCATCTGGAATGGTAATCCATGGAAAGGGATGTAATACAAGATACATTGCATAATCAGGAGTGACTGGTGCCTCGATGATGTCTAGACGAATGTCCCACTATAAAGGCTGTAAATCCTAGAATTCCTGAACTGCGACATCATAGGAAAGGAAAGGTCCCCAATTTGCTACATCAATCTACCAATGGCCATAATGAGCAATGCCATGGGACATGCCCTGAACATTGCCATAATGTCTGCACACTCTCCTCAATAAAAATCTCTCCAACACAAATTGAGTCTGACCAATCAATGTCATCGATTGATAGAAATATGGCAATTGAATTTCATCATCATCCCAATGCTCATAGTCGAGGTAATTTCACCATGTGACGGCCTCAAAATTATCCAAAACTCATCTCTAGTTCTCTAACTTACCTAGTCTATACTGAGTAAATTGACCTATATAAATATGCACGTGCAACCTCATGGTTGGTTTTTGTCTCACCATAACTGGACGGGTAACAACAATGTGTTCCCACACCCACACCTATAGTAAAGTGACCCCTGCCAACAAACTATGATCTCAGAGGTAGATAGATGAATTCAAATCATGATAAAGGTGCACAAGCATGCACATGCCCCAAGCATATCTCATCTGATGAACTATCATACTCTCCAAACAATGGCCCCAACCAACATAAAATCCCTTTGAATCGTGATCATGACAAGGCAACCCTCCAATGAAACCAACAAGTACTGAAGGTAGAGTGGCATAGGCATCCACCATCTCATGCCACAGAATCTCATAACCACTAATATGATCATCCTAGAATACTCTATGGAGAGAATTAGTCCCACCCTGCTCAACAACATCATATAGCCCAAGGTCACCTACAACTGGAATCCTCAAAATCCGCCATACATCCTCGAGAGTGACGATTAGCTCGCTAGTAGGAAGATGGAAAGTATTATGCTCACTATGAAATCTCTCTACTAAAGTTGTCAACAGACCCCGATTAATCCTAATCTGGGGCATATCTAAGAGAGAAGCCAAACCACAATGAACAATCATTGTTGTCTCAGGCTGCACTAGCTACGGTATCAAATCAAATATCCTCAGAAACCTCTCTCAAACCTGGAGGTTCATCAATGCCTCCTATCAAACACAAAAAGTTTGAAGTCAGTAATCTATGTCAATTTCACAAACATCAATTTGGCTATCAAATCTAAAAAGCTCTGATGAGTCTTTGATCAAATCTTGTGAGAAAAAATAAATCAAACTTGCATATCATGAGGTCATCATTATTTTATTACTGTATCTCACCTATCATGAGGTCAATTAAACAAAATCAACCTCGCCTATCATGAAGTTTATCAATCAATAATAATTATTCCTCACCTATCATGAGGTTAATTATTGTCAATCAATCATCAAACCTCGACTATTATGAGGATACACATCATTTACTCTTTGAAGATCATCAAATCATATCAAATATAAGGTTGACATGATAAAAAAATTGACAACATCAAGGAAAAAATTGAAAAAATTCATCATTATGATATAGATGCGCTAAAATAATCTATGAGCTATTTCATTCATTCAAAGCGTAAAACATCCCATGCGCCATTTTATCTAATCTATGCACTCTTCAATTTGTCCTATGCACTAAAACAACCTATCTGCTAAACTAATCTATAGACACGCTACACAACCTCATCCAAGTGCTAAATTATTCTATGCGCTAAAATATCCTACATACGTGCTAAAATAGTCCACTTAGGTACTAATCTAGTCTATGTGCTACATCAGTCCCTCTATGTGCTAAAACATTTCAAAATTTTAAAAACCGAATAAAAGCGTGAAAATAAAAAAAATGCACGAGAAACGAGGAGGTAAAAGGGAACATACCAAAGGTCTGTACGTGGTCGGGCGGTTGTGTTGACACACACTCTCGAAATGATGAGTCTGATAACAAATAGGCATCTTGCTCCAAATTGCTAAAAATCACTCTCTCACAAATTTAGAAAACTCAAATGCACAAATGATTTCAAAATTACCTCTTTTTCACTTTTTATAGAGTGATTAGGAGGGATTTTTATGGGATTTATTTAATTTATTTACTGGGAGATTAATTCAACTTCTTTAGAGGGGACTTTTCACAACTTTTTGTTGGGAGATAAATTATTTCATCATCATATCATTATCACATCAACATAAAATCATAAAAATTTAGAAAATCAGATTTTTTTAAAAAAATTGCAAAAAATCACTAATTTATCTCTCAAGGGAGCATATATCCATCATCACCTGAAATTAAAACATCTAGGGCATACTAAATTTTTTTCTCAATACTAGTAGTAGCAACAAAATTTTCTTTGAAGCAATGCGTAAACACATCACTTCAAAGAGGGGCAAAATGTATACACCTAAAAATGGTCTGGACAATCTAATTCTTCTACTATTAAATAAATAGAAATATTTATTTACATAGCTCACCTTT
Source organism: Sequoiadendron giganteum (assembly GCA_007115665.2). Lineage (NCBI taxonomy): Eukaryota > Viridiplantae > Streptophyta > Pinopsida > Cupressales > Cupressaceae > Sequoiadendron > Sequoiadendron giganteum. Next base: position 781,884,130 of record CM021101.1, on the reverse strand, counting down.
AATTATTCAAATTAAATTACTTCATCTTAATTAAATTAAATAATAATAATACTTTGTTTTATTTAATTATCACTATTAAATTCTATTTCACATCATTATCATCTAAATTAAATAAACAAGTTTAATACTTCGTTTTATTTAATTATCATATTTTCTTCCACATTTATTTAATAAATAGACTTCTATAGTTTGTTTTATTAAATTAAATATCTTTTTGCATAAATTGAATAAATCAAAATATTCAAATTAAAATGCATTCTACATCTATCTCCTATTTTCACTCAAAAGTTGTACAAATCAAATTAGATATTGTATGTATAATTTATGTATAAATTAATTGACTAAAACCTTCACGGGAAAATTTGGAGACAAATTGAAGATAGATTTGCAGGCAACTCCTTCATCTTCTTCCATCAATTCTTCCTATCATCTGGCTTAATGTTTATGTGGGGAAGAACCATTCGCATAATCTTCTCAATTCCTTCATCCTTCACCATTGAAATCTTCAGATTGAATTCAAACCTTTGCTTGGCTGATTCTTCACAAATATGCTGCTGGGAAATCTATAAATACACCCATTGTTTATAGGAAAATGATCCCTAGTTTATGCAATCTTACTCTACAGAAATAGTATTAGAGCAATCAAGCAATTAGCATATCATAGCAATCATAATCATGGTTTATTATTTAGCTGCATTTTAGCTTGTTGTATCTTTTATTTATCAATTTCATTTCAATTTAGTTTATAGTAGTATCATATCATTAGGCAATTGTTATATAGGATTAGTTTTCTACATTTTGACAACTTCTTGTTCTCTAGATTGTCATTTTAACAGTTCCAGTGCTTACCTGATCTGAGAGCCACATTGATTTAATAAATCTTTGGATATAGAGAGCAATATGACGCTTTCAATAGATTTTTGGCCTTCAATAGTTTAATTATAGATTAAATCATTGATATAATGTTGTATAAAGAAGTGTTATTTAGTTATTTTACTCATACTTATTCCACACTTGCACAGAATATCCCTAATCAATTCAAATTGCTTGACTCTTTGAAACTACTATTTGTTATCAATAAGGGGTTATTTCACTTCTTCCTATCCCTTAGAGTCAATTAAATAATTTCATAGGGTGAAGGTACTCATTGGTAAACCTCCATAACCCTCCTACTAACTTGGTTGTACAATCTTCCACAATCCAATGGTATATACTAAAGAGTTTTTGGTTTAGGAGTTTTGATGCAGGAGCATCCAGGGTGTAAGAGATATCTTGCATCACCCAAAAAAAATGTTGTTTCTTTTCAATAAGGGATAAATTTGGTAGGGTTACTATTTTTAGTAAGTTTGCATTTATGCACATTTGGACACAAAATCTTACACATGCCTCCAGAACGATAAATTGAAGCCAATGGTGAAGAAATCACTGCAATACTATTTTCCATTTAAGAGATATTGAAATTTCAATTTTTCAAAACACCTATTAAAATCTTCGAAGTCAATTTTGAGGCACTTAGAGGCTCCGTATGGGCCTAAAAAATTGGTAGAAAATAAAAGTAGTTACCCTTTAAGCCCTACTTTCCAAAAAAACATCTCTTGAGAGCTTTCTGAAAAGGTATTATAATAAAAAAATCTGACAGTCGGATCATAAGTTATGACCGCACAAAGTTGTACTCCCAAAATTAATAAAATTTTAAAATATCTTCTGGAGGAAGTTACACTTTCTAGAAGATTCTAGGACGGTTACACCTTTCAAATAAAGGATGTGAAAGGGGCCTACAGAAGAGAGGCTAGATTAGTGTAGATGGTGGCTCTGATTTGCAAATTTATAGATTTATGTAATCAGAAATCCAATGTGATGACAAATATAATGTTGTAATTTCATTTTCCATTTCAGATAATAAAAATATTTTCTTCCTTCTTGCATTTTGTTTGTGCTATTATCTGTTGTTTTTGTCAATTTTAGATTGTAAGGGGAGTACCCTTCATCAAGTGGTATCCAAGCTAGGTTTTCCTGAGTGTGTAAGCACATCGTCGAATGTGAGGTAGTTTTCATCAGGACTTGTGGTTGTGGGTTTCTGAGAAAAGTGATCATGATTCCTCCGCAAAGAAGTTGTGGTGGTGGAAGAAATGTTATTGTACCAAAAGAAGGCTTTAGAGCCCTACAGAGACAAGTTCAAGCAATGCAAGAGGATTTACATAAAGGGTTTGAGCCATAAAGAGAAGATGGAAGTGAAGATGAAGTTGAAAATGGGGAACAGTTTGAAGAAGAACAAGATGCAGTAGATCTAGAGCAAGTCAGATTATTTAACACCATCTTTAAGATTGGGAAAATGTCAAAGATCAATGTTTCTACATTTTCTAGAAATTTAACCTAGAAGAGTTGATTGATTGGATCAACAATATGGAGGATCACTTTGAATATAAGGAGGTGGAAGATCCTAAGAGGGTAAAATTTGCAAAGACTAATCTAAAGGGTCGTGCAAATATTTGGTGGAAAGAGGTACAACTAAAAATGAATCGAAGAGGAAAAGAGAAAATAACTAGATGCGACTAGATGGTTGATAAATTAAAATGATAATTCATTCTTGTGGACTATGAGCTAGATTTTTTGAAGAGGATGCAAGGGTAGAAACAAGTGGGGAAATTTTTCAAGGAGTATATAGAATAATTTTACCATGTTTTGATCAGAACATGTCATTTTGAGGCCAACAAGGAGAAATTTTTCCATCAAATAAAAGGGTTGAAGCCAAATATTCAAAAATATTTGAGTTTGGTAAGAATGTCTACCATTGAAGATGCATATAAGTTTTCTTTTAAGGTAGAAGAAAAGTTGAATAGAAGGTTTGAAAGTAGGAAAAGAGGTGGAGGTCATGGTGGAAATACTAGCAGATGATCATATAGAGGTTGTAATGAAGAGCAAAATAAGGGTGAAGGATCTAGGAGTATCCAAAACCAAAAAGGAGATAACACCTATTGTCCCCATGATCAAAATAATGGAGAGAAAAGAGGAAGAGGAAGATCTAGATGAGGATCAGAAAGAGGCAACTTTCCTGGAACCTGTTTCCAATGTGGAGAAGGACATAAAGCATATGAAGGAAGGACCAATAGAATACTTGAGGGTAATGCATGAGTTGCACATGTGGATGAATATGTTGAGTCTTCACATTCTGAGGATGCAGAAAGTGGAGAGGTTTTTGCTACCAGAAGAGCCTTGCGGAATGAGGAGAAAGAACAAACACAAAGGAAGAATTTATTTCACACGAGATGTAAGCGTGAAGGTAAAGTTTTCAATGTTATTATTGATGGAGGTAGTATTGATAATCTTGTTTTAGAAGAGATGGTTAGTAAGTTTCATTTGGAGAGAAGAAGGCATCTGAATCCATACTAGATTTCTTGGTTGTAGAAAGACCATAAAGCTTTGGTAAATGAACAATGTCTCATAAAATTCAAGATTGGAAATTACCATGATGAGGTATTGTGTGATATTATACCTATGGGTGTTTTTCATATGTTGTTAGATAGACTACTATAATTTTATTGACGAGAAGTACATCATGAACATGCCAACACCTATTCTTTGACAAAGGATGGAGTTTTTCATAAGTTGAAGCCCTTGAAAGAGGCATAGGAAAAGGTATGTATTAATTAAATAATTTTTTTGGTTGATGGAAGAAAGTTCCTAGAAGGTATGAGGCATGATCATATGTGTTTTGCATTGATCCCTAGAGTTGAAAGAGAAGATACTAATGAGGTACCAGTAGAGGTTTAGAGTATGTTAAATGAGTTTTAGGATATTGTTTCTAATAATGTACCTGAACGTTTGCCTCTAATAAGGAAGATTAGCCATCAGATGGATCTAATTCCTGGAGCTAGTCTACCAAATAAGGCATCCCATCGACTGACTCCAACAAAGAATGAAGAGTTGAAAAGACAAGTGCAAGAGTTGTTGCAAGAGGGATTGATTCAAGAGAGTTTGAGTCCATTACAATACCTACAGTACTAGTACTGAAGAAGGATGGAGAATGGAGGATTTGTATAGACTCCCGAGCTATCAACAAGATTACTATCAAGTATAGATTTCCCTTGTCAAGGATGCATGATATTATGGATTTTTTGAGTGGATTTGAGTACTTCACAAAGATAGAATTGAAGAGTGGATATCACCAGATTTGGATTAGAGAAGGAGATGAATGAAAGATAGCCTTCAAAACCAAGGAGGGCTTATATGAGTGGTTATTCATGCCTTTCAAGCTAACAAATTCATTGAAGAAATTTATGTGGCTTATGAATGAGGTATTGAAAGAATTTTTAGGAAAAATTTTTATTGTTTATTTGGATGAATTTATTTTTTCAATAAGACATTGGAGGAGAACCTGATGCATATCTAAAGAGTTTTTGAGAAGCTAAGGGGGGAGAATTTTTTGATTAACTTGAAGAAATGTAGTTTTGTGAAGAGGGAGTTGGTGTATCTATGATTTGTTGTCTCAAAAGAGGGTCTTAAAATGGACCCATAAAAGGTGAGAGCTATCATTGAATGGCCTACCCTGAGGAGTGTTAGAGAGGTAAGGTCATTCCATGGTCTAGAAAGTTTTCACAAAAAAATTATTAATAATTTTAGTAGTATTTTTGCACCTCTAACTGAAGCAATGAGAGCGGATAGAAAGGATTTTAAATGGACGGTAGGAGAAACAAAGAGTTTTGATATGTTGAAGAAGAAATTCATAGAGAAACCTATTTTGGAATTTCCAGATTTCATTAAGGTCTTTCAAGTAGATTATGATTCTAGTAGCACTGCTATAAGAGTTTTTTTGAGTCAATAAGGTTAGCATGTTGCCTATTTGAGAGAGAAGTTGAATGATGCTAAGAATAAATACTTTTTCAATCATCAGGAGTTTTATGCTATAGTTCGGGATTTGAAGAAATGGAGACACTCTTTGTTGCCAAAATATATTTTTTGGTATACTAATCACTAGGCTTTAAAGTATCTCAATAGTCAAGGAAAACTAAATCAAAGGCACTTAAAATAGGTTGAGGTTTTATAGAGTTATACTTTTTTTTTGAAGCATAGGAGTGGAAGGTCAAATAGAGATGTAGATGCCTTGATTAGAAGGCTAAATTTTTTGATAGAGATGAATATAGAGGTTGTTGGGTTCAATGAACTAAAGATTTTGTATCCTGAAGATCCGAACTTTGTAGAAGCTTGGAAGGCTTGTTTGGAACCTGTTACATTGGATAGGACAAGATGGTTGGATTTCCTAATCCAAGATAGGATGTTGTTTAAAGGAAGCCAATTATCCATTCCAAGGATTTCTATGAGAGAATCTAATCAAGGAGAAGCATAGTGGAGGATTGGTTGGAAATTTCAATCGAGATCAGACCATTGCTCTTGTTAGTGAGAATTATTACTGGCCACAACCTCAAGATGTGAATAACTTTGTATAAAGTTGCAGAGTATATCAGATGGAGAAAGGAACAAGTCAAAATACTAGATTGTATCAGCCATTACCTATCCCTGAGAGGCCATGGGAGGATATTAGCATGGATTTTGTTCTTGCCTTGCCAAGGACACAAAGAGGGCATGATTCTATATTTGTGGTGGTGACTAGATTTTCAAAGATGGTGCATTTCATAAGACCAATGATGTTCATATTGTGGAGTTTTTTTTCAGAGAGGTGGTGAGACTACGTGGTCTAATGAAGAGTATAGTTTCAAATAGAGGTACCAAATTTGTTGGTTATTTCTAGAGGGCATAATGGGAGAAGTTGAAGATAAATTTGAAGCTCAATTCTGCACACCATCCATAGACTAATGGACAAATGGAGGTGGTGAATAAGAGTTTTGGTGACCTAAAAATATGCTTAGTAGGAGATAATCCCAAGGGATGGGATTTGATTATACCATAGGAAAAAATTTCTTACAATAATTCTATCAATAGGAGCATTGGTAAATCACCATTCAAGATTGTATATGGGAGTAGTCCAAGAGTTGCTTCTAAAATAAGAGAAATGTATAAGGGGGAGAAGAGTAGTGATAAGGCTGGATATTTTGTTAAGCACCTAAAAAATTTGCATGAAGAGGTGAAGAAACATATCAATAAGATGAACTCATAATATAAGGCTAAGGCATATTAGAAAAGGAGGTATAAGGATTTCTAGGTAGGAGATGAAGTCATGGTTCATTTCTGAAAGGAGAGGTTTCTAGTTGGCACATAAAACAAGTTACAGCTGAAGAAGTTTGGACCATGCAAGATACTAAAGAAGCATGATTCATGAAATGCTTATGAGGTAGAGTTGCCAAGTGAGATTCATGTTTCACCTATGTTTAACATTTTTTATTTGACCACATGCCATGAAGGAGATAAGGAAAATGAATTGAAAGAGGTGAAATGGAAGATTCTAGCACCTACTTTTGAAAAGGAAGATATATAGGACATTTTGGATAGCCATGTGGGAAGAAGCACAAGAAATAGACAATATGCAAAGTACTTGGTGAAATGGACAGGAATGCCTATTGAAGATTCATCATGGTTATATGAGTTTGAGGTTAACCAACTTGGTTTCCCTCTAACTCCTAAGAAGTGACAAGGTCACTTTTCAAATTACCCTAGGTGTTTGATGCAGGAGCATCAAGGGTGTAAGAGCAATCTTGCATCACCCAAAAAAATATTGTTTCTTTTCAATAAGGGCTAAATTTTGGAAGGTTCCTATTTTTAGTAAGTTTGCATTTATGCATGGTTGGACACAAAATCTTACACAAACCTCTAGAATGGTAAATTGAATCCAATAGCAAAGAAATCACTTAAATACCATTTGTCATTTTTGAGATATTGAAATTTCCATTTCCAAAAATCTTATTAAAATCTTTGAAGTCAATTTTGAGGCACTTAGAGGCTCTAGATGGGCCTGAAAATTGGCATAAAACAAAAGTAGTTGGCCTTTAGGCCCTAATTTTCAGCAAAAATCTCTCCAGAGATTTTTGAAAAGGTATTATAATAGAGAAATCTAATGGTCAGATCAAAATTTATGACCACGCGAAGTTGTACTACCAAAAATAATAAAATTTAAAAATATCTTCTTGAGGAAGTTACACTTTCCAAAAGATTATAGGGTAGTTATACCTTCCAAATAAAGGATGTGAAAGGGGGCTATAGAAGAGAGGCCAGATCATCATAAATGGTGGCTCTAATTTGTAGATTTGCATATTTATGTAATCATAAAGCCCATGTGATGGAAAATATAATACATTGTAATTTCATTTTTCATTTCAGTGATAATAGAAAATATTTGCTTTCTTCTTGCATTTTGTTTGTACCATTATCTATTTTTTGTGAGTTTTAGATTGTAAGGGGAGTACCCTTCATCAAGTGGTAGCAGAGCCATGTTTTCCTTAGTGTATAAGAAGATCATCGAATGTGGGGCAATTTGCACTAGGACTTGTGGTTGTGGGTTTTTGAGAAAAGTGATCAGAATGCCTCCACGAAGAAACCATGGTGGTAGAAGAAATGTTATTGTACCAAAAAAGGCATTTAGAGCCTTGCAAAGACAATTTCAAGCACTGCAAGAGGAGTTGTGTCAAGGGTTTGAGCCAGGAAGAGGAGATGAAAGTGAATATGAAGCTAAAAATGAGGAACAGTTCAAAGAAGAACAAGATGTAGTAGATCTAGAGAAAGTCATATTATTTAAGGCCATCTCTACTATTGGGAAAAGGCCAAAGATTGATTGATGTTTCTAAGTTTTTTTGGAAATCTTAACCCAGAACAGTTGATTGATTGGATAAACAATATGGAGTACTTTGAATATGAGGAGGTGGAAGATCTTGAGACAACCAAATTTAAAAAGACCAAGCTAAAGGGTCATGCAAATATTTGGTGGAAAGAGGTACAACTAGAAAGAAATCAAAGAGGAAAAGAGAAAATAACCAAATGATTGAAAAATTAAAATGACAATTCATTTATGTGGACTATGAGCTAGATTTGTCGAAGAGGATGCAATGGTTGGAACAAGCAGGGAAATCTGTCAAGGAGTATACAAAATAATTTGACCGTGTCTTGATCAGAACAGGCCATTATGAGGCCAACAAGGATAAATTTTCCCATCAAATAAATAGGTTGAAGCCAAGATGTAGTAGATCCAAAGAAACTCATATTATTTAAGGCCATCTCTAAGATTGGGAAAAGGCCAAAGATTGATGTTTCTAAGTTTTTTGGAAATATTAACCCAGAAGAGTTGATTGATTGGATCAAAAATATGGAGGAGTACTTTAAATATGAGGAGGTAGACTATTCTGTGAGGGTCAAATTTTCAAAGACCAAGCTAAAGGGTCATGCAAATATTTGGTGGAAAGAGGTACAACTAGAAATAAATCAAAGAGGAAAAGAGAAAATAACCAAAAAGGACTAGATGGTGAACAAATTAAAATGGCAATTCATTCATGTGCACTATGAGCTAGATTTATTGAAGAGGATGCAAGAGTTGGAACAAGCGGGGAAATTTGTCAAGCAGTATACAAAATAATATTACCATGTCTTGATCAAAACAAGCCATTCTAAGGCCAATAAGGATAAATTTTCCCATTACATAAATGGGTTGAAGCTAAGTATTTAAAAATATTTGATTTTGGGTTATTTCAATTATTACTATCCCTTAGAGTCATTTAAACAATTTTGTAAGGTGAAGGTACTCATTGGTAAACCTCCATAACCCTCCTACTAACCTAGTTGCATAGTCTTCCGCAATCCAAGGGTATATCCTAAAGATTTTTTAGTTTAGGAGTTTTGATGCAGGAGCATCCAAGGTGTAAGAGAAATCTTACATCATCGAAAATAAATGTTGTTTCTTTTCAATAAGGGATAAATTTGGTAGGGTTACTATTTTTAGTAAGTTTGCATTTATGCATAATTGGACACGAAATCTTACACAGACCTCTAGAGTGGTGAATTGAAGCCAATTGCAAAGAAATCACTTCAATACAATTTGTAATTTGAGAGATATTAAAATTTCAATTTCAAAGAATCCTATTAAAATCTTCAAAGTCAATTTTGAGGTACTTGGAGGCTCTAAATGGGCCTGAAAATTGATGGAAAATGAAAGTAGTTGGCCTTTAGGCCCTAATTTTTGGGGAAAAATCTCTTGATAGCTTTTCGAAACGGTATTATAATAGAAAAATCTGACGGTTGGATCAAAAGTTATGACCTCACAAAGTTGTACTACCAATGTTAATAAAATTTCAATTTAATATCTTCTTGATGAAGTTACACTTTCCAGAAGATTCTAGGGTAGTTACACCTTCCAAATAAAGTATGTGAAAGGGGCCTACAAAAGAGAGGCCAAATCAGCATAGATGGTGGCTTTAATTTGTAGATTTGTAGATTTATGTAATTAGAAAGCCCATGTGATGGAAAATATAATGTTGTAATTTCATTTCAGTGATAATAGAAAATATTTGCTTCCTTCCTGCATTTTGTTTGTACCATTATCTTTTTTTTGTGAGTTTTAGAATGTAAGGGGAATACCCTTCATCAAGTGGTATCAGAGCCAAGTTTTCCTGAGTGTGTAAGAAGATCACCGAACATGAGGCAGTTTGCACAAGGACTTGTGGTTTGGGTTTCTAAGAAAAGTGATCAAAATGCCTACACAAAGAAACTATGGTGGTGGAAGAAATTGTATTGTACTAGAAGAGGGATTTAGATCCCTGTAGAGAAAAGTTCAAGAACTACAAGAGGATTTGTGTCGATGGTTTGAGCCAAGAACAAGAGATGAAAATGAAATTGAAGCTGAAAATGAGGAATAGTTCTAAGAAGAACAAGATGCAGTAGATCTAGAGCAAGTCATATTATTTAAGGCCATATCTAAGATTGGGAAAAGGCCAAAGATCAATGTTTCTAATTTTTTTTTTAAATATTAACCTAGAAGATTTGATTGATTGGATCAATGATATGGAGGAGTAATTTGAATATGAGGAGGTGGAAGATCCTGAGAGGGTCAAAGTTTCAAAGACCAAGCTAAAGGGTCATGCAAATATTTGGTGGAAAGATGTATAAATAGAAAAAAATCAAAGAGGAAAAGAGAAAATAAAAATATGGGACCAGATGGTGGACAAATTAAAATGACATTTCATTCCTGTGGACTATGATCTAGATTTTTCAAAGAGGATGCAATGGTAGGAACAAGCATGGAAGTCTGTCAAGGAGTATACAGAAGAATTTTACCGTGTCTTGATTAGAACAAGCCATTTTGAGGCCAACAAGGAGAATGTTTCCTTTTACATAAATGGGTTGAAGCCAAGTATTCAAAAATATTTGCGTCTGGGTTATTTCAATACTTCCTATCCATTATAGTCATTTAAATAATTCCGTAGGGTGAAGGTACTCATTAGTAAACCTTCATAACCCTCCTACTAACCTAGTTGCATAGTCTTACACAATCCAAGGGTATATCCTAAAGATTTTTTGATTTAGGAGTTTTGATGCAGGAGCGTCCATGGTGTAAGAGAAATCTTGCATCACCCAAAAAAAACCTGTTGTTTCTTTTCAATAAGGGCTAAATTTGGCAAGGTTGCTATTTTTAGTAAGTTTAAATTAATGCACAGTTGGACATAAAATCTTACACAAACCTCTAGAATAATAAATTGAATCCAATTGTGAAGAAATCACTTCATTACCATTTTTCATTTTAGAGATTGAAATTTCAATTTCCAAAAATCCTATTAAAATCTTTGAAGTCAAATTTGAGGCACTTAGAGGCTTGAGATGGGCCTGAGAATTGGAGGAAAATCAAATTAGTTGGCCTTTAGGTCCTAATTTTTGGAAAAACATCTCTTGAGAGATTTTTGAAAAGGTATTGTAATAGAAAAACCAAATGGTTGGATCAAAATTTATGACCTCACAAAGTTTTACAACCAAAATTAATTAAATTTCAAAATATCTTCTTGAGGAAGTTACACCTTCCAAATAAAGTATGTGAAAGGGGGCTACAAAAGAGAGGCTAGTGCAACCTAGGTGGTGGCTCTAATTTACAGATTTGCAGATTTATGTAATCAGAAATCCCATGTGATGGAAAATATAATGTTCTAATTTCATTTTTAAGGGTAAGTGCACCAATCTATGACACAATTTTGGCTCTTAAGATGCCACTTTTTTTTTTTCTAAAATTAGCAAAATCTAATTTTCACAAGAAAATGAAGATAGTTACGCTCAAAATTTCAAGATGCAGCAAGAACAAAAGTTTAAGTGCTCTAAGTCTAGTTTCTAATCTACTATTTTATTTTTTAATTAATGAAGGTTAAGGGTCTCAAAAAGTGGGGGCCCAAAACAGTTCCTGTTTTTATCAAAAATAATAGCATAGCGCCTGAGGGCTCCCCCCTTTTTGATTAACTATTTTTTAGAATTTCAAAAATCCCAATAGTGAGAAATTACCTAACACCATTAAGTTTATCCTCGTTCTTTCAGATAATTTTTTTAATGAATATATAATATTTTATGAATTTTCAAACTGGGCAAATCCTAAAAAGCTGAAATTTAAGCGCGCTCCCCCCTAAATATTTTGAAAACTAATCAAAAATTGATTTTTTTTTTCATCATGTGTAGAATGGAGTCTAGTTTCAAAAAATGTAATTTGTTTCACATTTTGATGAACAAGGAAAAATCTATCCTAAAAATAGCACATGTTGGTTTTTGACCAAAAATGAAGGCATTTACAAAAGGAGTCATGAATCAAAACCCTAACTAAATTAAAATGAAAAAAGAATTATATATTTAGATAGCTAAGAGAGAGGTTAACACTATCACATTTTTTTTATAGAGTTGCATTGAAATACATGCAAATGAGACGAGGAGCACAGATGAAAATATGAGGAAATTTGGCAAATCTTATCAATTAATATGTCCAAAGCAAGTCATTTGGTGAGCTCCAAATTACCTGCTTTGCACAAAACTTGAATTTCCCCTCTCTTTGGTCAACAACTTTGATAATTCTTAGAGTGCACAATTTATGATCGTAGATGGATAGTTGAGGTTTTACCTTTCATGCGCTCTCTAAGTTGTTACCCTAATTGGATAACTTTGTATCCCTCTGAAGTCTCTCTCTCTCTCAGGTCTCACTCCCTCCCACGCTACCTAGACTAATCTCCCATTCCAATCCCCTCTCTCAGGTCTCTTTCCCTCCCACATAGGTACCTAAATAAATCTATCTCACTCAAACCCTCTTTCTCACTCTCCCTCTCTCTCTCTCCCTCTTTGGTTTTTTTTTCTCTCTCACTCCATCTCCCTCTCTTAGGTTGTTATCTTTCTATCTTTGTCTCTTTCTCAAGTCTCTCCCCCCTACCCCCTCTCCCTCTCTTAGGTTTTTCACTTACCCTCTATCTATCTCACATTCCTCTCTCCCACTCCCTCTCTCTCTCCTCTCTCATCTCCATCCCCTCTCTCTCTCTCTCATCCACACAAACTCCTCTATCTCCCACTCCTCTCTCACTCCCTCTCTCTCTCACTCCCACTCTGTCTCTCTCTCCCTCTCTCTCAGGTATCTCCCTCCCACCCCCTCTCCCTCTCTCTCTCTCAAGTATCTTCATCCTACCCCTTCTCATTCTCTCTCTTTGTAAAGTATCCCCCTCCTACCCCCTCTCCCTCTTACAATCACTCCCTCTATCTCTCTTTCACTCCTTCCCTACCTCAATCCCTCTATCTCTCTCCCTCTACCTCTCCATCTCTCTCAATTATCTCCCTCCCACCACCTCTCCCTCTCTCTCAAACATCCTCTATCTCTCTCCCACTCTCTCCCTCTTCCTCTCTCCCAAGTCTCTCTCTCCCACCCCCTCTCCCTCCCTCTCTCTCTCTCAAGTCTCTCACTTCTACCCCCTCTCCCTCTATCAGGTTTCTCTTTATCTCTCTCACTCATTCCCTCTATCTCTCTCCCAAATCCTCTCTCTCTCACTCCCTCTATCTCTCTCCCCCTTTCTCTCCCTCTCTCTCTCCCTCTCTCTCTCTCCCTATCTCTCTCCCTCTCTCTCAGGTATCTCCCTCCAACCCCTCTCCCACTCCCTCTCTCTCAGGTATCTCCCCCAACCCCTATCTCTATCTATCTCTCTCTCACTCCCTCCATCTCTCTCCAATCCCTCTATCCTGAGTACTCCCTCTCCCTCCCACCCCCTCTCCATATCTCAAGTCTCTCTCTCACTCCTTGTATCTCTCCCATCCCTCTATCTCCCACTCCCTCTCTCTCCTACTCTCTTAGGTCTCTCCTTCCCACCCCCTCTCTCCAAATTTCTCTCCCTCTCCTTCTCTCTCAGGTGTCTCCCTCCTACCCTCTCTCCCTCTCCCTCTCTCTTAGGTTTCTCCCTCCCTCCCATCCCCCTCTCTCTCTCTCTCCTATCTCTCTCTCTCCTATCTCTCTCCCTCTCTCTCTCTATGTCTCTCCCTCTCTCTCTCTCTCTCCCACTCCCTATCTCTCTCACTCCATCTATCTCTCTCTAACTTTGTCTCTCTCCCTCTCTCTCAAGTCTCTCCCTCACACCCCCTCTCCCTCTCATAGTCACTCCCTCTATCTCTCTTCCACTCCCTCCCTCTCTCTCCCTATCTCTCCCTCCCTCTCCCTATCTCTCCCTCCCTCTCCCTCCCTCTCCCTCTCTCTCCCTCTCCCTCTCTCTCTCAAGTAGAGGATTTAAGGTTTAGGGATTAAGGGTTAAGGGTAGAGATTTTAGGGTTTAGGGATTACAATTTACGGTTTAAGGGTTTAGGGTTTAACCTAGTTAAGGGTAGAGAGTTGAGGTTTTAGGTTTTAGGGTTTAAGGGTTGAGGGTTTAGGGTTTACGGATTAAGCGTTAAGGGTAGAGGGTTTAGGGTTTAGGGATTATGATTTACAGTTTAAGGGTAGATGGTGTAAGGTTGAGATATAGAAGAGGGTGTTGGGGGTAGAGGGTAGAGGGTAGAGGGTTTAGGGTTTATAGTTTAAGGGTAGAGGGTTTAAGGGTTTAGGGTTTAACTTGGTTAAGGGTAGAGGGTTGAGGGTTTAGGGTTTAAGGGTTGATGGTAGAGGGTAGAGGTTTTAGGGTTTACGGTTTACGGTTTATGGATTAAGGGTTAAGGGTAGAGGGTTTAGGTTTTATGGATTGTGATTTACGGTCTAAGGGTAGATGGTGTAGGGTTGAGAGAGAGGGGGGGTGTTGAGGGTAGAGGGTAGAGGGTAGAGGGGTTGAGGGATAAGAGGGTATAGGGGTTGAGGGATTAGGGTTTAAGGGTTCGGGGTTCAGGGATGAAGAGGGTATAGGGATTGAGGGATTAG
>CM021101.1:781626467-781869755 GCA_007115665.2 Sequoiadendron giganteum | reverse complement strand
TTCATCCTAACTAGACTCAGCTCAAAAAATGGAGGACAATGTGCTCTGCACAATATTCCCTATTAGTATTTGATGTCATATGCATTTACAACTGTCATTGATCATTTTTTGATTGTGAATGTACACAATACTGAAGTTTTTCAAAGTTTACAAAAATAACATCGGTTGGTGGTGCAAGTGTTCAATGGTATGAGAAACATCAGTTGGTGCATTTTCTAGTTTTCAATCTTCTCTTTCCTTTCCATCTCGTAGATTTATCAGATTCTTATATGCTACATGTTTTATGTTAATTATTTCAGTGATATATTTGAAATTTATACATAGGATCATCGAGAGATGAGAAAGTAGCAAAGGGCCACATCACCATTGCAGGACCTTCAATTGACCTCCTTATCTAGCATGCATGAAGGTGATAGTAGGTCTTGTCAGGTGTATGACTAACATTATTTAGTTATTTCTCTTTTAATAATTTTTATGTGAGTCCATGTCTAAGATTGATAGGATTTTGTAGATTTTTTGTGGACCAAATTCCTACGAGATTACATAACTACAAAGACGCTACTACCCATGTGTTTTGTAGGGAGCAGGGGATGTACATGTTTTGAATAATTTTGGAATGCAAATAACTGGCCCAACTAAGGTGGATTGGAGAAACAAAACTGGGCAGCATCTCATTTTGTTTCTTCTTGTACAATATATTTCATGATTTGTGTTGCAAATGGGAGTATTATTTCCCTACATGTATTGCTACACATATTGACAAATGGGAATATTTTCAAGAAGTTCTTCCATCACTATTATAATATTTTTCATTGACTTAGTGTATTTTTTGATATACAAAAATTATGAGAAATTAATACATGCAAATGTTTATATTCCTTAATAAATGCCTCAGTTAAATGTGTATATTACATTTAAAATTAGTTGTAATACTTCATGGTTTACATTTAATGTTGTCTTTAAGGAAAATCATGTGGATTTATCAGTAAGAATTAAATAATGTCTAATATAATTGTAGAAAGGCATATTTTATTACCCCTACCTTGTCAATCCTACCGAATTAGCAAGCTAGTGAGCTCACTGGCTCGCCAATTTCGTAGGGTTGACAAAGTACGGGCAGCATATACCTGATAGAAATTGATGCAACCTAGTTCATATCTAACATACCTAAATTCCACCTAAGACTCCTTTGGAGCAACTTGCTAAAAACTTGCAAACAACATTGTCCAACCTTACGTTTTCATGTAAAAACACCCCAAAAACACCAACTTCCATCCTACAACTGACTCCAACCAATTTTCAAACTCGTTATGGATGTTGGAGTACAAAATTGCACTTTTTACCATTGGGTAGCATTAACCAGTCTACCAAACCATCAATTCCTCCACGTTTAGGGCGTTATAAGCCTTCCAACATAACAAACCCCAAAACCTTCTTCATTGACAAGTTAGGCAAGGGTTTATTGAAAAACCATACTCCAAACCTTCCCACAACCAACCAAATCTTGAAATTCCTTCAAAAAGGTTTGCACAAGCTTAAAATTTCAAGAGATATCGCTACCCCCAAAAATTTCTTCAAACACTAGCACTAAACCACCATTTTCCACTAAAAAATGTACCATTTGACATCTAGGGCATCACCCAAAAACCCTCTATTCCCCTCCCTTGCACACAAATTTTTCACACTTGTTTTATAACCCTAACTAATCCTTTCCATCAAGTTACATAAGCATACAGTGGCTAGAAGGCTTAATATGACATTTTAATGCACTCAAAACCCTTAAAATAGGGTATACAAACCAACCCTCAGTAATTGGCTTCTAAAATGCACAAAATCACTTGAAATCCAACCAAACCAAAACTAAAATAGAGTTAAGTCTGCTGCCCACCTAATTCCACCAAAAAGAGAGCACAATCGCTCTGAGCTACATTCAACTGACTCGATCCCTTAAGGGTCCAAAGTGCAAAAGGGCAGCAATCTTTGACGAGGTATTACTCAT
The DNA here is from genome assembly GCA_007115665.2 of Sequoiadendron giganteum. Lineage (NCBI taxonomy): Eukaryota > Viridiplantae > Streptophyta > Pinopsida > Cupressales > Cupressaceae > Sequoiadendron > Sequoiadendron giganteum. The sequence continues at coordinate 781,867,756 of CM021101.1, read as the reverse complement.
AAAATGTGGTTCTTAAAAAATATTTGTATGAACCTATGAGATCATTTTGGTCCCCTCTACAATAACCTCTCTCATTTTTTGCTATCTCGGAGGCATTTTACTGTGGTGTCCAGTTTTCACTTGATCGAAATAGTGTCAAATGAAAGTAGTTGAAAGTTGCAAAGTGGTGCAACTTTCGTTCTGCAACTCATGTGACCAAATGGATTATTCCAACACATATGAATAGGTATGTTTGTGGTAGCAATGGTACTCTTTCACACACAAACACGCAAAATCACTCTGACCTACGTTGAACCGAATCGATCCCTTAAGGGTCCAAAGAGAAAAATGGTTGCAAACTTTAGCATGCTATTACTCGAATACCGTGATTCTTAGAAACTTCTCTTCCAAAAATATTAGATCATGTTGGGCCCCTCTACAATAACCTCTCTCAGTTTTTTCTATCTCATAGGCATTTTCTTGTGGTGGCGAATTTTCACTCGGGGAAGAAGTTGTCAAATGCAAGTAGTTGAAAATTGTAAAGTGGTGCAACTTTCATTCTGCAACTCATGTGAACAAATAGATTGTTCCGTGTCTGGGTGGGTATCTTTACATTAGGCATGGTCCTCTTTCATACTCAAACACACATAATCACTTTGAGCTACGACCTGATCAACCCCTTAAGGGTCCAAAGTGCAAAATGGTTGCAAAATTTAGCATGCTATTACCTAGATATCGTGATGTAGGGAAAACTTTAGTGGGGAATCTTCTCCAATTGGAAAATAATATAAATCGGGAGCTCCAAAAATGGTGAATAGTACAAGCTAAAATGAAGACTAAATCGCTAGGTTTTTACAAAAAAATAATTTTGTCTTGATTAATTCGCCAGTAGTTTATACAATAATTAAAAATATTAACAATACTTTACAGTAATATTGTGTAATTCTAAAGAATTGATAAGGAAATCTATTATATTCATGCCAAGCTCTCGAAAAGATGTCCGATCAAAGCTCTATTTGATCTCCACCGTTCACTATTGCCAATAGTTCATGACATACGTCATCATCATTGTATCAATGAGACATCCCTAAGTGTCTCATCGATGATGTTCACTCACGCCGATAAGGCTTCCATACTCCACCTGAGGTCCACCAAGGCATAGGTACACCACTTGTGTAATTCTGAAGAATCATGAAGGCAATCTACAATATTCGCGCCAAGCTCCCGGAAAGACATCCGATCAAAGCTCTGTTTGATCTCCACCGTTCACTGTTGCCAATAGTTCATGACAAACATCATCATCATTTTATCAGTGGGAAATCCCTAAGTGTCCCACCAATGATGTTCACTCACGCCGATATTCGCTCACAGAATGAACTTGCAACCATCTAATTTAAAACCTAATCGATGGTAAAATTTTCAAGTTTCATTTAGTCTTACTTTTCAAGGGAGCGCGTTGAGGCCGCTGTCCCCAGACCCCGCAAGGGGGAATTACCCCCTCGACCCCCAAAAGGGGGTTCTACCTCCTTGACCCCCGCATGGAGCACTACCCCTTGACCTTGCCAGTGGCTGCCGCCCCTGGGCCCCTACTTCAATATTAAAAAGAACAAAAAAATATATGAGGTAACTGCGTCAACCAACTATGCAAATTTTTAAAGGAGACATTTGCCATTGTAATTAATATTTTTAGTGATTATTCACTAGGATTCACCACTATGATTATTATTTTTACCAATTATTCATTAAGATTCACCAATATTTTACAAAAAAATTGATACTCTGCATAAGATTCGCTAGGAAAATTAATATTTTTTTCAAATAAAAGGAAAGATTCACCAGGATTTTACACCTTTGCCGAGGGGGGGTTTCTTAAAGTTATCCCTATTGTGATGCTTAGAAACTTCTCATCTGATCCTACAAGATTTTGTTGGTCCCCTCTACAATAACCTCTCTTGGTTTTTTTGTTATCTCAGATGCATTTTCATGCGGTGACGAATTTTCACTTGGGGAAAAATTTGTCAAATGCAAGTAGTTGAGAGTTGCAAAGTGGTGCAAATTTTTTTCTACAACACATGTGACCAAACTGACTATTCCAATGCATTTGGGTGGGTAATTTTACGCTAGGAATGGTCCTCTTTTGCACCCCAACACACATAATCGCTTTGAGCTACGTTGAACCAGATCGATCTCTTAAGGGTCCAAATTGCAAAATGTCTGCAAAGTTCAGCATGCTATTACTCAGATACCATGGTGTTTAGAAACTTCTCATCTAATCCTACGAGATTTTGTTGGGACCCTCTATAATAACCTCTCTCATTTTTTTCTATCTTCGAGGAATTTTCCTGTGGTGGAGAATTTTCACTTGGGGAAAAATTCATCAAATGCAAGTAGTTGAAAGTTGCAAAGTGGTGCAACTTTCGTTCTGCAACTCGTGTGACCAAAACAACTATTCCAGTGTGTTTAGGTGGGTACATTTACATTAGTAATGGTGCTTTTTTGCACCCAAACATGCAGAATCTCTCTAAGCTATGTTCAACCAGATCGATCCCTTAAGGGTCCAAAGTGCAAAATGGTTGCAAAATTCAACATGTTATTACTCGGATACCGTGATTCTTAGAAAATTTTCATTTGATCCTACAAGATCATGTTGGGCCCCTCTACAATAATCTCTCTTGGATTTTTCTATCTCAAAGGCATTTTCCTATGGTGGCAAATTCTCACTTGGGGAAAAAGTTGTCAAATACAAGTAGTTGAAAGTTGCAAAGTGGTGCAACTTTTATTTTGCAGCTCATGTGACCAAACAGACTGTTCCAATATGTTTGGTTGGGTACATTTAAGCTAGGAATGGTCCTCTTTCACAATCAAACATGCAGAATCGCTTCGAGCTACATTCAACCGAATTGATCCCTTAAGGGTCCAAAGTGCAAAACGGTTGTGAACTTCAGCATACTCATATTCAGACACCATGATTCTTAGAAAACTCTCATTTGATCCAATGGGATCACATTGGGTCCCTCTACAATAAAATCTCTTGGTTTTTGCTATCTTGAAGGCCTTTTCCCGTGGTGGCGATTTCTCGCTTGGGGAAAAAGTTGTCAAATGCAAGTAGTTGAAAGTTGCAAAGTACTGCTAGTTTTGTTCTACAACTCGTGTCACCAAACAGACTGTCCCAACACATCCAGGTGGATAATTTTATGCTAATAATGGTCCTCTTTCCCACTAAAACATGCGAAATCTCTCTGAGCTACGTTCAACCGACAAAATCCCTTAAGAGTCCAAAGTGCAAAATGGTTGTGAACTTCAGCATGTTCATATTCAGACATCGTGACACTTAGAAACTTCTTGTTTGATCCTATGGGATCAATTTGGGCCCCTCTACAATAACCTCTCTCAGTTTTCTCTATCTCAAAGGTCTTTTCTTGTGGTGGTGATTTTTCACTTGGGGAAAAAGTTATTAAATGCAAGCAGTTGAGTGTGTAAAAATGATTTTTTAGCCATTTCACCCATTGTATCCTACTGTAACTCAGTGGAATGGAATAATTAGAGGTAGGGAGAATATGTGCATGGTTTCTAAAGTAGGGGCGGTGAGTTGGGTGGTTTGGTGTGATGCCCTAGTTGGCAATTTGATGAGTTTTGGTGAAATTTAGTGGTTTAAGAGTGTAAATGGTTGAAATCCTTTGGGGCAGTAGTTTGTGAGGGACTTTTCAGCATTTGAAGGTTCTTTTAACCATGATTGATGCATTGTAAGGGTTTTATGAGTTGTGGGAATAGTATTTTCAATAAACCCACATGTTTTAGGCTTTTAGCCATAGCAGCAAGGCAGTGAACTGTTTGATAAAATGCTTTGGTAAACATGTACGAAAAATATAGTAGCATAGACAAGGCAATGAATTGTTTGAAAGAATGTCTCAAAGAAATGTGGTCTCATGGTGATGGAATTTCAAGAAAATCCATAGATGTGAGGATTTGTGACTTGAGGATTGTGATTAATGATTGGAATTGTGTTTAGTGAGATTGCAGGACCTCCCCTACTGCATCAATGTTTTAGGGTTTTATCCATAGCAGCAAGGAAATTAATTGTTTGATATAATGCTTTGATAGACATGTATGAAAAATGTGGTAGCATAGAAAAGGTAGTGAACTCTTTAAAAAAATGCCTCAAAAAAATGAGGTCTCATGGTGATGAAATGCCATGACAATCAGAAGAAATTTGATTGTCATGGAATTCTATCACCATGAGACCACATTTATTTGAGGCATCTTTTGAACTAGTTCACTGCCTTGTCTATGGCTTGTCATGGAATTCCATCACCACATTTATTTGATGTAGTTTTTCAAACACTTCACTGACTTGTGTATGTTATTGCTTACTATTATGCTTTTGATATATTTTTTCGAAGCATCCATAGCTTGTTCGAAATCACTTGTTTTAGGATTTTAGCCATAGCAACAAGGCAATGAACTATTTGACAAGATGCGTTGGTAGACATGTATGAAAAATATGGTAACATAGACAAGGCAGTGAACTATTTGAAAAAATACCTCAAAGAAATTTGGTCTCATAGAATGCCATGGTAAAAAAATGTAATTGGCAATTGCTCTTAGTTATTATTTATGCAATGTGAAGAAATTGCATAACTGCTTAGGTTGACTTTGTAAAAACTATATTGTAATTGAAATTTTTTCATCTATCAACATCTAGTTATTAGTTGTGCAAAGTGAAGTAATTCTTTGACTTTGAAAGATGTGCAATGCAATGTAATCAACGATATGAATATAAACTTCAAAAATCCAATTTTTACAATTCATTAGTTAAAATATATATTTTATTTTCTCTCTATATCTCTATATGCTATGGAAATACCTTTCAATTTTTCTAAAAAAGTTTTTATCTCTTGTTCTATAATTTTTCCCGATTTTTTCAAAAACTCTTATACTTTTGGTTTGTCAATTTTTTCCCAAAAGATTTTTGTTGCTATGCATTGGAAGCATGAATCATACATGTGAATACACACAATATAGGTGAAGTATACATGTGAATAAGTGGAGCATACATGTGAATAAGTGAGGCACAAGTAATTGAAGCATTCCAAAGGATACAAACCACCACGAATGGAGCTTATTTACACAATATGCTTTAGATGGGGCTTATTGAGCATTCGACAGTATTTAATTAAGCATTAGATGTAAAAAAAATCCATGCCTACAAAATTCAAGAATACAATTTACACGATACACATGATAACATCATTCAATAAAGGTAGTAGCAAAATAAGATTTTCTTTTATCAAAAAGTGGAAAGGCTATACAAAGATATATATTGATAAAAGTATATACAATATATCCAAAAAATAATACAGGCTTAGTACAAGGGAGCCATATGTACATAAAATGTCACATATATATCGATAGTACAAAACATATGTTCCAAAATTCCACATAAGCATACAACAATCATAATACACAGTCATTTCCCTCTAGGGGAAACAAATAGATCCCATGCTTCCTTTGAAATTCGGCTTGGTAGAGTGATTGTTGCTTCTCTTATCTTTCGAACACGCTCGCTAGTCCTCCTCTCTTCACTCTTAACCTTCAACTGATACAATAAAAATTAAAGATGTTAATACATAGAAATTGAAGTATGGAATGGCATATAACAAAATATATAATCACTTACCGCATACATATAGTCATCATGCACATTTACAGCATCACCACATCCACGATCTGGAGTGACAACCACTTGTAGCAACAATCAAGATAGAAATTAAACTACATAAAATTATCATGAATTTTTTCTATAGTAGACCATAAAAGAGAAAATATAATGTCAAATCGACTAATCTATTCCATACCTCTCTCAATGGATCAAAACTAGTTATTTTTGCAAAAACTCCATGGTCCATCATGCCATCAACATCACCAGGGTTGTCTCTTGTCAACATCTGCAAATGAAACAATATCTCAGGTATCATGTTGATACAAAGACCAAGAGGGGATAATGGAACATAAGGTGAAATAAGAGAGGGTAATGGGATGGGAATAGAAGGGTGATGCATAGAGGGCGCTCAAACCCATTCAAAGTGAAAATTTTCCTTCAAGAGAAATCTAACAAGATTAAAATGGCCTATTAGAGTAATCCGAATAATCCTCAAAGCTTGACAACAATCGGGAGTGTAATTTCTCACTTTCACCCATGTAACCTCACAATAGTGCAAACTCAATTTTTGGCCTTTAACTCCCATGATTTCCAAAAAACTTGACAATTAGAAGGTGGATTTAGATACCCATTTCAGAGTTATACAACATATCTCTTAACTAGATACAAGTATTTTGGACCAATCCCTTGAAATTAGACCCTCAATGCTATCCTAGGCCATAAATTAGGCCAAATTTACAAAGAAACATACCTTTAAACTTAACAAGAACCCTTGAAACCTTGGGGTAGAAATTCCTATGCCCTCAAACCTCTAAAACCACAATCAAAACTTAGGGTTGACACCTCCAACATAGAAAACTCCAAAACCCTCGATTTCATGCCAAGTCAAGAGGGTTTATTCAAAGTCCCACTTGCACAACCTACCAAACCATGCCACTAAATCAAACATGTATATTTTGACCCCAATATGCTCAAAATTTGGAAAAAAACTCCACTCTCATTTATTTCCACAAACCCTAGACCCAAGGCTCCATCTTCATGTGTTTTCCTTCACAAAACTCATCAAGATAGTAGGTTTATCTCCTTAGTTCCTTCTCCACAACTCTAATCATGCAACATAAAACCTACTTAGACTTCCTATGGCCCATTACACTAGTTACAATAGGTACAGTTGGTGTAAGGGCCCTTAAATCATGATTTTGGTTACAAAACCCTCAAATAAGGTGTCCTCGGCCTATCACAGGAAAACAAGGATATTTACCACAAATCACAATGGATCTACCTCAAACCTGTTCCAAAATAATTTTAACACCTACCACCACAAATTAAAATTATTTAAATGGCACAATCAAACTGTACGGGCTTGTACAAGCCTGCAAATGACAAGAAAACTCAAAAATTTGATGATAAAAAGAGATTCTTATTGCCAATGCTTCAAACTTCAAGCCAACATTACAAAATGAGTTGTCATGCATTTTTTAAGGCTTCTCCTCATCAAACCAATTCCAAACTACCTTAAAAATACTTTTTAAATCTGTCATGACCGTTGCATTACAAATTTGTTGCATTTATGCAACTCATAAATTTGGCACTTTCAAGTTTTGACTCTTTATTGTTTCCTAGACCCTCTTAAACACCTAAACTATTACAAATAGTCTAATGAGACCTTATTCAACTATGAAAACATGACTTACTCAAGAAAATATCATCCTATCTACCTTGACACCCCTTGCCAACTTTGACAATTCCTTCCACAGGATTTGCAAACCTTAGAAGATGAATACAAAAGCCCTTTAAAGTTGATAAATTACAATAGAATGGTCACATTGAACCTTATTAAGACTCAAGAACTCAACTCAAACATCCTAACACAAATTTTCTATCAGACACTTAATGAAGAAACATAGAAAAGAGTGGTGCCCCTGCACCAAAGGGACTAATGGAACATAGGATGGACTAGTATAGATTGATGGGATGGGCTAGGATGGGATAAAAAAATATAGGGTGGAAAATTAGAGGTTAATGGGATGTGATTATTATGGAATAATGCAACATATGGTGAATTAGGAGGTGTTTAGGGTTTGACTATCGTACACGAAGTGCGAAATTGACTCATGTGTAGCAATAATAGAGAAGAGTTATCTAGGATGAAACATTGATAAATATGGTATAACATAGGATGATATAAAGGAGAATAGGGTGGAACATAGGGGATCATGGAACATCTAGGGTGAAATAATAATGTGTACAATAAGATGGGAGTAGAAGGACATAATGACATATAGCATGTACTAGAAGATATTAGTTGGATGGGCTAGGAGGGGATCATGGAAATTAGGGTGAACTATTAAATGTTAATGGTATGGGATTAGGAAGTAATAAAAGAAAAAAATGTGAATTAGGAGAACAAAATGTGACACGATCAAGGAATACAAATGCAATGTTTTTTTTTCTCATCAATTTTTTAGATTTTTATATATGCAAAATTATGAAAACTAGCTAACATAGTTTTACAACACCATTAATGAATAAAGGCTACCTAAGTGTACGTTGATTGAGGATATGAATTGTGAGGTTTGGACGAAGAAGGTGCACTAGGAAAATATTTGAAATCCAAAGCATGTTATGAGATAAAAATTCAAGTATAGCATTCAACTATTCAAATGCAATTATAATATCTTTAATAATAGTTGCATACCTGTGGAATCATCGTCAAGAATGTATAAGGGTCTGTAGGAATAGAGCATGCCTCATGAACAATGCGACCCTAAAATTTCATCATATCTAAATTCTACTAATTTAATTATTCTTAAATTTCAAAATATAATTTAATAAACAACATTAAAATAACATGCTAAATTTTACCTGAGTTTCAGTGTTGAATGTATCATTCAAAATATCATCTATAAAAGTCATCACCTCTACAATTGATGTAGGTTGTGTAGCTGCATCACGAGAAATTTGATAATCATACGTGAAAACAACACCAAAAGCACAGCAATGGTGGGGTGGAGCTCGAGGCCTACACGTCTCCTCCACATCAGGCTCTACTAGAGGACTCAAACACTATAAAATGGTTCGTGTGAGTGAGTCAATCGACTTTAGAATCTCCACCTCTACATTGTCCTTAACAATGGAAGGAACAATGACATGCTCCACCATGGGTCTGGCCAAGGCTCTCGATGCCAATTGTGGATTACGTTTTGCAATAGGTCTATCATGTGTGAAGCCCCCACCTTTACCTTGAGAGTCTAAGATGTCAAAATAGTTTGGCATTTTATTGAGGACAAACTTCTAGTAGAGTTTCCTCAAAAATTATTGCGGCACATCATGGTTATTGCATGGAGATTGGTCAAATTCCATCCACCACCGCTCCCAAATTTAGTTTTTAATTAACTCATGGTGGCAACAATGGATGGTGAACCTCCTGCATGCATGAGACAAAGGTCCATTGGTTCTCAGGTCTATAAATAGGGCACATAATTCATCTTTGCTATTTTTTGTTTTTTGGCATCTATATATGACAAGCTACTAGCATAAAATTGTCTCATCTCATGCCTCTTATTTGACCAAAAATCAATTTTCTCACTCATTTCTCCTACATGAGTTACAATTGACTTCAATGATTCAACAATCCCTCTCCTATAAGGGTGGGTTTTGACATGCTCAGTTAATCTTCCAATTAATTGTTGAATGTCTCTTTTATTGTTTTCAATTTCATTTTGAATATTTTCTTGTGCTCCTTGACGATGCCTATGAATTGATGGAGGGGTTTCAAGTTGTTCTTTTATAGGAGGCTCTTTGTGAGGGGGTGATTATGAATTCTCAATGTTTCGAGGTGGAGATTCATTCCCTAAGAATTAGAAAAAGAAATTATTATAAAAACCTATTTAAATTTGCATTTTAAAATCAAATTTGAAATTAATAGAATAAAAATGCATACCTCTTTGCAATATTTGACCTCTCTGACGTGTTGGCGGCATTCTCATGGAAAATGGCAAGCTAAGGATGCAAACAATGGACAAGATTTGTTGAGCGCGAGTTGCAAACCCAAAATCATCTTTGCCAAGCCACAAGTTGAAGAGAAATGAGGGTTTGAAACCCGTCTTTTGGCTTTTATGTCAAATTTCCCATTTGGCATGAGCCAAATGGCTTATTTCACCCTTTTTTTGGATGTTTTTTTCATTTTGGCACCTAAATTGTGTCACAGATTGGTGCACTTACCCTTAATTTCAGTGATAATAGAAAATAGTTTCTTCTTTCTTTCATTTTTTTGTGCCATTATCTATTGTTTTTTTTATTTTTATATTGTAAGGGGAGTACCCTTCATCAAGTGGTATTAGAGCCAGGTTTTCCTGAGTGTGTAAGTAGATCACCAAATGTGATGTAGTTTGCACCAAGACTTGTGATTGTGGGTTTCTAAGAAAAGTGATCAAAATGCCTCTGTGAAGAAACCATGGTGGTGGAAGAAATGTTATTATACCAGAAGAGGGATTTAGAGCCCTATAGAGACAAGTTCAAGCACTGGAAGAGGAGTGTTGAGGGTTTGCGCCAAGAAGAGGAGATGAAAGTGAAGATGAAGCTAAAAATGAGGAACAGTTCGAAGAAGAACAAGATGCAGTAGATCCAGAGAAATTCTGATTATTTAAGGACATCTCTAAGATTGGGAAAAGGCCAAAGATTGATCTTTCTACATTTTCTAGAAATATTAACCCATAAGAGTTGATTGATTGGATCAACGATATGGAGGAGTACTTTGAATATGAGGAGGTGGAAGATCCTGAGAGGGTCAAATTTGAAAAGACCAAGCTAAAGGGTCATGCAAATATTTGGTGGTAAGAGTTATAACTAGAAAGAAATCAAAGAGGAAAAGAGAAAATAACCAGATTGGACTAGATGGTAGAAAAATTAAAATGACAGTTCATTCTTGTGGACTATGATCTCGATTTGTTGAAGAGGATGCAAGGGTTGAAACAAACAGGGAAATCTATCAAGGAGGATATAAAAGAATTTTATCATTTCTTGATCAAAACAGGCCATTATGGGGCCAATAAGGATAAGGTTTCCTATTACATAAATGGGTTGAAGCTAAGTATTCAAAAATATTTGAGTCTTGGCTATTTCAATTCTTCCTATCCCTTAGAGTTATTTAAACAATTTTGTAGGATGAAGATACTCATTGGTAAACCTCCATAACCCTCCTACTAATCTGGTTACATAGTCTTCCACAATCCAAGGGTATAGTCTTCTACAAAAAAAATCTCTTGAGATCTTTTCGAAAAGGTATTATAATATATAAATAATCCGACTATCGGATCAAAATTTATAACCCCGTGAAGTTGTACTACCAAAATTAATAAAATTTCAAAATCTCTTCTTGAGGAAGTTACAATTTCCAAAAGATTCTAGGGCGGTTACACCTTCCAAACAAAGGATTTGAAAGGAGGATACAGAAGAGAGGCTAGAGCAATGTAGATGGTGGCTCCGATTTGCAGATTTCTAAATTTATGTAATCAGAAATCCCATGTGATGGCAAATATAATGTTCTAATTTCATTTTTCATTTCAGTGATAATATAAAATATTTCCTTCCTTCTTGAATTTTGTTTGTGCCATTATCTATTATTTTTGTGAGTTTTAGATTTTAAGGGGAGTACCCTTCATCAAGTTTTCTACTCCAGGGATGACTCTTTCTAGTCCCATACTTTAAAAAAAAATCAATAATCTCAACCCCCCTTTTTTCCTCCACTTTTTTCTTTTCCTCTTTCCATCTTGCAATAATAAATTTTCAACCATTATCTTCCAATAGGGCTTATACATCACTTACATAATGAGCTCATATATCCTAGAGCTAAACCTGGTAGCTCTGATACCATGTGTAACATGCCCATTGTTCTACTTAAATAATTTTTCGAGGTTTTAACCATAAGTGAAAAAAAACTATGTTGCTAATCTCATAGCAATAAAAAAATTATTTTCAACAAGAAGATAATGTGCACATTTGATATAACATATTCCATCTTTCTCATTTCATTTCATTGAAATATTAAAATCTTTCCAAAGTGTTGATTTCATTCCCAAGATATCATATCACATTTTAAAAACTTCCATAGCATGATACAAAGATACATACATAACTTCCATGAGTTTTAATGACAATAGATATATGAATTGGTCTAGATGTCCCCACATTGGTGCATAAATTCTAGATATCCCAATTCTTTGGTGCATACATTCTATTTATCCCCAATACTAATGCATACATCCTCAAAACTTGACCACCAACTGATGAGGAGAAGCATCACTCAAGCGCTTTTTTGCCAACCATGGACTTTAATGTGATCCTTTGTACTTCTACCTCATGTGATAAGATGGCCCTCCCTTCGACAAAGAGATTGGGTAACCTCATAATAATAGCCTTCCTAATCTTAGTGTTGTGTCTCACATACTTAAACTTCAATACAATGGCTACTACCTATCAATATAAAAATTCTCGAACCTAGTATGCTATATTAGACCATAGTGAACTAACAATGTAACTAGTGGAAAATTGCACTACTTTGGCTAAAGTTTCATATATAAAAGTGTCATCTCTTCATCTGCTACCCTTAGCTCGATTTGGATTTTTACCATTCATATAATGTGTATAGGAAATTTCCTCCATTGGGTAATCTTTAACCCTAGGAACAACCTATTATTATGGCATTACTACCAGGTAATTCCTATGGTTAATCTATTCCCTTCATTGGATAATCCTATCCCGAGAATTACCTATGATCATTCTATGATTTAGTGTAAATAAATAACTTTGTAAGTTACTCAAGCTTCATCTTATCCTAGTATATATAATAATGAACACATCCACTCCTTAATATGGACTATGCACAAGAACTCATCAATAAATGTCTCCATTCCATAATATATCACAACAATAAATGATTCTTATCAAAAGTATAATCACTTCAATAAATGTCTTTAGCTCAAAAACATGATCTCAACAATAAATGGCCTCAATTAGAAGGATAATCATATCAATAAATGACTCATTCAAAAGTATAGTCTCAACAATAAAAGAATCTACTCAAAAGTATAATATCATTAATGAAAAGGGTTATTCAAAAAGTATAATCTCATCAATAATATGACTTCATATCAAGAGTATAAAGCAACCAATCAAGTAAAAATTCCAACTCGATAGGGTAATCCCACCTATGGCTCCAATCAAATATTAATTCATAAATTCAAGTGATCAACTTAATCACATAGGTTTATCTCAACCTTAGTTTACTCTAATCAAGGATAAAATCAACAATCAACGATCAAATTGATCATGTAGGTTATTCTCAACCTAGGGTTCCAATCAATAATCAAGTAAAGCAATGATCAAGTGATCATTCAAGTATTGACTAACAATATGGTTTGCATGTCGTCACATCCTTTCCATGATGACATGTCTTTCATGCCAAAATTATTGTCATGTTTACTAACCTCATTAACCACTAGGGTTTTCTTATCATAATATGTTATCAAATACAAGTTACCTCTTACATGCACTTATGAAACATTTATCAGAGAAACTCAACCAAGCTCTATATTTAAACTCTTCAAGATAAGCATTTCTTATATAAGCTCTATTTTTGATACAGTGTTTAATACTATCATAGATACCTATTCCATAATATGGAATATATAGTAATATCAAACAATTAAATACATTTCCTATCTAGATTCGTCATGAATCCATCACATACAATCAAATAATACATTAATCATTTTATGATAAAAAAATACACACTTTTCCAAGCAAGCTATCAATGATACTCAATCTTTCCAAAAGCATATAAAGTGCATAAAAGAGAAGAATCAACATGCTTTTTAAATTCTAATCCCAATTGAAAAAACTGACTTCCTAGCTCAATCCCCTCCAAGATCTACTTGATGACTCTTCAACAATTCTCCAAACCCACTCACATAAATTTCTCAAATAACTCTCACAACTCTCTACACAAATAAAATCTCAACTCAAAACAAGAATATCTCAGATAAAAAGAAGAAAAATTAAAGTGAATTGTGCATCAAAATAAGGAAATCCTCCCCTCCATTTATACAAAAATGTGAGCATTTATTGCCTACAAACAAGCTACACAAAATCACACTTCTCAGTTTTCTAGATCAACTCAACAAATAAACACTGAAGGTGGCATCATTAATCGATGCTTATCAAACACATACACAACCATGGGAATGAGTCGCCTCATTCCTCAAGACAATAAGAAAGATGTTTAGAAATGCAAGGTAATGGTCTCCTATAGGTCGACTTATTTGGCCAACTGCATCATTGACCAATTCATATTTTCATAATGCTTCACATGCTTCAATTTGTTGCAAGTTCACGACTTCTATTTGATTTGCACCGTTCTTACTTTGGTGCCACCAAATCACCATGTTTCCTATTCTTTCAGTTCACTTTTTTCTCCAATGACTAAGTCAAGGTTATTCATACATTTCAATTTGGATTTTCTACATGCTTTGACTTATTCTATTAAGACTTTATGCATTGGCCAATTTTAGTTTCTTGTTGGCTTCACTCATTTACTACACATTTTATGCGGTAATCTCTTAGACTTATTCAATATGTTGAAATCAACATTCATTCTCCTTCTTGCAATGTTAAAACTTATTCCTAATCCTATGTGTGGTATTAACTTGGTCTCGTTTTGTAGATTATAAACTTAGCAATGGTGTGTTTATTCATTGGTCTCACTCTTTGGCTCATGCAGTATATGTTTTATGCTTAGATTTTATCCTTCATTGTACTTTCCAAAATATTATGTTGTTGGTTATAAGGCAAGTCTCTTTCCTTTTCATTTATACAACACTTTATAAAGTGTGTTATGGTATATACTCTACTCTTTTAAATATATATAAAATATTCAACAATAAATATAATATATATGTGTGTATATATATTTAACATATTATTAATATACACACATATATATATTTTATATACATATCTATTTGCTTTGATTGTCAATTAATAAATATACCCATATATTTATAAATATCAAACACAAATACATATACATAATATATATATTAATATGTGTGTATATACATGATTATATACATATATCAATATATATATTATATAATATTGAATTATTACCTTCATCGATAGGCATATACATTAAGTGTATATACATACACACACACACACACATATATATATAATCAATTTATGTGTATGTATGCTTGTAATTATTTCTACTTACATATATGTGCACATGCTTATCCTCTTATTCACACATCATTATATATATACATGTATACATTTGATGTGCATACGAATCAATGTAAATACAACTATGCAGAAAAGATCAAATACCCAACGATTCAATCCTGATAACTCAATTGAAAAAATTCAAAAGAAATCAAAGACATTACTCAATCACTTAAATTATCCCTACAAACTAAGACCAAATATTTCTTACCCAGTTTCAAAAGCTAACTCAGCTCAACTAGACCAACTAGGAAGTGAGTGTGTGAAAGCTCAATTAGGTTCATTAAGGGTTACCAAACCAAGCCCCTCTCTTGAGTGATACATCCCCTCTCTTTCATAGAATTGAGCCTACTCTTGCATCCAACTTGTCACATTTGCAATGGTAATTAGTTGTTCACATATATATATGCATCATCAAAGCATTAATGTATTCACATTGTAATATATATTCTTTCATGTTGTACTTCATCAATATAAACATAATTACTCCTTCAAAGAAATAACATATTAATACATATTTTAGTACTTCATTAATCTATCAAACATATTAACGTATTGATAATATTTATCATCATATTTACTTTACAAGATAAAATTAACTTAGTAACAATGAAATGGGGTGTAACAATTTGAGGCAAGGTGACTCCTTAGTGAATGAGTATTGGGAAAAGTTCACTCGAGTCCTTAAGTATGTACTTATGTACCATAAGAACGAGTGATTATGTACAATGAATTTTATCATGGTTTTAAATGTGCAAATAGGTGGTGAGGTAGATATGCATGGTCTAGCTACCACGAACTTGTGTAGGAAAAGGAAATTAAGCAAGAACAAAGGCTTAAGTCTATCTCAAACTATCAAGAAAGAAATAAAAATAAGTTTTTTTAGATATAGACCAATCGAGTTGTAAGGAATCCTAGTGAAGGGATTTTTTTCCAAAAGCAAGGGGATAAGGGATCTCAAAATAATTTGAATAAATTAAGGAAAGAGAAAAGGGGAAAAAATAACAACTTTAATAGTAATGCTGGTGGAAATGGAAGTAATTTTGGAAGACTAGTGAAAAGGAGGGGACCAGTGAAAGGGTGTGATAAATGTGGTGGGGACCATTATGTGATTAATTATCCAAGAAAACCATCAAGGTCACAACCACATGGTAACCCTCTTCCTTCTCAAAGAGCTCCATATCAGAAAAATATTCATGTTATAGTGGATAATCGGCAAGCAATGTACCAAATTACTCTAGTGGAAATATCAGGTACTTTGTTTGGAGTTCCCATTTCAATTTTAATAGATACTGGTGCCACAAAAAAAAATTATTTCTCCTAGAATAGCAAGTCAAATGTCTAGAAAAGCTAGCTACATGGAACAGTCTTGGGTTGTAGAACATGCTAACCAGACAAGAGCTGAGGTAAGTCAGTGTCTATTAGAAGCAAGAGTTGAACTTCCAAGTTTCTAAATGGAAGTGAGTCTGTACATAGCTCCCTTAGGATCTTATGATGTCATCTTCGGTATGAATTGGCTATGGAGTCACAGGTCCAAGGTAGATTGTCATGCAAAAATAGTATAATGTTTATAAAATCTAGGTAACTGGGTGTTAATGCTAGGAATGCCTAGAGAGGTAAAGTTAAAGTAGATATCTGATGTGCAGATGCATAGAGAAAAGAAGAAAGGTTGTCAAATATTTGTTGTAAAAATGGAGAAGCTTGAGGAATGTAAGGAATTCATTTCTCAAGATGATATAGTATATTATGGATCTCGAGGCTTTCAATATGTAGAAGAGGGTGAATAATAGAATTTGGAAAATCGGATATGGAGAAATACCCTATTTTAAGAAAATTTGAGGATGCATTTCTAGAAGAATTACCTGGATTACCCCCTAAGAGGATATTTGATTTCTTCATCGACATAGTACCAGGGTTGGAACCTATATCGAAATTACCTTATAGGATGACCACAACCGAATTAATGGAGTTATAGTCACAACTATAAGAGTTGTCTAAAGGACTAATAAGACCCACCTTGGGAGTGCCAGTAATCTTTGTAAAGAAGGATGGTACACTACGCTTATTTGATTATCAGTTTCTTAACAAAGAAACGATAAAGAATAAGTATCCATTTCCACATATTGATGATCTCTTCGATCGGATACGAGGAGTGACAATATTTTCAAAGATTGATCTATGTTTTGGGTATCATCAACTAAGAATCAAGGATGAAGATATTTTTCAAAACTACTTTCAGTACTAGATACAAACATTATGAGTTCACAATCATACCTTTTGGGTTAACGAATGCACCGGAAGCATTCATGAACCTAATGAACAATGTATTTAGGGACTATCTGGATAGATTTGTGTTATTCTTCTTGGATTAAATCTTCATCTACTCTAAGAATGAATAGGAACATCTCAAGCATCTAGAGATTGTTCTTCAAAGATTGAGAGAACATAAGTTGTATGGAAAAATCTCAAAGTGTACCTTCTTCTAGAACAAATTTTAGTATTTGGGTCACATAATTTCAACTGAAGGGAATTCAGTTGATCCAAAAAAGATAAAAGTGGTGCTAGAATGATCAGTACCTAAGAATATGTTGGAAGTTAGACATTTTATGAAATTGGCTAGGTATTACAGTAAATTTTTTGTAAACTTTTCAAGGATAGCTTTTCCCATCACATCATTACAAAGAAAGGGAAAGAAGTTTGAATGGTCTGAGAAATTTCAAGTAACATTTGACCAAATTAAGGGAAGATTGACCATAGCACCAATACTAAAGGTACCAGATCCAAATGGAAACATTGTAGTTATTACAGATGCATCAGGAGAAGGTGTGGGTGGAGTATTAATGCAAGATGGGTGATTCATAGCCTATGAGTCCAGGAATTTGAAGCCCTATACAAAAAATTACGCTTTGCATGATTTAGAGTTAGTAGAAATTGTTCATGCATTACAGATGTGGAGATATTATTTGTTGGGAAAATCATTTGAACTCAAGACTAATCACCATGGTCTCAAGTATATTTTTACCCAAACTAATCTTAATGCAAGACAAATAAGGTGGTTGAAGCTGATATTTGACTATGATTTCAACATCGGTTATATCAAGGGAAAAGAGAATTGGGTTGTCGATTCCTTAGGTTGTAGGAGACATAAGCACTCTCATAAAATCCGTAAGATTGAAGGTACGAAGGATATCACCTTGAACCTAAGGGATTATTAAGGTTTAAAGAGAGAATTTTTGTACCTAATTCAAGGGAATTAAGGATCATGGTATGGAAACAACTTCTCAATGCACCATATTCATGACATCCAGGTGTAACTATATGTTAGACGATATAAAACCACTATATTTTTGGAAGGGTAGGAAAAGGGATGCAATAAGATTTGTAGCAAGTTGCTTAGAGTTCCAAAGAGTGTAGGTAGAGCATCATCATCCTACATGTATTTTGTATCCACATGATAAGTAAATGGAAATTGATTAGCATGGATTTTGTACAAGGTCTCCCTACGTCGAGGAACATGCACAGTGACATTCTAGTAGTGGTTGACAAGCTCACTAAGGTAGCAAACTTTATACCAGAAAATCTGACCGATGGAGCTCTTGTAATAGCTCAAAATTTTGTTCAAGAGATATTTAGATTGCATGGGATTCCTAAAATTATTATTTTTGATAGGGATGCTTGTTTGATGTCTAGGTTTTGGAAAACCTTGTTTTCTTCACTTAGAACTCAACTGAACATAAGTTCTTATCATCTAGAAATGGATGGACGAACTAAAAGGATGAACCAAGTATTATAATACCTACTAAGGATGTATTGCATGGATCAACAATACAAATGGGAGTATTACCTACCTTTGGTAGAGTTTGCATATAATAGCTCCTATCATTTTGTAATCAAGATTGCTCCATTTGAAGCATTATATGGTAGGAAGTGTCAAACTCCTATAAGTTAGGATAAGTTGGAAGATAGGATAAGCCTTGGGCTAGATAAATTTTATCCAAAATGGAGGAACGAGTTGGAATCATTAAGCTAAGATTAGCAAAAGGTAATGATAGACATAAAAGTTATGTTGATTCTAAGGAGGTAAACAACAATTTTGTAGTGGGTGATAGGGTTTTGTTGAAAGTTAAACCTCACAAGAGTTCTATCGAGTTTGGAAATTCATCCAAACTAGCTCCACACTACGTTGGACCTTTTGAGATTCTTGAGAAAATTGACCTTGTTGTGTATATGATTGTCTTACCACCAACTCTTGTCAGGATGCATAACATCTTTCATGTCTCATATCTTAAAAAGTATATAGCAGGTGATAACCATGTTATCAATTGGAATGTTTTATAGGTACAAGACTCGGGGGTGGTAACAATCAAGCCGCTCAAGGTGCTCAAAATATGTAAGCTCCAATTATGTAATTGTGAGGTTCTTCAATGCAAGGTCCAGTGGGATCAGTATGTAGAATATTTTTCCACATGGAAAGACTATGTTGAAATGAAGCAAAAGTTTCCGCAAGTCTTGCTAGATTTTGAAAATTCTTGGAAAACAATATTGTTTTGTGATGTGTGCTTCATTCTATTGTCATATTGATACTTAAAAATCATTAGGGACAATGATTCAAAAGGAGGGGAATATGTTACACCCCATGTGTTATTATCTATTTACTATTACCTAGTTTGGTAAATTACTTCAATAAATGTGAATGCATTTTATTTGTGAATATTGTTCAAAATATGTTGAATGAATATTTGATTCTATTTAATTTTTTATGATGATTCTATATATAAAATATTTTTGAAACATATTAATGCATTGATTTAGTTAACTACTATTATGGTAAACTAAGTTGAATGCAGGAACAGGTTCAAGCCTATGGAAGAGAGGGTAAGTATCACTCGGGAGAAGAACTTGGTCTGGTAACCTTTAATTTAGTCTTACTGAGCATACACACACTCATGCCCTAGTTGGTCTTAGTTGAATCAAGACAATCGAGTAGGTGGTAAGTGATATTCAGTCTAGTTCTGTATGTTTATATTGATTTATGATCTTGTTGTATGAATGTTTGAAATGAGGTACTTGATGAAGTCTTGATGTTAAGTGGTGTGGAAACAAAAAAAGTATCCAATATGCTGAAATGAACTAGAAGTTTCCACAAGTCTTGCTAGATTTTCAAAATTCTTGAAAAACAATGATGTTTTGTGATGTGTGCTTTATTCTATTTTCATATTGATACTTAAAAATCATTAGGCACAATGATTCACAAGGGAGGAATATGTTACACCCCATGTGTTATTATTTATTTACTATTACCTAGTTTGGTAAATTACTTCAATAAATGTGAATGTATTTTATTTATGAATATTGTTCAAAATATGTTGAATGAATATTTGATTCTATTTAATTTTTTATGATGATTCTATATATATAAAATATTTGTGAAACATATGAATGCATTGATTCAGTTAACTACTATTATGGTGAACTAAGTTGAATGCAGGAACAGGTTCAAGCCTATGGAAGAGAGGGTAAGTATCACTCAGGAGAAGAACTTGGTCTGGTAACCTTTAATTCATTCTTACTGAGCATACACACACTCACGCCTTAGTCGGTCTTAGTTGAATCAAGACAATCGAGTAGATGGTAAGTGATCTTCAGTCTAGTTGTGTATGTTTATATTGATTTGTGATCTTTTTGTATGAATGTTTGAAATGAGGTACATGATGAAGTCTTGATGTTAAGTGGTGTGGAATTGAAAAAATGTATCCCTCTAATTTTCATTTTTCGGGCCCTCCTTGTTAAATTAAGCATAATGTTACCTTGATTTAGTGTTGTAATGTGAACTTAACACATTCACATTAGGTCTCGGGCCCTTGTGAGCTAAATGAAATTAATTGTACCTTATTTAAGATGTAAAGTTTTGTACCACACTTTCACACTAATCTAGGGTTTTCATAAATAACTGGGCTTCTTTTTGCCTTATTTGGCCTTATTTTGCATCCACAAGCCTTAATTAATGCATCTTTTTGAGGATAATCTTGACATAAATCAACATCCAATCATAATTCATGTCTTTGTAGGTTGTGTGGCCCAAATTTAGTGATTTGGGACTCATACACCACTTTAGACATATGAGTCCCACCTAGGTTTTAGGGCCCAGATCTGGATTTTGCATCATTCTAAGAAATTTTGAAAATGTCTCCCATAATTAATTCAAATTCTTGGCAGGATTTTATTCTCCTAGATCCGATGTCGATTTGTAGTGTTGTAATTTCAAGAAATTTGGTATAAACAAGTATAAATACAAGTTTATTTCACTCATTTTCGTATGAAGCTTTCAAATATTCATGCATTATAGAAATTTTCTGATCAAGGAAGCATTCAAGAGTTTACAAGCATTCACAAGAGCATTCAAGAGTCTTCAAGGGTTGATTATCAAGATTTTTGGAGCATAATTCAAGTATCAAGCATCATGTCAAAGTCATCATGCATCATGTTTGTTTTTGAGCTAACAATTGTGATTTAGGGTTTCATGATTCAAGCTAGCATCAAATTCAAGATATATCACATTCAAGCAAGATTCAAGATCTACATCCATTGGAGCCACTTCATACATGTTTGCAACACTTTATTACTAGGGTTTGGTGAGTTGCAACATTATATTTTGTTCATTCATCATTCTCCTTTCCTATTTCATTGCATTTCAAGTTTTGATTACCAAAATGGGGTTTGACCAAGGCAAACCCCTTTCCACTAACAAAACAACATTTTTCCCTCTCTTTAGTGTGTGATTTGCAGATCTAGGTTGAAGACATATTGAAGAGAAAGTTTGGAGAAATTTTTCAAGTGTTCAAAGTTGTCAAAAAAATTCACCTTTCATTGGAGATCATTGAGAGACATCTCTGGGTTGTAAATTAGAGATTCAGACCCAAAAATCAAGTGGAAAGGACAAAGTAGACATTGAAGAGAAGATTTAGACTTTGAATTTCCAAAAAACCTTAACTGGACTAATACACCACTTCTGGTGTATGAGTCCCAGTATAGTCAAAATTGTAGATTTCTAGAGTTTCAGACATATCTCTACCAAATTTATGTTCTTGCCCAGAAACCCTAATCTAGGACTAAATCACCTAGGCTGGCATATGAGTCCTAGTCAGCATTAAATTCAATGTTTTCAGCATTTCAAGACTTCATTCAAGCCTCTTTAGGTTTCCATGTGCACACTTCTAATTTCTCAACTTTATGTTTTGATTTACATGTTTTTCTAGGTCATTTAGTGAAGTCTTGTATTGCATTAGGTCTTGCATTTCATTAGTCTTTCCAAGCCCTAGCTTGGCAGTGAGCCCCTCTTTAGTTTATAATCAGGCCCTAGGATAGCCTTATTGCAAGATCTCTTTCCCTTTTGCATGTCTAAGATTGAGATCTCTAGGGTTTTCCTTGAATGAGAGAGTGGAGGAGATTGTTGTTCTATCTCCCAAGCATAGCAATGACAATTCTCAACCTTTCAAGTGGAAATCATTCCTTGTGTGTTTATTGTTATGTCAATGAGATATATGCATAAAATATATATATATATATATATATATGTATATATGTGCATGTCTATGGTAAACTCATACATATGAGTGAATATATACATGAGAATACATAGGTATACATATCTACGCATGCTCATGGATGTCCATTACCCATATGCATGGGAATATCGATTGGACTAAGGTGAATATATGTGTATGTATATATGGAGTATATATATGCATAATATTATTCTTTATATTTATAATATATATATATATGTTTATTAAGGAAATGTATTTGATAAACTCTATGAAATAAATATATATGAATTTATATATTTATATATATGTGTGTATATATATTTTGATAGATATATACATACACACATATATATATATATAATATATATAAATAAAATTTATTGTGATAATATCCAATTTCATAACATAGCGCTATTCTTAAGTGAAGCATTGGATAGAATAAAGTGCATAAGTAATGAATGACGCAACCTATAAAGGAATATAAACCAATGCATAAACTATGTGAGACCAAGTCGAACCAATGAATGAAGCATGTATGAGTTCATATGCTACTATGTAAACATTTGAAGGGAAGTGAATACTATTTTAAAATCCATGTGAATCAGTCAAACCTACACTATAAACTTGGGTGCCAACATATGAATGTGGTGCAATATAGAAAGTGTTTGGAATACTTAAGTGGTCTTCAAAATATGCATGTATGTAAATACTATTGAGACTCCGTCAAGAGAAAACTTGGAAGCATTATGTGAAGGAATTCATATTAGGAAACTTGTTTTCAGCTTGATGTCCCTTATAAAAAGTCAACTCATCCATTTAAATGGTGAGGAGTGTTATGCACATTACAAACTTGTGAGTTAGCTTGGTCAATCGTTGCATGAATATAGAAAGGTGATAGAAATATTAACTTGTGTGTAGCCTTTGGTTGCTCACAAATTAGTATAAATAGATGTTCTCACTCTACCAATTACATCACTTGTCTATATGATTTATTTGTGTTATTCTGCTACAAATTTTGTACACAATGAGTTGAGAGGTTGTGAGGTTGAGAGTTATTTTCTTGTTTTATATTGGTTTTGTTAAGAGATTTAGAGAGAAGCTAGTAGAGGAATTTGGGTTGTTCATAGTGGAATTCACAATCGAACTTGAGCCATTAAGTTAGGAGGGAAGATTATTCAATTAGATATTTAAATAGGCATGTTGATTTCTACTCCTTCGTTATTATGTTGGAAATATTTTGTATTATATTGCCATCTTGAAAAGATTGTCTTTATGTGTGTTTTGATGCTTGCAAGTATTTTGAAAGTTCTTGATTGTTTCTTGTATTGGGAACCCTTTCTTTTACGTTTATATGTATATAGTTATTTATACCATAATGGGTTTTATTCGATTATAAATACTATTTGTACTATACCTAGATTGTTGGTACTATACAAAGCATAAAAATACTCTAAGTGTGTAGTATAAGATAGAGTTGTTTTGAGATACTTGATTTCTATGTCAATAATGTGTCAATGGGAAGGTTATTCCTAGGGTTAGGATAATCCAGAGGAAAAGGAATAACATAGAATGGAATCTAGAATAGAATACTAATGGTCAATACAAATCGAGCAATTGTAGTGGTGAATATAAATGACCCTCACTCAAAGTATTGGGTGTTGAATCTTTGGCCAAAGTAGTGTAGGTAGCCACTGTCTACACTGTCAATTCACTGTGATCCAAGTACATACTAGGCTAAGAATATCATAGAAATAAAGGTTGACTTTATGGTAAGCTCTAGATATGTAGGACACATCACTATGCTTAGAAAAGGCTATTTGAAGGATGAGGTTGCTAAACCAATCTCTTCGACGAAGGGAGGGACATCATACCAAGTTTGGTAGATGTGTGGGGGACCACAATTAGTCCATGGTTAGCAAAAAAGTGCTTGAGTGATGCTTCTCCTCATGCAGTTGGCAGCCAAGA
This sequence comes from Sequoiadendron giganteum, assembly GCA_007115665.2. Taxonomy (NCBI): domain Eukaryota; kingdom Viridiplantae; phylum Streptophyta; class Pinopsida; order Cupressales; family Cupressaceae; genus Sequoiadendron; species Sequoiadendron giganteum. Next base: position 781,843,324 of record CM021101.1, on the reverse strand, counting down.
TTTGGGAGGACATTTTGGACCATTTGTATTTCTAGTTCATGTGTGAACTTGTTGAAGCTATGTATGTATCCATGTGTCCATCTATATGGAAATTCTAAATGTGAAACATTATCTTGAATATATTTATGTAAAGTTAAATCATGCTTATATTATTGAAAAGATTCTTTGCATTTGCAATAGAAAAGTTTGGAAATGTTACTTTTTAAATAGTGCATCTATTATTGAAAAAAATTAAAAAAATAGTGCTCCTATTGATAGATGCATAAACTCTTCACTTATGGGTAAAACTTAGAAAAATTATTCAGTAGAACAATGGGCATGTTACACCATCATCCTAACAAAACATACACATATGATGAATACTAAGATGTGATACCCTAATGATGATAATCACATCCATGAATACCGTGCCCTCTAATGTTTGAGTGGAAATCTACCATAAAAATGGAGTTATCATGAATTGGAATAAAACCAAAACCAAGAATCTTTGTGATTTGAGAAATAAGGTCCCCAATTTGAAACAAAAGGGATGCATTGTGGAAGCCACAAAAAAGCACCCACCTAAAAACACATAAAAAACTACTCAAAAAAAAATAGGACAACACAAAGGTCACCAACACCTACTCATCCAAAATATTATCTGGTTGTAATTAAGTATTTTCTATTATCTCATGCCCGGGTGAAACTAAGTTTGCATTAGAAAACCAAGATGCAACAAAATTTCATGGAAACTCCTTAGGAAAGTAAAAATGGCTACCTCCAAAATGTGTGGACTACTTGACAGCGTATAATTCATAAATAAGCATAATTGAGAAAAAAGAGGTGCATCACTCCTAGAAGAATGCCTTATCAGTGCTGTCTTTCGATATACCTAGCTCCCTAGTGGGTCAAATTGTCCAATATGCCACACCTTCTATACACCCATCAGTAGGTGGAAGAGTGATGAACATGGAAGATCAATCCTCTCGATATACCAAACCACTCGATGCATTGAATCTTCTGATATACCTGATGATATGTGGAAGCAAATAAATATAGGAGTGTAGAACGGTACGAGAGTATAGTGGCATTGTAAGAGATGGTATGGAAAGGTCTTGGGTATGTCAAATGGTGTACTTTCTCATAGAAGGAAGTTAAGAGAGTCTACATATTGTAAAGGTATGTGAGAATTGGAAAATTTACTTGCAGTCCTCACAACCAATGTGCCTTTCCTTCCAACTGCAAGCACGAGTTTTATTTTCATATGTTGTGTTGAAATAAACACTATCAAGTGTTGCTTTGCATCGCACATGGATGTGCTAGTTTGTACTAGCAACCTATATGCCAGTTGAAAATAAATAAATATTCATGTGTCTAGAGTTTCTTTCTCTATGTTGCCTATGCTCCCTCAAGGACAATAGCTCGTGCACCCCCTGCTACCTCAAGGACCATAGCTTGCGCACCATATGCTGGTATGATAAAGAATCCAACCATACCACAACACCCACTACTTGACTACCCCTCGATGTCTCTTCCTCGCGCCCTTTTTACACTGCCAAAATCCAGCTCAACCAATGAATGGGAACCTCATCATTCCTATTCTGACCCCATGTGCTTTTAAGTTTTCAAAAACAATATCAGGATTTTCCCTTGTAAATCACGGAAGTGGAAGCAGGAGCAACATAAAAACGAGGAAAAGCCAAAATGAGTTGCAAAAAGCAATAAAGAAAAGGAATCTGACATACGCGTGGGCTCCAATCTGTGTTACAGAAGTTGTGCTAAGTGAGTGAGGGAGTTGTAGGAATCAAATACGCAGAGCAATTATAATCAGTGGCGACCCCCACGCCTAACAAAACAAAATCTTTCGCCTCGTATGTCTGCATATGCTCCAACTTAAATCTATTGTATTATGATTTTCAATTAACTAATAAATACAGTCAAAGGTGCATTCTCCAGACTCGATAGACAATAGTTGTGGATGTGTAATTGACAAATGAATGTGATCAAAATGAATGCAAGTACATTTCTAATATAGATCGAATTGCTCCAAATTACCCATTTTTATAATTACATTAAATCTTTTATGTTTATAATAACCATCCACTCAAGCATAGGATAAAAAACACAAAATAGTTTATATATACACATCTTCATGCAAAGTTATTGGTTTCTTATCTGCCATAAAATCAAGCTCCAATCAACTTGATGGGCTGTCAAATGTACATTTTCCCATACTTTCTCCGACATTCACATGGGTCAATTCCATTTACTATAGGTACTTGCACAAACAATAAATGATGTAAGGTGTCTCTAAGTATAATATTCATAATTAATCTTGTCATCATAAGATTTATACACAAATCACAACTAAAAATTCAAATGATCAAATACAAGTTGAATTAATTCAATTTCAAACTCAAAAACTCAATCAAATTGAATGCATTCATTTTTCAAATATGAATAAAGTATAGGAGATAAATTATGTGGTGACATATTTACAAGGTAGTAAGCTATCAATTTCATCCAAGTTTTGTGTTATTATTCTCTTCAATATGCAAAGCACCACCATGCATCTTGTGCATGTTCTTAAACTATCTATACGTCTTTAGGTAAGTGCTACCTATCTACAACTCTTCAGTATGGTATTTGTAAACTACATTCATTATAAAAAATATAATTTAAAAACCATAATTCCTTTATCAATGTATGTTAATTTATAAATTCCTACATACATACAAAGTGATATATACATTTATTATATTCATATTTTCATAATAAAAAGACTATTAATTTGCTAGGCAAAATTGGGTTTAATATATACAAACATATAAATAAAGCCCTATATAGATGGCTAGATATAATATATAATAAAAATAAGTCACTAAAGATTTACAACATTTTGTTCTTTGGTTTTTGAAATGTAAATAAAAATGGGGGTGAAAGGGGGTACTTTTTCCTCCAATTCTATCTAGTTCATTCAAATATGTCCTAAGAACCCTAATAGGATTGACTATCAACCTCTCAAGGTGAGCCAATACGCAATTAGGAGGACTTAGGAGGGGGTGTTCGTTGGATTAAAGGGGTTCATTAAAGGGGTTCACCACCAAGAAAATGCTTAGAAAAGACAATGTTTGAAAACACACTATGATATGTAAAACACCTAAAATGAGCTAAATGAAGCCTACAAATACTGAAAATGAGAAACTCTAAGTTAGGGTATGTGTTCATGTGAAGCCTAGAGATGCAATTAGGATTCTGGAAATGTAAAAAAACTGCCAAAATATGCCTTGGAGAGCTAAGATGCACAAGATGGTGTTTTAGTCTCGTTGTTTTTTTGGGGCAAACATAGAATCTTCGGATGCCAGAATAGAATCTCGAAGAATATCTGAAAGATATGTTGTGGAGGACTAAGATGCCCAAGATGGTGTTTTATTCCCACTCTAAAAGATATGTTATGGAGGAATAAGATGCCCAAGATGGCGTTTTAATCTCGTTGTTGTTTTTTGGGGCAAACACAGAATCTTCGAATGCCAGAATAGAATCCCAAAGAATATCTAAAAGATATGTTTTGGAGGACTAAGATGCCCAAGATGGTGTTTTAGCCCCACTCTAAATTTTTCAAAAATTTGAATGTAGTCCTAAGCTCCCATATTTGCAATTGCTTCCTTCCAGGTCTTAGGTTTTGAAATAGCTGGATCCAACCCGTAGGTAACTTTCTATGAAGATGACAACTTTGCTATGCAACTTTGACAACTTTGCAAGTTCCAAGTGATCTTTAAATCTTTAACCTAGATCTACAAACACAAATATAAAAGATGGGAAAATCTTGTTGATTGTTAGTGAATGGGGGTTTGCCTTGGTCAAACCCTTTATTAGTAATTAAAATTAGAAATGAAATAGAAATGATAAAGGAAATGGTGAATGAACAACATGCAATGCTACAACTCACCAAACCCTTGTAAAGGCTACAAACTTGTGTGAAATGGCTACAATGGATATGGATCTTGAAATACTTGATAGATCTTAAATTGCTTGCTTGCTTAGATCAAAACCCTACATCACAAATGTTAGCACAACAACACACATGATGCAAGAATAGCCTTTGACATGATGCTTTAATCTTGATGATGGCTCCAAATGCTTGATGAATCACTCTTGAATGCTCTTGATCTCATAAATTTTCCTTAGGAATGAATGCTCAAGTTGCTAGGATGAAAATGAATTAATGAACCTTGTATTTATACTTATCTATGCTTAATATCCTGAAATTGTATCACACCAAGCTGACATATGAATTCATTAAATGAAGGACGTTAAATCCCACCATAATTTGAAATTAAATCCCGAAAATGACTCAAGGAGGACTAAGGGGCGTCTTAGTCCCAAGTGATGAAACTTGTGGCAAAGACACCAAAAAGGGGCCCAATTAAGATACCTCAAAATTAGGGTCTTGGGACCTCAGGGGGACAAAGACGCCCTTAGTGGAATTTTAGTCCTAACCAAAAATCAGGGACACACCAATCAGAATCATTAGGGGATCACTTATGGGTACACCCACAAAAGTGGTTTACAATTCCAGTGAGGAAGGAAAAGTTGCAAAAAATGACCTCATGCAAAAAAAATTAGTTTTTGGGGCTTCGAACGAACTTTTGGTTCGAGAAAACCCAAAGGGAGTTCGATAGAATCCCCCTTCGAGCAAACCCATTTAATGATGGGGCCCACCATTCTCAGGAAAAATCCAAAAGGGAAGGCTTATGGAAAGGGGGTTCGCTTGAACCCCCCTTTTCTCCCGTTCTCCCCCTTAGGCACCAAAAAAGTCCAAAATTTTATGCTTCCAAGCTTGATTTGAGGATGAAAATGGAGGAGACTTCACATACCCAACTAATTGATGGTATTCCTCGAAACGAGTTATCCAACAAATATAATTTTAATATGTTTTGGTTTTATTATGTATTTGTTTTTTAGTTTTATTAAACATAAGTTTTTCACTGAAAATCAACCTCTTTGTTCTGCACATGTGGAAAAATACTACATTATCAAAAAAAAAATGAAAAATATGAGTGCACCAGATATTAAAGTCCTTGATCCAAAAAAAAAAAATTGATGCATACAAAAAAATTATGTGTTATACAGTCTGCCTATGTCTGAAATGTAATTGGTTTGACTTTGAAAGTTGATTAAGAAAAAAATATTCAATAAAACACTATGAAACCAATTGGAAGCACTATATATCATAGTTACAAATCTAAATTCAAAAAAAAATATAATTTTATCCTTCATGGAAACAAATTTATGTGTTATATGGTGAGCATCACTCCTTAAAAATGTTGTTTACTGAAAAAAACTAGTTTTCGAAGGAGATGGAAAAAGAAGTGCAATCTAATTCCAAAAAAATTGAAAAAAATATATTTAGAATCTACAGACAAAATGTCACAAATCACTAGTTTGCATCATCTTCAAATTCATCATGGTTTAACCGCTATAGGTGCCTAAAACTGAAGATTTAGTTAGAAAAAATTATTTCAATGTCCAGTTTGACCAAAAATTGTAAACCATTATTGTGGGATCACCCTTATGTATTGGAGAATGTCAGGATTAACCAAAAGAATGTTTCTTTCATAGGGCTTGTGGACACAAAATAAGACCAATTAATCCATAAAAAAGGATAAATAAAGGAAGGTGAGCCCAAAAAAGTGTGAAAATGGAAGGGTATACATTTTACTACACTATAGTTTCAATAATAGATAATATGATAGCTCAATAATTCATTATGGTGTGACAATGTATTTTAGTTGGTTTGATTTATAACTTGTATATACTTATGTTTAATTTGTAGGGTTATAAATTTTAACCAATGATGCAGTTCAAATCAGGGTGTCTTACCAAACAACCCAATCTAGTAGCCAAACAAAAGAATAAGACAATATCCACAATCACAAAAGCTTAGAATGTTTAATTCTTCTTTGAAAATTATAAGAGTATAACTGTTTATCAATTTATAGTTTCAAATGCACAACAGTCAAAATCCTCTAGATTTTTATGAACCCAAAATAATAATCATTTAGCCATTATATAAACCTTTGTTTGGACAATTGATCCGGTTTGGTTCCCAAACCTTGGGCAATAAAATGACCTTCAAATTGTAATAATTCTATTCACCAGTAAATACAAAACACAACCAATCCAATATAGCATTAAACCTTCGTAATCCACATGAAACCCATAGACTCATATTTGAATTAAATCAAAATAGAATGTTCACAAAAAATTATGCCCCATTAGAATTGGTCAAGAAACCCAGTTTGATAATCCTAATCATCCACGAATCTCTATGAAATTTAGTTTGACCCCAAAATTAGATGCATGAAAACAATCAAACTTGATTTTAACGAAATTCTTCATTCCATCCAAACAAGACATAAACCTTCACATCACTTGTTCACTTTATCCAGTTTAGACACAAAACCCCACATTCATACACTCTTATGCCATGATGATGCCACTCCACAAAAAAAAATTGTTGGCCAACTAGAAGTCTAGCTCACTTGAATTCTTCAACATCCCATATAACATTGACATCATCAATATGCCATGTTTGTCATCGTCTATTGCTACCCATGCTAGTTTCATCACCACATCATCTTGACATCATCATTCATTGATGTCATTATCAAGAAAAATCATCTAAACCAAATGGTTAAATGATCAAGTTTAATTCACTTGGCTTGGTTCTCGATGAAATTGAAATTATCACATATAAATTTAAGCAAAAGAGCCAAGGCAAATGTAAAAGAAATGTTTATTTATTCATATGATCATTTGAAACCTGTATTCCAAATAGGACCCTTCATTTTCCATCTGCATGAAGCCTAAGTTTTTATAAAAATCTTGTTGCAAGAAAACAAACTTGAACTAGATTGAGTTTATCTAAATGATCATTTGAATCTTGCATCTAGATGAGACCCAAGTCCTCACAAATAGCGAATTATGGGAAATGATCTTGAATTAAGTGAAATTGATTCATATGACTATTAGAAATCTGCATCCAATTGAAACACGTCCTTCCACATCTTGCTGAAAACCAAATCTCCATATGGCCATAACTTAGTCCCTTTTCATTAAAAACTTGTCAAACAAAATGATTGAAAACCAATTAAGCTTATCTTTGAGATGATATCATCAAAACAACCATATGAAGTCAGAAAAATATATAACTAGAAGAAACCAAAAATCAACCAACAAGAAGAAAATAAACAACTGAATTGAAAGAATTGAAAAATATTTTTTAAAGCATTGCAAGATCACCTATGGACCTGTATGCTCTTGCATTAGAAACTCTAGGTAAGAGAAATATTCCATGAGTGTGTAACTCATGAACATTTAGGTAAGTATGGAATGAAAATCCCATAATTTTTCAAATTTGGACCACTCATGTAAGTGCTTCATCAATTACTCTATTAACCCAACAAACCAAATATTCCTAGTATTTCTTGCCTCTGGTTGATTTTTCCACATGGAAATATATTACCTTGCCAACCTTCTCAATTTTATTCTAAACAAATAGATATATCTAGTCTAGTATACATCATGAACTTAAATACATGTCTCCCTATGTGTCTACCTCTCTATCAGAATACCTATACAAATAAACAATATCAAATATTGGAGAGATATAAATTCCTTTTAGAAGTGAAATCTCATAATAATTATATGAGAACTTATTCAAGACCCTAAAAGGTCTTATCCTCTTCCATTTCAATTTATTGTAAGTTCCCTGTGGGAACCTCTCCTTCCATAAATGTGCCAAAATCAAGTCTCCAACCTAAAACTCTTTTTCTCTTCTATGTATGTCAACATGTTCCTTATACTTCATTTCACTCTTCTCCAATTTCTCCCTTACCTCCTTGTGCAACTCATGAATGTAAGATTTTTTTTTTTACTCCTACTCAAATTTGAAATATTTCTCAACTCATTAGAACCTCTAGGGATATACCCATGAACTATTTGAATGGTTCTCTTTCTAGCACTCTTGTTCACTAAGTTGTTGTAATAAAATTCTTCTTGTGCCAAGACAAGGTCCTACTAATGTGGTTTATCACCCACCAAGCATCTTAAATATTTCCCAAGCTTTTATTCACAACTTTTCTTTGCCCATTAGTCTATGGATGAGAGGCTAAATTGAATCCTTATTATATATACCCATCTTCTTCCATAGTGTCCACCAAAAATTACCAACAAAATTTACATCATCATTTGAAATGATTTTCTAGAAAAACCATGCAACCTAACTACCTCTTTGAGAAATAGTGTAGCAATGTGAGATGTTTAACTACTTTTCCAACATTGTATTAAGCATACCATCTTTGAAATTCTATCTACTACAAAAAATATTGAATCATGAACTCATTGGATAGGAGGTAGTCCAAAAAAATCCATACACACATGTTCTCATAGTCTCTCTGAAATTGATAGTGGTTGATATAAAACATTATTTTTTATTCCCCCTTGGCATGTTGTAATATTTAACACTCTCACACCAATATCCATAGGTCTAGTGTCATATTGATCCAAATGCAGCCTTCACTCACCTTCACCAACATTTTATCAATGTTGAAGTGGCCTCCTCACCGACCATTATGTTTTTTTCTCATTAGGTTCTCTCACATTCAACCCTTGGGAATGCACAATTCCTATCCCTTAAACAAAAAACCATACTATAAAAAATAGTCTAACCATGTACTCATATCTTTCTCCATTGGACTCTACACAATTATCCAAGATTCTTGAATATCAAGATCATTAGGGTAGAATTCCCTCGTCACATCAATACCAACTACACTGGCCATAAATTCATTCAACAACAAATATTTGTTGCTATGTTAATTTTCTACCCTATTCAATTTACCACTTATGCTTCAAAATAAAAATAATAATCTTGTAAAATTTCCACCCATTTTATATTCCCTTGGTTCATCTTACTTTGACTATTAGAGAATTATAATACATGGTGATCCGAGTAGAGTATAAATTCTTTAGGAAACAAATAATGTCTCATCTTCTTCAAAGCTTGCACTATAGCATAAAATTATTGATCATAAATTGAGTATTTCCTCTTTTCTTCATTCAACTTCTTGTTGAATTAGGCAATGGTCCTTACCTCTTGTGTCAATACCCCTCCAATCACACATCCATTGGCATCACAATCTACTTGAAATACCTTGTCAAGTTCTAGCAATAGAAAGACTAGATGTTCTATTACCTTTTTCTTCAACTAGTGAAAGCTCTATTCTATTGTAGCTATCTCCTACCAACCTTCATCATTTCTATGATAGGTACACATATCCCAATGAAATTTTGAATAATTTTTTTGTAAAAACTCACAAGAACATTAATTCTCCTAGCCTGAAACATGATCTTGGGTGAAGGCCAATCTACTATTTCCTTGACATATCTTCAACCCCCTCTTCTAACACTACAAATCCTAGATGTACCAATTCTTTCTTCATGAAATTACACTTCTTTAGATTCACAATATATTTTCCATCCTTCAACCTCTATAACACACCCTTAATATATAAGTGTTTCTCCCTTTTCCTACTGAAAATAAAAATGTCATCAAGATAAACAATAGCTTACCTAGGAAAGGCTTCAATACCTCATTCATCAAGTGCATAAATTTTTTGGGAGAACTTCTCAAACCAAATGACATCACCAACCATTCATACATTTCATCTTTGGTCTTGTAGGTTTTATTCCATTCATTTCCCTTGTGAATCCTTATCTACTGATATCCACTTTTCAGATCAAATTTAGTGAAGTACTTTTCTCCACTTATGCAATCCAAAAAATTATCCATTCTAGGAAATTAAAATTTGTACTTATAATTTTATTTATAGCCTTGAATTCTATACATATTCCACATTCTTCATATTTATTTGGTGCTAGTATAGTAGGTATTGCACATGGGCTAAGGATCTCCTAAATCAATCCCTTAACCAATCACTTTTTCACTTTCCTATTCCCTTCTTCATTTTCCATGGGTGTCATTTTGTACGACACCTTGTTAGGAAAACTAGATTCTAGAATTAAATTCATGTAGTGGCTAATATTGATCATTGGTGACAATCCATCCCGTAGCTTTTCATCATAATAATTTACATATTATTGTAGGATTTCACACACCTCCATTGGAAACTCTTCCTTTCTCTCCATAGATACCATCAATGTTAGCTTGGGAACCAATGAAATGCATTTTATCTCCTTCATAATCTTTACTAATTTCTTTGGACTGATACCAAACACACCTTTAAACTACTTCTCGCATCTTTTTTTGTCCTTCATTGAGTTTAATAAAAACTATTTCCCATCCTTCTTGATATTATATGTATTGGTCCTTCCATCAAGTATTACTTGTTGGTTGAATTACCAAGGCTTTCCAAGAAAAATATGACACACATCCATTGGAATTACATCACACATTACCTCATCCTTACAGTTCTTCATATTTAAAAATTCACAAGACATTGTTCTTTTACCATCAATTGGTACTCTTTTTGCAACCATGATACATTATAAGGATTAGGATTAGCCTATTCAATCTCAATTTACTCACCATATCCTAAGATACAACATTATTTGTACTACAAATATCCACTATTACCTTACAACATTTACCAACAAACTTGCATTTGGCTTGAAAAAACTTCTCCTTTGGACTGATTTAGTCCTCTCCTTTTCACTGATTCAGTCCTCTCCTTTGGATTCAACAAAACCCTTCTCAATATAAAATATTCACCATCCTCCAGGTCTTCTCCACATTTTATGGAGGCAACACTCTAAATATCTAAATGTGTCATATTTACAATGTTTTCTTTTCCCTTCATATTGTGTTTTTGTACTTGAGGACATTTAATTTGCTATGTCCCATTTCTCCACACTAGAAAAAAGTATTGTTGAATCATCTTCCTCTACTTCTTCCAAATGATCCTTTGCTTCTAGTAAAATATCCTCTTCCTCTATAATAATATCCTATGCCTCTACTATCCTAGGTGTTTTTTTGGGATGAACTAGCCTCTCCTTTTTTCTTAGGCATCCTCTTCTATGGAGAAACCTTCCCCTTCCTCTAGAATATTTCTTCTTCCTAGCAAGTGTCTCCTCAACCTTTAGAAAAAAATGGTATGTTTCTTCTACACTAGTCATTCTCACCATACTTAGCTAATCCTAGATGGAATAGTGAAATCTATTTACATATCTAGACATTTTTTCCACATCATCTTCATCATAGTAGCTCATGTTGGAAGAATGAAGATCATATCTCTTGATATAGTTTTGTTTTCATTGATGTCACCATGATATATGAGTTGCAACTGCAAGATTCAAAGCCATATTAATCAAATATTTTGAACCGATAATGTAGGACCATCCTCTGGTTTTTTTCTCTGGATTCCCCTTTAGTAAATAGTTACTACTTTAGTTTTTGGGAAATGGTCTATGATTGATAAATGCATGCATGGACAAGAACTAGTGCGTACAAATTCTCGTGGTTATCACCGGTATCATTTTATTGATTACAACTTTTCTATTAGGTCTATTGTTGGCCGACCTATCAGGCAGTTGATGATGTAATGGATTAAATTTTTTTTGTGTAATCCATGCTGACATGTTTTTGCATTCCACATGTTTGAATTATTGTTGTGAAGATTTATGAAGCTCACCTAATTGTTATCTATGGAAAATCAGATATATATATATATATATATACAAGATGTTTTTGAAGATATGGAGTGTGTTTTGTTGTATGCGAATCTTAGTAGATTATGTGTGGAAGCGAAAAGAGCGAAGAGTGATCTATTGGCATGCAAATTTCTTGAGCTCCAAAGGAACTAAATCTGTACTTGTGGTGTACTTTCATCAGTTCAATTTTGGTGGTTAGTAATTTTGTTACTTCATTTTTGTAGGCAGTGACCCTCCCATTTTCGGAGAGTGAGTCCTAGAAGTGAGCCACCCCTTTTTTAATATTTTATAATTGGTTATACTATATTGTGAGTTAATCCTCACCATGGTTTTTCCCATTCTAGGTTTTCCATGTAAAAAATTTGGTGTCTCCTGTGTTTTGTGCTTCATGTTCTATTAATGCTTCTACTTATCTTAATTATCATATACTTTAGACTAATTGGATGGTATTTGTTCAATAATTTTAAGAATATATTGATTCACCCCCCCCTCTCAGTATATTGCATATTTAACATTTGGTATCAGAGCTCGGTTCCTCTAAAGAATTCTAACAGCTTGAGCGAGATAGCGTAGATTGAACAAATGGGGGATAATGCAAAACTCTGGACTACCCTTGATGATCTTGAAAATTTTGAAAATGAGAATGGTAACTTGAAAGAAAATATTGATGAAGCAAATGAATGCATCCAGAAATTAAAGGAGCAATTAAAGAAATTCAAAGAGAGACATAGAGAAGTTAGCTACCAATTTAAACAAGAAAATGAAGATGTTACCATAATAAAGTTGCAAGTGGAAGAAAAGAAAAGGATTGAAGAGTGTTTGAATGCATAAATAAAGAACAAGTCTGATAAATGTTCTAGGCGTGAACAAGAAATGGTAAATCTGAGAGTGGAACTAGAAAAATCAAAATTCTACGAAGATAGTTTCAAAACAAGTTCTACCAATCTTGATGAACTGATTGTGAGACATAAACCCTCTAAAGACAAAGGAGGATTGGGATTAGAAGCAAGTGAAAGCTCAAAAGTAGTAAATGATAAAAAGACTCAAGATAAAGGGAAGCAGAAAAGAAATCTAGGAAGGAAACCACCTTCAAACTGTTAGAGTAATAAGTTATGTACTTAATTAGTTATATCATACTGGTTTATTAATTAAGTCACTTATTCTTTTAGTTGCTTAAGCTAAACTTAGGCACATTAATAATTGATTAATTATTAAGTGTGCACACTAGGGTTTCATTTAGGGTTTCCCTTTTATGGTTTCTTGATCTCCTTCATAAGGATTGATCTCTTTGTAATAATTGATTCTCAATAATGCATTTTTACTTTGAGGTTTACAAAACATCTTCTTTGGTTTTGTATGTCTTTTGCATGTGACAGGTGATTGCATGTAGGTGATCTTGGTTTCTAACATGGTATCAGAGCTCTAGACCTATAGCTGGATGTTTGTGATATGAAGATATGGCCTTTCAGTGAGTTTCAAGTGCAAGGGTTTCCACGGGAATCTTTTTTGCAAGATCTGGGGGTAGCCAAATTTTTGGGACACTTTGGGCTCAAACGGGCTTTGCCATCACGTTCGCAGCGCCCCAAAACCTTAGAAATGCTTGTCAAATTGTCCATTTTGGTGAAGTTGGTCCAAAAGGCAAAAAAATTGCCAAGGAGGCCGTATGGCCTCCCTAGCATGCTTCCCAATGCACAAAAATTTAAAAAAATCTCGAAACGTTGTTTTTTCAGGTTCTGTGTCGGTGCCTCCAGTTCTAAGGGATTCTGTCACCCGGCAGTCATCGGTCCACTGCCGCTGTCGGTGGCTCCCCCATCCGGCCGTCGGCCCCAACCTTTAGCCCCTTCCATCAAGCCCAGGGTTTTGTGGAGAACCAGGTGCCTCCGCCAGCCCTTGAGGGCTTCACTTCCTCTGCAGCAGGTCCTATGGGGGACCGAGCGCCTGACCCCCGACTGACTCCAGCACCCAGCCCCTGGTCATATCAGCGACCAGGGGCTCTATCAAATTTTTTTATGTAGGGGGGGTGATTTTTTGTGGCAACGGCCAGATGGCCATCAATTTTTTTGCAGTGAAGTGTTGACGTCATCGGCCGTACGGCCCCTCCTTGCCCCTCTTAACCCTAGTTTTCCCTAAAGGAGCAGTTTTTTGGTTTTTGGCATAACTTGGGGATACGGTATCAAAATCGAGCAAACGAGATATCGTCGGAAAGCTAATTCCAAGCACTTTCCTGTGGTGTAGTTTATTTTATAGTTTTTTTTTTTTTTTTACTACATTTATTTAATATTTGATGTTAGATGTTTATTTTATGCTTCTGAGCTCGTAATGTTTTGCCACGATCTTTGATTTTCGCTATCTTTGCGGCGTTGGAAAGGTATTGAGGAGATCTATGTTGTTGTCCATGCACTTTTTTCTATATCTATTCCAGGTTGATCGCTTAGTCCATATTTGGCCTGATGGGTTGTTTGGAGATTACTTGGATGTTTTGGCAGTTGGGAGAGTGCACCTTGCATCTTTGCACTTCGTTTTCAGTCATACATCATTCAATAATCGACTGCTGCTTTATGTATTCCAAGGTTGTTCCAGTTTGGATTTGTCGAGTGTTCCATGGCATCGGGTCTATTGTCGCATCATTATGATTCTGATATGGTTTCTTGTAGACAAAACTATCTTTCCTTGCTTGCCAAATTGTAGTTCCAGTGTTACTCTACAATGTTCTTCCAATGCTTCTTTGCAGCATGTCATCTCATTGTAGGGGGGTTTTTCCCATTGGGTTTTCCTTCTCTACCTTTTTCTTGGATTTGTAAATGGGTACCTGATCAAGCCTAGTTTTTGGGACCCATCCTTTCTTGCATGCATCTTCTTCTAGTGTTTTAGCTTCTTCCTAAGTTCATCTTAAGGGGGGGTGTTAGAGTAATAAGTTATATACTTAATTAATTATATCATATTGGTTAATTAATTAAGTCACTTATTCCTTTAGATGCTAAAGCTAAACTTAGAAACATTAATAATTGATTAATTATTAAGTGTGCACACTAGGGTTTCATTTAGGGTTTCCCTTTTAGGGTTTCTTGATCTCCTTCATAAGGATTGATCTCTTTGTAATAATTGATTCTCAATAATGCATTTTTACTTTGAGGTTTACAGAACATCTTCTTTGGTTTTGCATGTCTTTTGCATGTGATAGGTGATTGCATGTAGGTGATCTTGGTTTCTAACTCAGAAAACCAAATGCACAAAGGTACCCATCTTTCAATCACACTTATTTTTCATGCAACAAGTTTGGTCATAATGAAATTGAATGCAAAAGTAGGATGAATCAGTTCTCTAGTTCTTTCCCTAGACAATGGTATGCCTATAACAAGTTTGGACATAGAGCTAGTGAATGTAGAACTCAGATGATGAACTGGTTTAATGGAGGAAGGATGAATCAATCCTTTGTTGTTTATTGCTATACATGCAACAAATATGGGCATAAAGTGAATCAATGTAGAACAATTTTTAATGGAAGTCAACAAATCAAAGAAATATTTTTTGTTATAATTACAAAAAACTAGGACATATTTCAAAGATATGTAGAAGTAAAAAGGGAAAACAATCTACTCCAGTAAAGAAGAATGAACATGTGAAGAAGGTTGAAAAAGAAGAAGTAAAGTAGGAAATGAGTAAGATATGGAAAAAGAAAGAAGATTTGGGGACTATTGATGTGTCTATACCCTCATCTGGTGCAAATGATTCCTCCAGGAACTAGACCTAGCATGGTCTTAGGGGTAATTTTAGCAGAAAATATTTTGAACCCCCTGATTTTGGATGTGTGATTCCTTGGAACGAAATGAGGTTGTAATAAATAAATAGGAAGAGTTTTTGAAAAATAAACTAGAATAAAAGAGGCATGTATGCTTGCTTGTGGAGAATATTAGGGTTTTTCAACGCACTTGAGGAAGTTTGCCAGCTTTTCAAATTTCAAGCACATTAAATGTGAATTAGGGCATCACATTAATTCATAAAGTGAAATCATAAAGGAATTTTCATCATTTGTGCATTCAAAAGAGGTGAAGAATGACTTGGAGTGATTTGGAGTGAATTGAAATGTGACTAGTGCAAACCCTAGTTTCAACTATTTGTGAAGAAAAAGGTATTTTTCAATTCTATGTTGTTGTGAGCTTGTGAAAATTCTTTATTGAATCCTTTAAAATATTGGTATATAGAAAATGGAAACTCCTATATTCGTAAACACTAGACCCTCCTACAAGAAATGTTCGATGAAAGTTTTTGAAGATGACGCTATGCGTGCTTTCTCTTCGATTCCTCATGGTGTCATGTTGATAAAGGATACATGAATCTACATTAGGGTTAAGATAGAGGAATTAAATCATACCAAATTGATTGATATGTGGGTAAATGAACTCACTCGAGATGATTTCTTGGTAAAACCTAAGTATTCAAATCTTGTGACAAAGAATTTGGACTGTTGGAACAACTTCCCAAATTTTCGTTCTACAGTAGATGATCAGTATGTAAAACCAATCCTCAGCAGAATGCATGATCAATTATTATGGACCCATGAGCCACACTTGTTAACCAAGGAAGCAATCAAAGTCATCATCAAACTCTACAACACCGCACCAGTATCTGTGCTAAAATTAGTGAAAAATGAAATGGTGATGAATCTCACCAATGCAACTTATGATAAGAGGGATATTACGAAAAAACCTATAACTAATCATGTCGTGAAGTATGCATCCATAATGATTGGTCATAAAATCTACTTCACCAATAGAGAAAACTTTGTGTCTGCCAGAGAAGATTATACTAGTTATGATATGACAGTAAATGGTGCAAATTATGACCTATGTGAGCTCCTCCAACAACAAATGCTTGATAGTCTAAGAATTTAAAAGGAAAAAAAGTACCCTTTCAAGTTTGGTTCTCTGATTGTTTTCCTATTGTTTTATTTTCTCAAAATGCTTTCGGGAAAATCTGAAACAGTGTATTGGGACCCATCCTGACCGGTT
Organism: Sequoiadendron giganteum; assembly: GCA_007115665.2. NCBI lineage: Eukaryota > Viridiplantae > Streptophyta > Pinopsida > Cupressales > Cupressaceae > Sequoiadendron > Sequoiadendron giganteum. The sequence continues at coordinate 781,826,603 of CM021101.1, read as the reverse complement.
ACACATTAGATTTTTGATCACATGCATAAGTTGGGTGATTTGAACAACATTCCAAATTCCTTGACGATTTTTTTTTAATTTAAGAAAAATATGAATGATAGAGACAAAATTCCAAGGAAGATTGTTGAAAAATATAAAAATGAGAAAATATTTCATGCATCTTCTGATGAGTGTATTATAGAGGCAGTTGAACCCTGAACCATCTAGATTCAACCTCTGGGTTATGAGATCTTGGAAGATGATGCCAAATTTTATGTGCAACTCTTATTGAAGAATCCAAAAGATCCAAATGAATCTTGAATTGGAACATATGCATAGAAATCCATGGAAGTTCGTTTGGAGCACAACAAAGCTACAAAGAAGAAACATATGACTAAAATGCTCAAAAAAACTAGTTTCATAGATAAACAGATAGCTCGAGGAAGAGCCCTTGGAGGATAGAAGTTTGAAGAATCACCTAGTGTAAGGATATCCAAAAGGATCCCTCCTTCCAAACCAACTTCTGAACCAGCCTCAATAAAGACTGAGCCCAACACTGCAGACAAAGGAAAAGGCTCAGCCTCTTTCAGACCTACTACCAAATCAGGAAAGAGAAAAAGTGTTCCTCTGATAGCCCCTATCAAATGAAGAAAATAAAAGGCTACTAGGGAGAAGAATATGAATTTCATTGATGATTAGGAGGAAGAGGAAGAAGATCCAGTTGCAAAACTGACAAGAAAGAAAAGGGTGAGTGTTTCCTCCGATGAAGGTGCATCACAAGAAGCTAGTGTTAGTTCAAATAAATTTCACTATGTGTCATCCTTAGAGGATGCTAATTAATAGAATGTTAGTGATGCAAAGAAGGCCAGAGTTGTAGAAGAAGTTTCATTGGACTAGGAAGAACAAAACGCCTCTTTGGTAAGACCTAGTTCCCCTCTCAAATTGGATGTTTTGGTGAATAATTTGGTAAATCAAGAAAACATGGTGAAATCCACAACAAAAGTGTATTATTTAGTAGGAGAAGATGATAAGGAAACAATAATATTGACCATCATAAAATATTTCATCATTTTGGAAGCTAAATGGGACAACATTAAGAGTGATGTAATTGAAAAATTGTGGGAAATATTGATGAAGAGAAGAGAAGAGGATGTTGAGCTGGAAAAGAAAATAAGAAACAAAGCATATAAATAAATTGCATCCTCTCTATCTCTAGGTGATCTAGAAACTTTGAAATAGATTTGTGCTAATATGTTCAGGGTAAAGAGAAGAATTAATACTCCGATGACAAAAGACAAGAAGGAAATCAAAAGGATAAGGAAGGAAACAACAAGTACTATCAAGAATACAACAGTAAAGTATGGAATGATTGGTGCATCCAGTTCGGAACCTGAATCTGGAAAAGAAACTTCTATAGGAGTTGTGGAAGAACCTCCTTCTCGTGTTGCTAATGATAAAGTACCCCTAGAAATTAATGACACCAATACCCTTCCAGAAATAGGTAGTATAGATCTTCTACCTAAAATTAATGCTACTGATGAGGCTCTGAAAAATGAAAAACATGTTGAAGAAAATGTTGAAGCAAAATTTCGTGACGCTACCCCTCTGGTACACCCCAAAGAAGAAGATAGAGATAAAGCAGAAGAAGAGAAGAGGGAAGAATAAAAAGAAGAAGAAAAAATAGAAGAAGAAAAGGTAGAAGAAGAAAAAGTAGAAAAAAGGAGATGGAAGAAAAGAAAGTAGAGGTAGAGAATGTAGAGGGATAAAAAGCATAGGAAGAAGAAGAAAACGGGAATAAGGAATCAGATGATATTGTTGGAAAGAATGAAGAAGTATCCCAATAGGTTGTAGAATCAAAAAATTCCACTAGAGAATCTTCCTCCAATGATGATGTCTTGAAAGGACTATTGTCTAAGTAGATCAGAGTCCAACCGATAATTCCTCCAAAACTCCAACAACTTCCAATGAATCAAGGTTATGCAAATATGAACAAGATTTATTTTGTACATAAAATGGTATTAGGTGATGTGTTTCATGCATCCGGTAAAAGATAAATCTTAGAAATGCATCAACAAAAGGTAACTGATCTCATTGAAGATGCTATTAAGGCCTTGCAAGATATCACACCTAATACATTTGTAGATACATCTCTCACTCTGGTTGAGAACCTGAAGCTTCTATTGGACTCCTTCAAGGAGCATGCCATAGGACTTGTTGAGAAAACAAAACAAAATGTGGAAGAGAAAATAAATGAAAAAATGCTATTGATCCTTCATGACAAATGTGCCTTGGCACATACCAATGTAGAGAAGAGCCCTGATTTGTAAAGTCTTGTGAATCTAAAGCTTTTTTTTTTTTTTTGCCTATTGTATAAGGTGGCCTGATGCCTCTCAAATCATAAAAGATCACATGGAATCCATTGATTCCCACTTGACCATTGTCTCCAACACCTACAATGTATCCATGGACAAAGATAGATCAACTTGGAATGTTATTTCTGCGCACAAATAAAAAAATTCATGCTATAGAAGTAGAAGGAAGGGATAATCATAAAATATGACTTACTTGGTGATAATGTGAGGATGGAGTATGCTCTAGTAGCCAATTATTTGGCTAATGATGAGAATTTGGATAGGATCAATCTGACTCCAGACACTCCGGATGAAGCTGAAGAAATTTGTATTGCTTTAGAATCTTTGAATAAAATTATGATATCTACTAAGCAGAGTTGGGAGAATTGTAAAGTGGCTTCGTAAGGCATTCTTCAAGAACTGTAAAGTGCTCCCTCCTCCTCGTAAATTTTTTTGGCTTTACATTGCTTGGGATAAATTCCTTAGGGGGAGTTCAGTAGTTTGATTCTATGTGTACATATCTTTCATGTTTTTTCATCAACCTTTGTCCTTGATTTCAAAGGGGGAGAAGTGGAAAGAGAAATAGAGTATATTTTGTACATAGGATGCATGTAAATTATTTTTGGCACATGTTGCCATCAATGAAAAAGGGGGAGATTTTTGAAGAATGAAGAAGATCATATCTCTTGATATAGTTTTGTTGTCATTGATGTCACCATGATATATGAGTTGCAACTACAAGACTCAAAGTCATATTAATCTGGCATTCTGAACCGGTAATGCAAGGCCATCCTTCAGTTTTTTTCTCTAGATTCCCCTCTGGTAAATAGTTGCTAATTTAGTTTTTGGGAAATTTTTTGTGATTGATAAATGTATGTATGGACATAAACTCATGCATATAGATGCTCGTGGTTATCACCGGTATAATTTTGTTGATTACAATTTTTCTATTAAGTCTATTGTTGGTCGACCTATCAAGCGGTTGAAGATGTAATGGATTCAATTTTGTTTGTGTAATCCATGTCGACATGTTGTCGTGTGCCATGCATTTGAATTATTTTTTAGAAGATTTATGAATCTGACCTGATTGTTATCTATGGACAATCAGATATGTATATAAGATGTTTTTGAAGATATAGAGTATGTGTTTTTGTATGCGAATATTAGTAGATTATGTGTGGAAGTGAAAAGAGTGAAGAGTGATCTATTGGCATGAAAATTTCTTGAGCTACAAAGGAACTGAATCTTCACTTGTGGTGTACTTTCATCAATTCAATTCTAGCGGTTAGTCATTTAGTTACTTCATTTTTGTAGGTAGTGAGCCTCCCATTTTTGGATAGTGAGTCTTGGTAGTGAGCCACCCATTTTGTAATATCTTATAACCGGTTATACTATTTTGTGAGTTAATCCTCACCATGGTTTTTCCCATTCTAGGTTTTCCACATAAAATTTTTGGTGTCTCTTATGTTTTGTGCTTCATGTGTTGTTGATGATTCTTCTTATCTTAATTATCATATGCTTTGGATTAATTGGATGGTATTTGTTAAATAAGTCTAAGAATATACTGATTCCCCCCCTATCAATATATTGGATATTTAACAACTCAAATATTCAATTTATAAAACTCTTCAATGTATTGTTGAATGTTCTTGTCTTCTTGTTTTATATTTTACAATTTTATAAATAGACTAATGTGATAATCTACCACTAAATTTTTTTATTTCAAGTTTTTTTCCATTTTATCCCAAGTTCTAATTTTTTCCTTGCCCTTTATTTGTCAATTTATTTTAACATGATGCCACCATACAAAAGTATGACCCTCGAATATCATGCAAAAAAACTTAACTTTCATAGGATCTTCAACAGACCCAAAATCAAAATACTTATCTATCTCAAAAATATAATTGTTCAAATCTTTAAGATTAAAATTTTAATTATAACTTGGAAGATCCAAATAGGTTTAATACTTATCTTGGACACTATCCATAAAACCTCCTTTCAGGTTCATCATCCTCTTCTTGTGCAAAACATTTTGGTACTACTACTTCCCCTTCATCCCCACTAGCATATTCAACATATAATCTACATTGGGTTGCTTCAATATCTTCCAACCTTGAAATTACACCTCTTAACATATCTATTATGGCCACATTTCCATCTCTAGGTGGTGCTCTTCTTCCTCATCCTCTATGTGCCAATTGTTCACTAGATTGTCTATAGATACAATTCCTCACTCACTCTCTCACCCACAAAAAAATATTTAGAATCCCTTCTCTATGAAACTTCCATAGTCCACAAGGAAAAATTCACTCTAATGCCAATTGATGTAGTCTAAATTAGGGACAAAAAAAGAATAAAAAAATATCCACAATCACAAGAACTTCAAATATTTTATTCTTCTTTGAAAATTATAAAGGTACAATAGTTCACTACTTTATAGTTTCAAATACACAACAATCAAATTCCTTCAAATATTTCAAACCTAGAATGGTAATAAATTAGCCAATATATAGATTTTTAGTTGTTTAGTTGAGCCAGTTTGGTTCCCAAATCATTGAAAGTTGAGTGGCCTTAAAATTTTAACCATTCCATTGGAGAGTCAACACTAAACACAAGCAACTAATACACCATTGAACTCCTGTAATCCACTTGAAACTCGTAAACCTACATATGAATTAAATCAAAATGGAATATCCACTGAAATTTGTGCCCCCATTTGAACTAGTCAAGACACCCAGTTTGATGATCCCAATCACTAAATAATTTCTACAAGGTTCAATTTGAACTTAAATTCCATATAAAAATAAAATGGATTTGACTCTATGAAAATTCCACCTTCCATCTAAATAGGACATAAAACTCACATCACTTGTTCACTTATCCAATTTAGATATAAAATCTTGCATTCATAAAAACCCTACACCATTATGATGCCACTTGCAGTAATACACTTGCCAATTGGAGGTTTGGTTCACTTTGGTTCTTCCATATTTTATATGATTTTGATGTCATTAATATATCATACTGACATCATCATTTTCTAATACATTTTATGATGTCATCACCATGTCATGCTAATTTCATCATCTACTTAAACTTCTCAGCTAAACTAGATGGTTAAATAATAAAGTTCAGATCAATTGGCTTGGTCTACATGTCTTGATGGAATTGAAAATCTTGAAAATAAATTTATGTTGATGAGCTAGCATAGATGGAAACTAAATTTGGACTAGTTTGGATGATAATTTGAAACCCACATTCTAGATAGGACCCTTCATTTTGCATCCAAATGAAGCCCAAGTTTTTGTAAAAACCTATTATATGAAAATGGCCCTAAACTAGATTGAGTTGATCTAGATGACCATTTGAATCTTGCATGTAGATGAAACACTTGAGTCCTTGCAAATATCCAGTTGTAGGGACATGATCTTGAACTAGAAAAAAATGATCCAAATTATTGTTAGAAACTTGCATCTATTTGAAACTTTTCCCACATCCAAATGGAGTCTAAATATCTGTAAGGCCATAACATAATCTCTTTTCATCAAAAAAAAGATAAAATAAAGCACTTAAAATCCATTAATATCCTATTTTAAATTATATCATCAAAACAACCATTTGAATTCAAAAAATATATAACTAGAAGCAACCAAAAATCAACCTACAAAAATAAAACAAACAAATAAATTGAAAGCATTGAAAAAAATATTGTTGGGAATTTTGTGATCACCTGTGCAGTCGATTTCTCATAAATGAAGATCACCCATGGTCCACACACACTCAACTACAACCCAATAGCTCCAAAGATGAAGTATAACCAAGATCTCCAAGTCAAGAAGATACAACCACCATCAAAACATCAAGACCTACACCACCAAGTCATTAATCTCAAAATTTCCCACTAAAAAGTGTAACCAATGAAATGAAACCAAGCTATCATGACATTGTGATAAACCCACATGCTACAAGTCCCAAAAGTTGACTAATCAGGTACTCTAATCATCCATTTGCTGATCTCAAAACAACATAGCAATTTAAAAATGACCATAGACAAGACAAACTAACAAAGTTAAAATCAACACTAAAACAATCATGTGGAAATAGACAATCCACACTGAGTCATCCCAGTGCAACTGAACAAGTGATCAACCCATACAACTATAACTTAAAGATGTTGGAATAATTTTCAGCATCTCCCTTCAAATTCATGACATGGACTAACCACCTCCCATGGATCTCATTATCTCTAGTGTTTGTATCAGTTGTTAACAGGTTGACCTTTTGGCGCAATGAGAAATGTGTTCCAAAAAAAGGTATCAGAGCCATGGTCATAAGTTCAAATCCCCTCAAGTGATGTTGAGGGTGCATTATTGGACTAATAAAAAAACATCTCCCTTTGGATTTGTGGCATGGACTAGCTGCCTCTCGTGGATCCATTTATCTATATCATTTGTATTGGGCATTAATAGGTCGATCTTTCGGTGCAACAACAAATTTGTTCCAACAAAAGATACCAAATAATGAAACATGATTATCAAACTATTAACCTACAAACTGAGCTATTAAAGAAGCTAATCATATAGACTATAGTGTAGTAAAATGCATACCCTTGCATTTTCATGCTTGTTTGGGCCTGCCTTGCTTTATTTATCTTTAATTATGTCTTAATTGGTCCGATTTTGCATCCACAACCCTAATAAACTATATATTTTTATGGCTAATCCTAACAAACATCAAAGGATAAATGATACCACCTAAGATACCACCTAGGGCGTCTTTGTCCCACAAGGATATTCGGACCCTAATTTTAAATGTAACTTAAATGGGATCATTTTTGGAGTGTGTGGTCCAAGTTAGGTTCTTTATTGTTCTGGGTATAACTAGCTGTTAGGTTAGAAATTATTCTGGGGCCAATTCCAAAAACTCACACAATCTAAAAGTGATAACTTGTTGGAAAAAGATCCAATTGAACTAAAAACTTGGAATAAGGAAATTGAACATGTCCATGATGAAACCATAGGTACATGAGATTTGGTGAGTAAATACGATGAAACACTGGATCTACCAAGTTGAATTGGAAAATAACTGAACAAGAACAAAAATTGAATGAAAATATTTTTGGTTGTTGTAAGATTTCCAAGAACCAATGATGCTCCTTCATCAGACATCTGGGGTTAATGAAAATTGAGTCCCTCACTTTGTTGGGGCTAAAGGAAAACCAAGATGATCTACCTCAGCCTGAGAAATCCAAGAAGAATCGTCCACTGGTCTATCCTTCCATTTCACAAGATATTATTTGTATTGTCTTCCATGAGTTTTTCTTCTGTCTCTGACATCCAAAATCTCTTCTGTCTCTGTCATCCAAAATCTCTTCTACCTCATTTAATTGTTGTTTAGGATATTTTTCTTCCAACCTTTCTTTACTGTCCTCACTGAATTCTACACCATGGTACTGATGAAGATCTACAACATTGAATATCAGTGATATACCCATGTCATCAAGTAACTCTACTTCATATGCATTTCCTAAATCAAATTTCCTCAAAATCTTATAGGATCCAAACTTCCTCATCTTGAGCTTACTGTATGTGCCAACTGGAAATATTTCCTTCCTTAAATACACCATCACTTCATCTCCAACTTTAAAATCCTTTTGTCTCCTCTTTTCATCTACTTTCTCCTTATACTTTCGGTTCATATCTTCCAACTGTTGCTTCACTTGAGTATGCACTTTCTTCATGTATTCTACAAATTCCTCTTCTTTTGGACTCCATTTATCCTCCTTACAGATTTCTTGCAATTATAATATACCTCTAGGGTGAACTCTAGTAACAATCTCAAAAGGTGTTTTTCCAATACTCCTATTTACCAAACATCTCAGTAAATTTCCCAAAATCTTATTTACTACCTTCGTTTGTCCATTTGTCTATGGGTGAAAATTAGAACTGAACTTCAAATCTATCTTCAGCTTCTTCCAAAATGTCCTCCAAAAGTAACCAACAAATTTTGTATCTTTGTCTGAAACAATACTCCTAAGTAATCCATGCAATCTAACCACTTCTCTAAAAAACAAGTCTGCTACATGTATTGCATCTATTGTCTTCTAACAAGGTATGAAATGTGCCATCTTTGAAAAAATTTCAACCACCGCAAATACTGAATCATTTCCCCTTTATGTCTTAGGCAAACCATGTATGAAATTCATGTTGATATCCTCCCAAGGTCTTTCTAGTACTGTTAAAGGTTTATACAATCCAACATTCTGACTACCCCCTTTTGCAACGTGGAAAACTCTACAAATCTAGACAAATTTCTTAGTATCCTTATGAATATGTGGCCAAAAGTAATTCTCACTCACCAATGCTACTGTCTTATCAATTCCAAAGTGTAATGCCAATCCTCCACTATGCTTCTCTTTTATCAAGTTTTCCCTTATTGAACTTTGGGGTATACACAACTGATTTCCTTTGAACAACATATCCTCTTAAATGAAATAATCCAACCACTGACTCCTATGCTCTAATACTGGTTCTTTACATGTTCTCCAAGGTTCTACAAAATCTAGTTCTTCCTTATACAAGTTCTTTAATTCTTCAAAGCCTAATACTTCCACTCTCATCTGTGCTAGAAAATTCCTTCTCATACTCAAGGCATCAACAACTCTATTTGACTTTCCGCTCCTATGATTCAAAACAAAATTATAACTCTACAAGAACTCTACCCATCTCATGTGTTTCTGATTCAACTTACCTTGACTATTCAAATACATCAAAGCTTGATGATCCATATACAACACAAAATCCTTAGATAACAAGTAACGTCTCCACGTCTTCAAAGATTGAACTATGACATAGAACTCCTCATCATACATTGAATATATTTTCCTCGCATCATTCAACTTCTCACTAAAATAAGCTACTCATATTCCTTCTTGACTTAATACTACTCCAAATGCATTTCCACTTGCATCACAATCTACTTGAAATACTTTGTTAAAATTTGGTAAATCCAATATAGGTTGCTTGATCACCTTCTGCTTCAACAACTCAAAGCTTATGTCTGCTCTAGATGTCCATCTAAATTCCTTCCTATCTCTTCTCATTGTTTTTGTCATGGGGCTTCAAATAGAACTAAAATTCCTAATGAACTTTCGGTAGAAACTAGCCAGTCCATGAAATGATCTTACCTCTCTGATGCTTTCTGGTGTAGGCCATTCAATAATAGCTCTTACCTCAGGATCCATCTTCAATCCATCAACTAATATCAAAAATCCCAAATATACCAACTCTTCCTTCACGAAACTACACTTCTTAATGTTTTCTTTCGTCAACCTCTGCAAAACTTATCTTATGTGCAACAAATTTTCTTCTCTGGTCTTATTGAAAATCAAGATGTCATCCAAATAGATAATTACAAACTTACCCAAGAATTTATTCAATATTGCATTCATCAACCTCATGAAAGTACTCAATGCATTAGTCAGTCCAAAAGGCATCACCAACCACTCATACAATCCTTCATTTTTCTTGAATCTTGTTTTCCACTCATCTCCTTCTCTGATTATGATCTAATGATATCCACTCTTCAAGTCTATCTTTGTAAAGTACTTAGCTCCACTCAAAAAATCCTTAATTTCATCCATTCAGGGCAAAGTAAATCTATACTTCACTATGATCGTGTTTATGGCTCTAGAGTCTGTACACATCCTCCATTCTCCATCCTTCTTAGGTGCCAATACAACAGGTACTCCATAAGGACTCAAGCTTTCTCTGATCAAAAATTTTCTCAACAAATCTTGCACTTGTCTATTCACATCCTTATTCTCTGTTGGTGTCATCTGGTGTGCTGCTTTGTTAGGAAAACCAACTCTAGGAATTAGATCAATCCAATGACTAATACTCCTCATAGGTGGCAATCCATCAAGTACATTGTCTAAAATGATAGCTCCATATTCTATCAACAACTCTTTTATCTCCTCGGGTTGTTCTTCTACATGCTTCAAATCTTCAACCTTCTTGGGAACTAGGCCATAGCACATATTCTCATCTCTCAGTCCATCCAGGAATCTCCTCCCATCAACCAAACGAATTCTAGCACTCGTACAAACCTCATTTCTAGGAACATCTTCCAAGGTTAACAAACTATATTTCATCCTATTAGCAATGATAGTATATATGTTCTTCTTTCCCTCACGATTAGCTTGTTTGTCATACTACCAAGGTCTTCCCAAAAAAATATGGCATACATCCATAGGTATAATATCACACAAAACTTCATCATCGTAATTCCCTATCTTCAATTTCACCAAACATTGTTCACTTATCAGAATCTTATGCTCATCTTGATTCCATGCTATCGAATAGGGATTTCGGTGTTTCAATCTTTCCAACTTCAAATTGGTCACCATTTCTTTAGAAGCCAAGTTCTCTGAACTTCCACTATCTATGATCACTTTGTAACATTTACTAGGTACCTTTCATCTGGTCCAAAACAAATTATTTCTCTGCAATTTTTCTTGTTCCATCTCATTTTGAAGAGATACCCTTCTATTTACCAACATTTCTCCTTCTTCCAATTTGTTAGGTGATCCATCATGATCCTCTTCAGCAAAGGTTTCTCTCCTATTGTTCCTTGTTCTTCTGCTTGTTTCTCCTTGATTACATTAAAATTCTTTATGTCCTTCTCCACCACACTTATAACAAGTTCCTCTGAATGTTCTTTTCTCTTGTCCTCTGTCACCTTTTCTATATCCTTCATTTATGTAGCCACCATATCCTCCTCTTTTGTAAGAGGTCCCATCATCTCTGTGGTATGAACTATCATTTTTACTTATCACCTTATCTTTATTCTGATATGCAAAAGGTCCTCTTCCACCTCCAATAAACATTCTTCCTCTTTGTCTTTGCTCATGTCTTTTATTTAGCTTCTCTTATGCTTTTAGGGAACACTGATATGCCTCCACCATACTCAACAACTTAATCAAACTGATATCCTCTTGTATAGACAACCTCAAAGCATTCATAAATCTAGCTACTTGTTCATGTATAGTCAAAATAGCACAAACAACATAAAACATAATATTTCTACTCTATTTCTCCTGAAAAAGAAAGACAGCATATAGTAGCCTAACTTCCAAGGTCCTGGTAGTTGGTTCTCAACTGTCTGATGTCACTCAATTGGAAAATGCAACTATAATATTCAAGGGGCCTTTGTTGGTGATAAGGAATAAAAACTCTATCGGATTCATCAATCTATACTTAATGGGGGGGTTTAAATAAATAGAAAAAGGATAGATCAAGGCACAGATCAGTAAAAAATGAACAAAATTCTTTAACATCCAAACATATATTCTCAACAATGAATGTTTCTTAACATATCAAAAACCATAACATGATGCAACTCATAGAGCAATTCATACAATTGCATACATTCGCAATGATTAATTTAATCATGACAACCATTCATCAAAATACTACAAGATTCAAAACGAACTCCTCATTTGTTGTTAATAATATAGATCAATAGACATATAATAGTTCCATTCATAGATAATTTAATGAAATAATTCTTAATATTTTCTTTCCCTTATTGATTATCATCAAATGAGAAACATGTATGCATAGAAAACTCACTAGCATACAAACTAATTATGATTCATTAACATCATCCAAGAAGTTCAACTCCAACATAAAACTATATAAAAAGTGTATCTAAATTAAACATGAACTTAAAATTATCTTTGCGCAAAGATATTAAATCATATCTACTACCATCAGGTGGCTAATCTTACTTCAATAAGCCGACCTTTACAACATGAATCTCAAAAGTACATATAGACATGCTACGCATGAATCTCTCTCAATCAAAAATTGAGATCAGCTAATCAACGAGCTGGAATTGATCAAGAAACTAGACTGATTGATCTTCAGTTCAAAGGTTGATTACCCTATTGAGTAAAATCTGACACCCAAGGAAAGAGATAGGACTAGATGATGAAAAAATATAGTTCAAAGGTTGATTGTTGTGTAAATTAGGAGAGAAAAGGGGAATTCATGTGCCAAAAATAGAACATTTTACTGCCAACTCACTCCTACGTAGTTTTCTCAAGAAGATATTCATCATATCTAGAGAACACTTGTTGAAGGTTCTCCACATTAGGCCCATCAACCCAGCTATCTTCAAATTTGATTCTTTTTAACTCTACTGAGGTGAATTCTAGCATATCTTTTAATTTGGTCAATTCCCTCCTAGCAGCTTTCACCTCCCCTTTAACATCCATCATTTTATCCAATAATAAATCCTCTCCATCATCCTCTTTCTACATGACCTAATGAAATTTTTTGTTCCATTTCTCCTTCAATTGATCCAAAGGCATGCCTTCTTTAACCAATATGTTTACATTGACTAAAATAGCTATTAGGGATTCTACTTCATCAAGCTACTCATTCAAGTCTTTAATAGCATCTTGAACTTCATTTCTATGCTAATATATGAAGTCAGACCTAAATCAGATTATGCTTGAAGCCCTTTCTAGGGAATCGGCATTATTTTCTTGAAGGATTGATTTCTCTAGAAGAGTTTATTTTGGAAACTTAATGATGTATTTCATCTTCATAATATATCCCTTATATTCTTCCTCCTTCTCTCCTAGAGTTTCATTATGATGACCCATTTCTTCTATCAACTCAAGTGTTGTTTTATGGATTTCAAAACTGTTTACCAACACTTCACCCACTTCCTCATTAAGCTTGTCAATCCATCTATCCAACATCCTAGACTTACTCCTCATTTGTACTAAATCATCAACTTCTCTTTTGCATAGTAAGACTGGATTTTCTAAAGCAACAGTTTTTTGGGACATGGGAGTGGAAACATCCTTTAAGAAACTATGAAATTGATCCAATTGAGCCTTAAGCTCATCCTTTCTTTGTTTATCCTTGATCATTCTGGAATTTGTGGAGGAAGCAATAATATCAATGAGATTCATCTATTGATTGCTCGTAGGCCTCCCTAGGTTGATTGTGCACAATTGATAATCAATCACTTGCATATTTTCTCTATCCTTGTCCACCACTAGAATTGTACATTCAGCAATGATCTCTCCTGCCTCTATGAGCCTTGTGGAATGAAGAACCCTGGCCATTTTCTTAGGTCTCTCCCTTTCTATCTCCTTCATCATTTCTTCCCAATTAAGATGTTGTGGTGGATCTATCTACTTCTTCTCAAGATCTAGCTTTAACCATGTAGGAGCACTTGGAGTACTGACTACTTGTGTTGAGGAAGAGGTAGTTGTAGCAAAAGATAATGGTTGTAACATGCTAACTTGAGGCTAAGAATAAACTTCATGCACATTTTTTTGGTCCTTTTCTTCATTCTCTTGTGCAACTCTCGCAGCCTCTTCTTTATCCTTCTTCTCCTGCAACCTTTTGTCTTCTTGTTCCTTCTTTGAATGTTCTTCCTCTAACCTCCTTTCTTCAAGAAATTTAACTCTCTGTCTCTCCAATTCTCTGAGCTTGCCACATGCTTCCTTTTCCTTTTGTTGGTTCCTAGCAAGTTCTTCAACATCCTTTTCCTTTTGTAATAATTCCTCTTCTTCCCTTTTCTTATATGATTCCTCAATGATCTTAAATTTAGCCTCAAGGGCTACCTTTTCTCTTCTTTGTCTTGCCTTCTCTTCTTCAAGATCATGGATCTTTTGCAGCATTTCTAACTTGTCATTCTCCTCCTTTATTTTGAGCTCCTACTCCTTTTTTTGTTGTTGCTTTCCCAACTCATCAAATTTTTATCTGGCCTCTAATTGTTGTTGATGGAGTAATGCATCAACTTGGGTTATTGCTTCCATTTCCTACTGTTTTTCCAATGCTTCAGCTTGTGCTTTGGCATCCAACTCTTGTTGTTGGAGTAATGCATTAGCTAGTACCTTTGCATTAGATTCCCTCTTAGCTTCTTCAAACAACTTCCATTGGTCCTCCTCTATCAAAACATCCTCAATTCCATAAAAAGGCATCTCCTCCAGTGTCTCCTTATCCAATAGAGTACCCTCAAAGTTTGTCTCTACATCATGGATTTCAACCTCAAGACCCTTTCCATTCAAAATTTCAACTTCCTTATGGAGAGTTCCCCTAGGGATTTCTCCACTTGGTTTCTTTGTAGGAGGGGCTTGAGTAGATGACTCGCCTATAGCTGATGTTGAGGCCCCAAGTCCTATTGGGACTTCTTGTTCATCTGCTTTAGGTAGATCTTGAGTCGAAACTTCAAGTTCAATTTCCTTTATATCAAGAGGTAAGAATTCCAAGGGCTCCTTAGGAGGCATTCTTCTTTTTGTCCTCTTGTACCCTTGAGTGGTACCCACACCTTTCATTTTCTTGGAAATTTGATCCCCAAGCTCCTTGGTTCTTAGCACAACCCATTGGATACTTTTATCCAACACCGACCTTGCTATCTATTTAATATCAATGGTCTCATCTACACCCCAATATATAGGATCCAAGTTCCTGGTACCTATACTTTGTACCTCATATTGGGGATCCAACACCTCCCCATCATCTAATAATATTTTAGGAATGTCCACTTTCACCCCAAACTCCACCATGAGTGGGATAGGTGGTCTTTCATAATTCATTTTCCTTAAGTCATACTCATCCTGAAGATCACTCCAAAATTCCTCCAATAGATTGAAGTGTTTATCAAAAATAGAAGCCAGCAAAGCGTTCATTTTCTTCTTTTGATCAAAGTGCTTCTTTGTAGTGTACAAACCCAACTTTAGGTGCATCAATTCATCACAAACTACCTTGGCTCCCACAAGGTGTCGACAGCTATATTCACCCAACTTCATTGAGAACTCATGACAATCGGGCTTTTACTTTATACCGAAATTAGAATTAACCCCCAAAGCTTGATAAATGAACTCCATTAAAACAATCCTATTTCTGCAACATCTAGGGAGTAGGTGAGGATGACCATCAAATCTAACCAACCTAAAATAATTAAACTTGGGGTATTGGATAAACCAACACCCCCACTCTATGATGAATTCCATGGCCTCCTAATACAATCTATATCCTGCATCTCTTGTAAGTTGGTTAACAATGATATATAAAAATGTGGCATTAACCCTTTTGTAATGCAGTTCAGAAGTTTGCAAGCTGGGCTAATAATTATGATACCACACCTTATTTTGTCCATCAAGTTCTCCCCAAATCCCCACTTTGTTTAAACCCGAAAATATGCCCCTTCTTGCTGCAACATAAATCACATAAGAGGTCATGAAGAAACTCTTGGCTTCTTTTGCTCTAATCAATTGGTTGTGGATGCTTTCAGACACAATCATGGGCCAATCAAATTGTTGCCTACCATCTAGGATGGTCTGAATGAATGGAAACATTCATTCTTTACAATGAAGACCATCCCTTTTCCCAAACACTCTGGATAGCATCATTATAATATCCCCAATCTCTTCGTAGAATTCTACCCTTTTAGGCTGATCTAGAAGCTTAAATAAAGAATTTTTCTTAGTTCTCATCCATCTCTTGTTTAGATGATTTATGTTAGCCTCCTTATGATTACTATATATTTTTAAGGCCTTTTCCTCATTAAGTTCCCTAGGATTCTTTAGAGTGGGCACATTGAACATGAACTGAAGAATTTGCAAAGTTAGATCAATGATGACATTGCCCTACGAATCCACACACTGTCTAGTGACAAGGTTATAGGCTCTAATAGTTGTCATTATTAATTCAGGACATTGGATTGATAGAGGAAATATAGTAATATGAGCCAAGCCAGATTCAACAATTCTCTGGGTCCTCCCAGTTACCTCTTCAGCAAACATTTCCGAGTACAATTCCTCAAATTGGAACAGACCCAGGCTGGTATAAGTTATATCCACCCAATCAGAATCCACTTTACTAGCAGTGATGGCGGGATCTTCATGTATATACCTCAAGGTATAACAGAGTTGTTCTGGCTTAACTTTTTTAGACTTTTCTCCTCGTTTTGAAGTCGTTGTAGGTTGAATCCTTTGAGAAGCCACACCCGATGCTCTTGAAATTTTTTAATTTTTTCTAAAAAACCAAATATTAGATCCATAAAAAGTATGAAAGAACGAGGTCAAAGATTCCATCTTTCATATACTTACTTCACACTTAGTCAAACTTTCATACTCACCAGAGGCGGGACCAGGTAGAAGACATCCCTAGAAATCTTTAAAGCACTGTCGCGGTTAGGACCAGAATGGAAATTCGACTCACAACAAACCAAATAGTGGGATTGGAGACAGTCAGAATAGTAATCGATACTTGGATCATAATGGAACTTAGACTCGGTACAATGAACAAGTTTCAAATTTATATCCCGGTCCACTTCTGCTTCCGAAAAAGTGAAATATATTTTGATAATTTATAATTCATTGGAAGTGGGCTTGAAGACGGATTCTACATCCATTGCAAATAAACGTTCGAGAACAGAATCAATCCTAGATCCGACTCTGGTTAAAGCAAACAGGATGTCATTAGTAATTTTAGTAGTAGAACAAATGACATAATGGCCCAAAAATGAGGTCACCTGACAAGCCAAGGAGGCTTAAAATAGTAGTACCAAACCATCCCCCATATGACTGAGGGGAAAATTAGCAACTAGGGAACAATTTTAAGACTAACAAGGACATGCAAAACCCTAGTTTATTAAAACTTTTGACTTAAACAATTAGGGCACAACTTAACCCTACTCAAAATCAATGAGTCGACATGCAAAAGGACTAATAGGTAGAGTAATGGATCAAAGGACACCATAAAACCACGTAGAAGATGATTGACAAACAAAAAACCTAGCGCACAATGGTACATGCATGAGAAAATGTGAAAACAACCATTGCAAAGCAAAAACAAACAAGAAAATGACAAATAGTAAACAAAAAAAAAAACAGAGAAAGAACCGAAGTCAAGGAAAACAAAAGAAAAGAAAAATAGAAGACATGAAAATAAAACAAGAAAGGATTCAAATGAAAAGATTCACGAACCCCACGAAGAATGATAGACCAAACAAACACAAAGAAAGGAAACAAAGAACAAAAACCCTACCTCGAAACACAATCCAACACACCAGCTGTTGATGCAAATCCTAATGCAAAATAATTGACCTCTGACTAAATCGTGCTCCCAAATGCTCTACCTCAACTCTGGTTAGATATTATTTTTTAAACAATAATAATAACCAGCGAGTTAATCTTAATTAAGGTTAAAATCCAATTTCATACATGTGAGGTACCTGTAATTAATGCCATTAATGTGATAGGTTAGACACGGAATCATGATGGGAACAGGCACAAAACTATTGTGTGATCGAAGTAAAGTCAGAAAGAAACAAGAAAGGGTGGGAGCATAAGCGGAATGAGAACCAGGTTTGAAAACTTTGTCCAAGTTGTGATTTTGATTCTAGTTCTGATTCTGGTTCTACCAACGATGAAGAAAAGGAGAGAAAGAACAAGAAAGAAGACACCGGGATCGAGACAAGGTAAACAACATCAATCCCAAGTCCAAACAAACAAACCAAAAATATGGAGGAAGAGGCGGAATGAAAACAAAGTTTTGAACTTTGTACAAATCCTGAACTTAATATCCATTCTGGTTCCGGTTCCATGAAAGGAAAACAAGACAGAGCCAAGAGACAAACAAAGAGATGAGTGGGATCGAAATCAAGAAGGATTCAGGGAATGAAACTCAAAAATGAGTTTCAAACCCAGATTCTATTCCGGTTTCAGTTCCAATATAACAAAATAAGACAAAGTGTTAGAAGAAAGAACAACTCCAAACTTTGTTGAAAAAAACCCAAGGACAAAAAACAAAGAAGGGGACCCATTTTGACCAAGGCAAAGATGGGGTGGTTATGCAAGGCATAACAAATGGTGACTCAGTTGGGAAAATGGTTTACCCATTTTCAAGACACTAAAGAATTTAGTCACCCAAAACCTTCTGGTTTATGAATCATGTTAACTTGAATAAGATCAGATATATAGAATAAGGTTGAGCTAGAATCTTAGATGTATGTGCTCATGAACTATTTTGAATCCGAGTGTGTGTGTGTATGGTGCATCCTTCTTGGTAGACACTTTCTCCACTCTTGAACAACTACACCTAAGATCCAAGCTACATAGATTGATTCCTTCAACTGTCATGCAATGAAATCTTCGGCATTGCTCTGCTACCAGACAAACGTTCATAGCCCCGATGGAGATACCTCTAGTTCTCTTAAACCATTGCTTTACTGCCAGATAGGTGTCCAAAGCCCCGATAGAGATACTTGAATCACCCATTTGATATTGAGTTTTCCTTTTCTCTCTTTCTTATTTTATTTTACTTAGGATTCACTTGTGGGAACTCTTTATGAACTTTTCTCAATACTCAGGCGCAATTGATCTAAAATGTGGGTTGAGAACTACAATGAATTTCATGACAATCTTGGAATCGGATTTTTCAATTCAATCGGAGATACAACCACCCATGAAATAAATAGGCATTTTACTTAGGCAGATGTTTATCAATTTTGTGACAGACTTTGATCATAATTCATGAGATATTCACAATGTACCTTTTTCCTTAATAAATTTTCAAACCAGCATTAGAATGGTCATAAGACATGATTTTAGAATGAAATATTTCAACAGAAGCTCCCTAAACATACCTAAATCAATTTATCTCCTAGTACCTATGGCATACTTTGATTAACAACCGTTTTTCTTGGAATGGATAGAAATGAAGATCCCCAACGAACAAGACAAAAGAAAACAAAGAAAAAGAAACAAAGGAAAAAGACAAAACAAAAACAAAAGAAAGAACTAATTACATATGATACAATATAGTAAACTGATTGAAAAAATCAAACCTTTATGAGCCAAAATAATGTTTAAGAAATTGTCCATTAACTGGCAATGGAACAGGTTTTCCTATCAAGGCACTCAACCGGAAAGAATTCTCACCTAGTATCTCAGCTACCTAATATGGACCCAACCAGAGTTTATCAAACTTCTAGTGATCTCCCTTCTTCTCTTTAGCCTTGTCCCATAGTAGCACAGGATCTGATATCCTAAAGGCCTTTACCTTGGCCCTCTTTTCAAACCAACGTTTGGCGACAGCTTGATGTTTAGCGAACTACTGCAAAGCAGCATCTCTCTATTCTTCCATATTGAGCAAGTTGGTTAGTCTGACTTCGATCCTATCGTCCTTTGTATAAAATTTCTGCATAAACTTGAGGACAGGTATTTTCAAATGGATTGGGAAGACTAGGTCTTGGTCGTAGAATAATTTGAATGGTGAATTTCCTATTGCATCTTTGATTCAAGTTCAATCTACCCATAAGGCAAATCTCAACTGAGTGTGTCAGTCCCTAGGATTGTTTTCTAACAATTTTTTAATTACCTCCAACAAATTTTTATTAGTGGACTCAGGCACTCCATTTCCCTGAGGATAGTAATTAGAAAAATATTTCAAAATAATCTTATGTTCATAATCCTATTGAATAAATTCACCCAAAGAGAAAGCAGGGCCATTATCACATACCAAGGCGAAGGGTACTCCAGACCTGGTGGTGATGTTCTCAGTTAGAAACTTGATAACCACATTTGTGGTGCTATTTTTGTACGGCTAAGCTTTAGTCCAACATGTGCATTAGTCAGTTGCAGTTAGGATGAAATTGTGACCTGAAGAAGAGTTTGGATTAATGACACCTATAAATTCTAGTGCCCATTGAGTGAACGGTCTTACCTTATACACTAGTTGCAGAGGCATTGCTGGATTTATTTCCTTGGGTGCAGAGGTCTGGCATACTTGACATGTTTGGACATGTTGGTTTGCATCCCAAAACACGTAAGGCAAGTAATAGCCTGATCTAATCATTTGATGGGCCAAAGCATTATAAATTCATTTATTTTACCATGTCTTCCATGAAACTTAGCAATGGTGTGCTTAGCCTCTTGCTAATCCAAACAGTGTAAGTAAATTCCTTGAGAATTCATTTTGTATATAGGTCCCTCTTTGAGCATATAATGATCACTCTTCATCCTCAGTGCTCTCCTCTAAGTAGTATTCATCCCCTCTGGGCATCTGTTGTTGAGGAGGAAGAAGATCAAATCTGTGTACCAGGGATCCTTAGTGAATGACTGCACAATGTATTGCTGACATGTGATATTCTTGTCAACATCTTCCATTTCCTTTGATAAACCCTACCCTTGGACGAGTTCAATTGGATGAATTTCTAAGTCAAACTCTTGCAAAATAACCATCTATTTTCCTCTTCTTTCCCCCAATTCGCTTTGCATCAGGGGGCATTTTACAGCTGGATCATGAACTATGGCAATAACCTAACTCTGAAGAATGTAATGCCTAAACTTTTTTACTAATTAAACCAATGCAAAGGCCTACTTCTCAAGGGGTGGGTACCTGAGATATGCATTCTTAAATGGGGAGCTCATGAAGGTGATAGGTCTTTCCTCTCCCTCACCTCTTCATTGCCTTAAAAAAATTGCACATGAATTATCAGACATGAAAGAATAGATATACAAGGGCTTTAGATAATCTAGGCTAGTCAAGATAGGTGCCTCAAAAATTGATTGTTTAATCTACAAGAAAGTAGATTTGGCCTCATTGCTCCATTCTATTTTCGCATCTTTTTTCATCATCTCATTAAGGGGTTTAACAATTTCCACAAACCTTGATATAAATTTTCTAATAAAATTAATCCTTCCGAAGAAGGATCTCATTTCTTTCTTACTCCTTGGCCTTGCCAACTTTAAGATGGCCTGTACTCTATCAGGGTCTATGGATATCCCCTCTTTTCATATTATGTGTCCTAAGATTTTCCCTTCAAATACTCCAAACACACACTTTTTTGGATTAAGGGAGACACCATAACTTATAAACTTTTTGAGGACCTTTTCAAAATTTGTAGCACGGTCTTCCTGGTTCTTGGAGAAAATATTTAAGTCATCCACATAAATAATGATAGACTTACCTATTAAATCCCTAAATTTTGTGTGCATTGCATGCTAAAAGGTTACTCTAGCATTGATAAGGTTGAACGACATCCTCCGATAGGAAAATGTGTCCCACTTGGTGGTGAAGATAGTTTTCATTCTATCCTCATGACTAGCAAGCACCTGATTATACCTAGAATAGCCATCCAGAAATGACATCATTTGGGACCCATTGGATGTTTGTAATACCTCATCAAGAGAAGGTAGTGGGTAATTATCCTTCTCAGAGGCCTTATTTAAGTTCCTGAAATCAACACATAACCTAATTTCACCACTTTTCTTATGCACATGAACTAAATCTGCAACCCAAGTAGACTGTTTGACTGGGAAGATTATTCTTGCAGATAGCATATTTTGTACCTCCTTCTAAATCAGGGGCTCAATCAAAGCATTGACTAGGAATTGTTTTTGATGAAAGGGCTTGGTTTATGGCTTAAGAGGTATGGTATGTGTGATCACTGAAGTGTCAAAGGTGTTTAATTCTTCATATCCCCAATCAATGGCTGTAATGTTCTCTTCCAAAACTTTAACTATCTTCTTCTTAATTTCTTCAGGACAAGTCTTTCCTATGAGAACATTCCTTTCAAGACCTGAGTGAGTTATGTTAATAGATTCATACTTCCCTCCATCACTCTCTGTGGGCACCCTTTGATGAGCTTGTGGGTCAAAGTCAAATATCCTTTCTAAAGTTACCATCCCCTTTGGAATACTATTGCTTTTCAACTCCAGTATCCCTTCTAGTTCACCATTCTCAGGATCCCAATCTCCCTAATCTCTCTCAGATTCATGAATTATCTATCCTTTGAAGACATCCGAACTTTCCAAGAAGGCCAATATATGTTGGTCATCATCGAAAACCTGAAAATTTTGGACATTATCCAGAACAGTTGGCACTGAGACCAATTCAACTGAAAATATTTTTAACTTGGAGTCTTGCATAGGCTCCAAGGTGCTATTAGTAACAGCGAGGGAATCTACAATATGATTAGTTTCTCTAGGAATCAGAGTGATCCCAAAAGTTTCAAATTCTTCAATCAAATTACAAATTCTATTTTTATATGTAGCCAATCTTTTGTTTTGACAAGTATACTGGCTGCGAACCCGCTTTATGATTACTTTAGAATCCCCCATTACCATGAGAGTAGTGGCCTTCTTTTGATGGGAAAACATAAGTCCATGAGCAAGTGCTTCATATTCAGCCACATTGTTTGTATAGCCAAATTGCAACCTTTAATATGCAAAGTAAGTATTCCCTTTTGGGTTGGTTAGTTTGATCCATACTCCACTTCCTGCTTTGGATTTAGAGCCATCAAATTTAAGACTCCATAGTTGATATTTAGCTAGGAGTTCTTTATTTTTTGGGATAATAGGGGATGACTTGCTTGAAATGGGTGGCAGCTCAGACTGTTGTTGGCCACCAAGATTTGGAGGTGATTGGGGGCAAGGTTCACTTAAATATTCTTCTATATTCAAAGCTTGTTCAAGGATCACTCCCTGAACAACTTCTTGGATCAAGTTGCAATTTAATTCATTTTTCATCAATGCCTTAGGCATAGTAAGAGAATCTGGGGTGGGTTTAATGGAGAAAGACTTGGATAACTCAATCTCCTCTTGAAACTCAAAGCATAGAACCTGAGTTTGCTCAAATCATGAGGGATCTTCCTCTTGAGAAAGACTAGTTCTAGTGAGGATGGTAGTGTCCTTAGCTTTAAATGGAAATTCATTGGTAGGTGTTTGAGGTTGATCTTGAAAAAATTGTTAAATCTGGAATATATGGTTTAAGATATCTACACAAGGTTGACATGTCAACTCAGAATGATTGTGATAATGTATCCTACACCAATTAGGAAGCAACAAACTACACAAATCAATCTCTTCTCCCAATACCAGCCTATCTTGTTGAATTTTTTTTATTAGAATTTGTTGGTTGACTAAGATCATTGGGTCATTCTATGCTAGAGGTAGTGTATCATCAGGATTGAGTATTGAGAATTTCATCATCTCCTCCTAATTGTAAACTCCTATCTTAGTCTCAAAGTATGCTAGTTCATTGGGAGAATCATATTTAGTAATCATGTGTTTGAGCCTGGGCTCACTCTCAATTCTAATTTTTGTTGTTATCCCTTTCCAGGGCAGCCACATGTGAGAGAAATCCAAAGAAAAATATCCCCCAATACCCTTCATTAGCTCCCAACTTAGGAAAATACCATATGTTTCTGGAATATCAGCCACTTAGATACCTATGTAAGTTTTGATCCTTAGATCCGATCCAACCTGTACATGCATATTTTTTGATTCTCCCGCCACATTAACCTCAATTTTGTCCAACTAAATATTTTTCTTATTAGTCTAGGCAAGACCGGGGGTGGAGCCAGTAACAAGTTAACAAATAGATTGATTCTCTTTGGGAAAATTAAGGAGGGAATTCAACCGGAAGGTCAATCCAACCAATAACTTCCTTTCACGGGAGGGACAATAACTAGGATGGCATGAAGGAAGGGTTCCTGCATTGATTACAGGATGGATGGCTGGATGGATGGTTGATCCCAATGAGTTGACAATCAGAAGGTCGGGAAGATTTAATGAAGGTAGGCTTGAGTGCCGCCTGGTTAAGTGGAGGCGTTAATTCCCACCGGGGTTGGAAGGTGTAAAGAAAGGGTGGCCCGGATGGAAGCTCGTCGAAGAGAGCCCTCTAGTCATTTGAACCTAATGGATCGAAACGCAAGGCATGCCAGTTCACCCCTATGCTGAGGAGCTAAGCCAGTTTAGAATACAAGAATACAATATAGTAGTTAGCCAGTTGCCTTCAGTCTTCGTTTGGTGTGACCTAAGGCCCCTTAGAATAGTCGGGTGGTCGGTGGGCCGGTTGCCCTTCTTATTTTAGTTGAATAGCTAGTCGTTGACTTCCGGCCAATCAATTTTTTAACTTCTAGGAGGGCGGGCACCTTCCTTTCTCACTAATTTGGATGGACCTTACAGCTTGCTTCAATCCCTCGGATGGCTTCAATCCGACCTTCCTTCCGAAAAGAAAGCTACTTCCTTCAGACCTTCCAGGAGAGTGAACTAGATATCTCACCGACTCCTTCATCTAGATAAGCTATCCTTTCCTTCTCAACACGTTGGGGCCTTCCAGGGCAACAGCAATCCAACATCCTTCAAGAAAGAGGGACCTAACTGGCTAATGTAATATAGTTGACCTAACTAGCTAATTTAGTCATCGGGGGCTCCAGAAAATACTTGCCTCTCACCCACAGTCCTTCCTATTAACAATAGCTAGGTTGGCTAATCAAAGAACATGATCCTTCCTGGATGGTCCGGAGCTAGGTCGATAAATCTTGCCTCCCACTCCAAGACAAACTGTCTTGGTGAACTCCAAATCTCTCGCCTACAGGGGGTTCAAAGGCCCCAGGTAACTCCTAGCTGGGATAATCCTAGATTCTTGCAAATGGAAAAGGGCATAACATTACTTGATGCTCCAAAGTCCAGCAGACAGTTGTACAGATTCTTTCCAAAGATTCTTAAACTCAAAAGGAAAGATGGGGTATTGGTCTTACCTTTATAGATGGTCGCATCTGTCTCCTTTGTTGGAGTCACTTTAAATTTTATTTTTGAATGATCCACCTCCTCTAGGGATTTCAACACAACTTCATGTTGAGCCAAGCACCGCTTCATAATGTCAAAGAATGTTAATGATGTCTTTTGTATCTACAACTCTACAATGAAATCAAACTCTAAATCATTCCTAACTTGATACTTAGGAAAAGAATGTGGACTACCTATGTTATGAGAGTCAGAAGTCCCCTTTAGTGGTGGTGGTTTATTATCTACATTCTGATTAGGTGGGACCATGTTGTTGGGAGGTGGAGATGTATTGAATGGGCCCTTATTCTAATTTCTTAGGAAGTGACCACCTTTGGGCTACAAGGCTTGGGCATCATACCCATCTTCTTCTAGTTCATTATCTCCCTACATAGGAAATTGATATTGTTCCTCAATGGTCTCATAAGTCATAGCAATGCTTACTGACCCACCATCTTGATTGGAATTTCCTTGTGGAGGGTGGGAATCAGCTTGCGCAATCTTCACCATTTTTAACATTTGTGGGAAATTGACCTCAAAATGTGTTGCAGTATGATGTAGTCTACACCAATTAGTCATAAAATTGAGATCTACAACATTAGTAGTGTGTGGTTTATCTTCAGCATACTGATAATTATGGGGAACTCTCCCATTTTTAGGTCCAGTGTTCCACTAACTATTTTTTTTGTTGGACCTCTTATTGTATCCTTTGTTCTGATTTTGATAATATTGGTTAGAGGAGTTTTGGTTCTGGAAGTTCCTATTGGTGTTCTAAGTAACCACCCTCGTTATTATAACCTCCTTGATTCTGGTAATTATGATTTTGGTTGTGAGGGGGGTTATGTCTTAGTTGTGCCATGTCATTGGACATTTGTGATAGAGTCTTTTTTAGAGTTTCCACCTCATTGATTAGTTGAACAGTCTGTTCATTTTGCATAGTCTTCCCCACATATGGAGAATGAACAGGAGTTCACCCTCCCCCTTACTACTGGTAGTTTTGACATTGCTGGGAAGAATCTTGAATGCCATTAGTGAAAAATGGCATGGTAGGTGAGGCTTTTAACTCATAAATAGGTCCATATTGGGAGTAAGACATCCCTGGAACCGTGTTGAACAAAGGTGGATTAGGCATTTGATAACTCAGGGGGGAGAGCTCCTCCTAATCTTCCTAATTACAGACTTTTTTTTTTTTTTAATTTAATGGCTCGATGATAAAAACTAGAGAAAGAGTCAATCTCGTTGGCAGCATAATTTCTCTACAAGAATAGGCCAATCAAGGGATCAACAGCTCTTAAATATGATAGAATGGCAATATTTTCAGCCACTAAGGGTTTTGTAACCTGCAAAACACTCTTTGGAATCTAGTGTTGAATAATGGAAATGGTTCATGATGTTCCTTTCTTATGGTAGAAAATTGATGATACAAGATGGTAGGGTCTACATACACCCTAAACTAATTAATAAAGGAATTCTCTAACTCTTCCCAACTTAGAATAGACCCTTGGAGTAGATTTAGATACCAGTTGTATGCCATGTCTCCCAAATAGTAGGGAAACAACCTACATACAACATCCTTGTGAGCCACCTAAGCATGGGTATAGGCATCCTTAAATGCTTGCATATGTTCCTCGACACTTCTTGATTCTCCATGCATATACTTCGGGAAAAATCTTTCTGGATTTTTTGGTAGATCATGTATACCGCCAAGAATAGTCCCTAGTGGAGAGGGGTTATTTATGAAGTAAGTCATGGGTGGAGGTGAGATTGGTTGAGTAGGTTGTGGTGATACAGGCCGAATCGGTGGTGACACTGGTTAAACCAGTGGTGGTACTAGTTAAACTAGTAGTGGTGTGTATGGATTAGGTTGTTGGGGTGGTAAAGATGGATTTGGAAGAAATCCAAGTGGAGTAAGTGGTGGTGACAATGGTGGGATAAAAAATCTGCAAGCTTGGGGTCTGTATCTAACCGAGGTTTGAAGTTCTACTAATGGTTCAGGGTTCGTAGAGGATCTTAGAATCCTCCCATAATTTTTGGTGAGAATGACCCAATATGAGCTAGCTTGTTCCTTCAGGCCCTTCTTATACTGCCAGATTTGTTGATGGTCAAAATAGCATAAACAACATAATATAGAATATTTCTACTCTATTTATCCTGAAAAGGAAAGACAACATATAGTAGCCTAACTTCCAAGGTCTTGGTAGTTGGTTCTCAACTGTCTAATGTCACTCAATTGGCCAATGCAATTATAATATTCAAGGGGCCTTTGCTGGTGATAAGGAAAACAAACTATATCAGATTCATCAATCTATACTTGATGGGGGGGTCTAAATAAATAGAAAAAGAATAGATTAAGGCACGGATTAGTAAAACATGAACAAAATTATTTAACATACAAACATATATTCTCAACAAAGAATTTTTCTTAACATATCAAAAACCATAACATGATGCAACTCACATATCAATCCATCCAATTGCATACATTCACAGTGCTTAATTTAATCATCACAACCATTCATCAAAATACTACAAGATTCAAAACAAACACCTCATTTTTTGCCAATAATATAGATCAATAGACATATAATAATTCCATTCATAGATAATTTAAAGAAAAAATCCTTAAAATATGGTTTCCCCTATTGATTTTCATCAAATAAGAAACATTTATGCATAGAAAACTAATTGGCATATAGACTAATTATGATTTGTTAGCATCATCTAAGAATTTCAGCTCCAACACAAAATTGTATAAAAGGTGTATCTAAATTAAACATGAACTTAAAAGTATCTTTGCTCAAAGCTATAAAATCCTATCTGCTATCATCAGGTGGCTAATCCTACTTCAATAAACTGACCTTTACAACATAGAGCTCAAAATTACATATAGACATGCTACTCATAAATCCCCCTCAATCAAAAATTGAAATCCACTAATCAAGGAGTCATAACTGCATCAAGAAACTAGACTCGCTGGTGTTTAATTCAAAGGTTGATTGCCCTATTGAATAGAATCTGACCCCCAAGGAAAGAGACAGGACTAGCTAATGAAAACCTTTAGTTTAAAGGTTTATTGCTCTATAAAATGGGAGAGAAAAAGGGAAGTCATGTGCCAAAAATAGAACATTTTTTTTCCAACTCACTCCTGTGTAGTTTTCTCAAGAAGATATTCATCATAGCTAGAGAACACTTGTTGAAGGATGTCCAAATCAGGCCCATCAACCTAGCTAAATTCAAATTTGATTCTTTTAACTGCTAAGGCGAATTCCAGCATATCTTTTAATTTGGTTAATTCCCTCCTAGCAGCTTTCACCTCCCCTTTAACATCCATTAGTCTATCCAATAATAAATCCTCTCCATCATCCTCTTTTTGCATGACCTCCAAAAATTTATTGTTCCATTTCTCCTTCAATTGATCCAAAGGCGTGCCTTCTTTAACCGGTATGTCTACATTGACTAAAATAGCTATTACAGCTTCTAATTCATCAAACTGCTCATTCAAGTCTTTACTAGCATCTTGAACTTCATTTCTATGCTTATATATGAAATTAGACCTAAACCAGATTATGCTTGAAGCCTTTTCTAGGAAATTGGCATTATTTTCTTCAAAGATTGATTGCTCCAGAAGAGTTGATTTGGGCAACTTACTGATGTCTTTCATCCTCAGAATATATCCCCTATATTCTTCCTCCTTCTCTCCTAGAGTTTGAGTATGATGACCCATTTCTTATATCAACTCAAGTGTTGTTTTATGTATTTCAAAACTATTTACCAAAAATTCACCCACTTCCTGATTAAGCTTGTCAATCCATCTAGCCAGCATCCCAGACTTACTCCTCATTTGTACTAAATCATCAACTTCTCTTTTGTTGAGTAAGATTGGAGTTTCCAAAGAAACAATTTTTTGGGACACGAGAGTGGAAACATCCTTCAAGCTACTATGCAATTGATCCAATTAAGCCTTAAGCTCATCCTTTCTTTGTTTATACTTGATCATTATGTAATTTCTAGAGGAAACTACAATATCAGTGAGATTCATCTGTTGATTCCTTGTAGGCCTCCCTAAGTTGACTATGCCCAATTGATAATCAGTCAATTGCATATTTTATCTATCCTTGTCCACCAAAGGAATTGCACATTCAACAACGATCTCTTCTGCCTCTATGAGCCTTGTGGAATGAAGAACCCTGGCCATTTTCTTAGGTCTCTCCCTTTCTATCTCCTTCATCATTTCTTCCCAATTAAGAGTTTGTGGTGGAGCTATCTGCTTCTTCTCAAGATCTATCTTTAGCCATGTAGGAGCACTTGGAGTAGTGGCTGCTTGTGTTGAGGAATAGGTAGTTGTAGGAGAAGATAATGTATGTAACATGGTAACTTGAGGCTGAGAAGAAACTTCTTGCACATTCTATTGCTTCTTTTTTGCATTCTCTTGTGCAACCTTCTTGACCTCTTCTTTAGCCTTCTACTCCTACAGCCTTGTATCTTCTCATTCCTTCTTTGAATGTTCTTCCTCTAACCTCCTTTCTTCAAGCAATTTATTTCTCTATCTCTCCAAGTCTTTGAGCTTGTCCCATGCTTCCTTTTTCCTTTTTTTGTTGCCTAGCAAGTTCTTCAGCAACCTTTTCCTTTTGTAAGTGTTCCTCTTCTTCCCTTTTCTTAAATGATTCCTCAATGATCTTAAATTTACCCTCAAGGGCTTCCTTTTCTCTTCTTTGTCTTGCCTTCTCTTCTTCAAGATCGTGGATCTTTTGCAGCATTTCTAAATTATCATTCTCCTCCTTTATTATGAGCTCCTGCTCCTTTTGTTGTTGTTGCTTGGCCAACTCAATAGCTTTTTGTCTGGCCTCTAGTTGTTGTTGTTGGAGTAATGCATCATTTTGGGCTCTTGCTTCCATTTCCTACTATTTTTCCAATGCTTCAACTTATTCTTTGGCATCTAACTCCTATTGTTGGAGTAATGCATCAGATTCCCTCTTAGCTTCTTCAAACAACTTCTATCGGTCCTCCTCTATCAAAACATGCTCAATTCCATCAAAAGGTGTCTCCTCCAATGTCTCCTTATCTAATAGAGTACCCTTGGAGTCTGTCTCTACATCATGGATTTCAACCTCAAGACCCTTTCCCTTCAAAGTTCCAACTTCCTTATGGAGAGTTCCCCTAGGCATCTCTTCACTTGGTTGCTTTGTAAGAGGGGTTGAGTAGATAACTCACCTACAATTGATGTTGAGGCCCCAAGTCTTGTTGGTACTTACTCTTCATGTGCTTCAGGTAGATCTTGAGCTAGAACTTCAAGTTCAAGTTCCTCTATATCAGGAAGTAAGAATTCCAAGGGCTCCTTAGGAGGCATTCTTCTTTTAATCTTCTTGTACCCTTGAGTGGTACCTGCACCTTTACTTTTCTTGTAAATTTCAAACCCAAGCTCCTTGTTTCTTAGCACAACCCATTGGATACTTCTATCCAACACTAGCCTTGCTATCTGTTTAATATCAATGGTCTCCTCTGCACCCCAATCTACAGGATCCAAGTTCCTAGTACCTATATTTTGTACCTCATATTGGGGATCCAACACCTCCCCATCATTTGATAATTTTTCAGGCATGTCCACTTTCACCACAAACTCCACCATGAGTGGGAAAGGGAGTCTTTCATAATTCATTTTCCTTAAGTCATACTCATCTTGAAGATCACTCCAAAATTCCTCCAATAGATAGAAGTGTTTATCAATAATAGAAGCCAACGAAGCATTCATTTTTTTCTTTGGATCAAAGTGCTTCCTTGCAATCTACAAACCCAACTTCAGGTGCATTAATTCATCACAAACTACCTTGGATCCCACAAGGAGTGGATAGCTATATTCACCCAACTTCATGGGGAACTTATAACAACTGGGCTTGTGCTTTATATTGAATTTAGAATTAACCCCGAAATCTTGATAAATGAACTCCATTAAAACAATCCTATTGTTGTATCATCTAGGGAGTAGGTGAGAGTGACCCTAAAATCCACCGAGCCTGAAATAAGTAAACTTGGGGTATTGGATAAACCAACACCCCCACTCTGTGATAAATGCCATGGCCTCTTGACTCAATCTATATCCTACATATTTCGTAAGTCGGTTAATAATGACATATAAAAATGTGTCATTAACCCTTCTGTAATGCATTTCAGAAGTCTGTAAGGTGAGATAATAATAATGATTCCACACCTTATTATGTCTATTAGCTTCTCCCAAAATCCCCACTCTATTTAAACTCGGAAAGATGCCCCTTCTTACTGCTGCATAAATCATATAAGAGGTCATGAAGAAACTCTTGGTGTCTCTCGCTCTAATCAATTAGTTTTGGATTCTTTCAGACACAATCATGGGCCAATCAAATTGTTACCTTCCATCTAGGATTTTCTAAATGAATGTAAACATCCATTCTTTAAAATGAAGAGCATCCCTTTTCCCAAACACTTTGCATAGCATCTCTATAATATCCCCAATCTCTTTGTAGAATTATGCCCTTTTAGGCTGATCTAGAAGCTTAAGTAAAGACTTTTTCTTAGTTCTCATACATCTCTTGTTTAGATGAGTTCTATTAGCCTCCTTATGATTACTATATATTTTTAAGGCCTTTGCCTCATTAAGCTGCCTAGGATTCTTTGGAGTGAGCACATTGAAGATCAACTAAAACATTTGCAGAGTTAAATCAACGATGACATTGCTTTGCAAATCCACACACTATCTAGTGGTAGGGTTATAGGCTCCAATAGCTATCATTATTAATTCAGGATATTGGTTTGGCAAAGGAAATATAATAATATGAGCCAAGCCAGATTTAAAAATTCTCTAGGTCCTCCTTGTTACCTCTTCAACAAAAATTTCTGAGTACAACTCCTCAAATTGGAATGGACCCAGGTTGGTATTAGTTATATCTACCCATCATAATCCACTTTACTAGCAGTGATGGCATTATCTTGATGTTTATACCTCAAGGTATAAGGGAGTTTTTTTGGCTTAACCTTTTTAGACTTTTCTCTTGGTTTTGAAGTCTCCATAGGTCAACTCCTTTGAGAAGCCTCACCCAATGCTCCTGACATCTTTAAATTTCTGCAAAAAATCCCAATATTACATCCGTAAAAAGCATGAAAGAACTAGGTCAGAGATCCCACCTTTCATATACTTACTTCACACTTAGTCAAAATTTTATACTCACCAGAGGCGAGACCAGGCAGAAGACATCCCTAGAGAGCTTTAAAGCACTATCGCAGTCAAGACCAGAATGGACATTGGACTCACAACAAACCATATAGCGGGATCAGAGACGAGGTCAGAATAGTAATCAAGACCAGGATTGGAATGGAACTCAGACTCAGTACAATGAACAAGTTTCAAATTTATATCCCAATTCTCTTTCGCTTCCGATAGAGTGAAAGATATTTTGCATCAGAAGTGGGCTCGGAGACGGATCTGACATCCATTGCAAATAAAGGTTCGAGAATATAATCAATCTTGGATCTGACTTTGGTTAAAAAAAATATGATGTCATTAGAAATTTCATCAGTAGAATGAATGACATCATGGCTCAAAAATGAGCTCATCTAACAAGACAAGGAGGCTAAAAATAGTAGTACCAAACCATCCCCCATATGACCGAGGGTTAAAACAACAACTAGGGCACAATTTTAAAACTAACAGGGATGCACAGAACTCTAGTTTATTAAAACTTTCAACTTAAACAATTAGGGCACAACTTAACCCTACTTAAAATCAATGAGTCAACATGCAAAAGGATGGGTAGGTAAAGTAATGGATCAAAGGACATCATAAAACCATGTAGCAGATGATCGACACCCCAAAAATCTAAAGCACAATATTATGGGCATGAGAAAATGCAAAAATGACCATTGGAAAACCAAAACAAACGATAAAATGACAAACTGTAAACAGAGAAAGAACCGAAGACAAGGAAAACAAAAGAGAAACAAAGAAAACAAGCAAGGATTCGAACAAAAAGAGTCATGAACCTCACGAAGAATGACAGACCAAACAAACACAATGAAACACAATCCAATAGGCTAGATGCGAATCCACGCACAAAATGCTTGACCTCTGTGTGAATCATGCTCCCAAATGCTCTACCTCAACTCTAGTTCGATATTACTTGTTAAATAATAATAATAATCAGTGAGTTAACCTTAATTAAGGTTAAAATCCACTTTCATATGTGTGAGGTACCTATAATTAATGCCATCAATGTGGTAGGTTGGACACAGAATCGCGACAAGATAAAGTACAAAACTATTGTGTGACCGAAGTAAAGTCAAAAAGCAACAAGAAAAGGTGGGAACGAAAGCGGAATGAGAACCAGGTTTGAAAACTTTGTCCAAGTTCTGAGTTTGATTCCAGTTCCAATTTTGGTTCTACCAATGATGAAGAATAGGAAAGAAAGAACAAGAAAGAAGACACCGAGATCAACACAAGGTAAATAGCATCAATCCCAAGTCCAAACAAATAAACCAAAAAGTAGAAGGCAGAGGCAAAATGAAAACAAATTTTTGAACTTTTTATAAATCCTGAACTTAATATCCATTCTAGTTTCATTTCTGTGAAAGGAAAACAAGACAAACTGAAGAGACAAACAAAGAGATAAGTGGGATCAAAATTGGGAAGGAGTCAGGGAATGAAACTCAAAAATGAGTTTCAAACCCAGATTTTGTTCTGGTTCTAGTTCCAATAGAACAAAAGAAAACAAAGTGTTGGAAAAAATAACAACTCCAAACTTTTTTGGAAAAACCCAAGGACAGAAAACAAAGAGCGGGACCCATTTTGACTGAGGCAAAAGATGAAGTGGTTATGCAAGGCATAACAGTTCAGTGTCATCTTCTGAATGTCTAGATCTGATATTCAACTTGTAGAACTCCTTAGTATACTTTTTCACACTTTATTCCTTTTGTTTTAGATTATATAATTTTTGAAACAAACTGATTTGATAGTCTACAGGCATGAACTTTGTCTTCAACTTATTCACCATCCAATGCAATGATCTTATCTTTTCCTTTCCTTTTATTTGCCTATCTATCTGCAAATGTTCCCAGCAAAGGGATGCATGTCCTTTCAATTTTGTACAAGAAAAATTCACCTTCTTATCTTCTGTGGTTCCTTCAAAATCAAAGTACTTTTCCATCTCTGTTATCCAATCAAGAAATTCATTTGAATCTAATTTACCATT
This sequence comes from Sequoiadendron giganteum, assembly GCA_007115665.2. Classification (NCBI taxonomy): domain Eukaryota; kingdom Viridiplantae; phylum Streptophyta; class Pinopsida; order Cupressales; family Cupressaceae; genus Sequoiadendron; species Sequoiadendron giganteum. Next base: position 781,792,455 of record CM021101.1, on the reverse strand, counting down.
ATAATCTAGTCGATTGAAATGTGGTTTAGTGTTCACTCTGGTTAGGGCTCTTATGAACCTTTTTTCCCATTGACCAAGACTAGGTTTCTCTTCTCTTGCAACTTCTTCCTATTCTTCCACTTCTTCATCACTTACATCCTCAACTAGTCGACCTCTTCTTTGGGTCGTTTCAACTACTTCTAATGTGGAAGAAATTCCTCTCAAAATTTCCATTACAGTTGGGTCTACATTTCTATGCTCTCCATTTCCTCTACCATTTCTTCTTCCCACCATCTTTACACAAATTCTCTATAGTTGCGGTTCAGATCCTCTATCCACCACCCCACAACAAATCTTCAACAAGACTGTGCACACTCTAATGATCTCGCAAGGAACGAATCTCGCTTTGATACCAATCTGGTGCAGTCATGGTAGGAGGGTCCTCAAGAGAACAATTTGGACCATGTAGCAAGAGTAACACAATAGAAGAAACACAAAATATGGAGGAAAAGGTAGTTAAGAACTTTATTATTATAGATTCAACTCATAGGCATTATTACAACATGCTCAAAATACAATGCTCTTATATGTGGGAAGAGATCCTATAGATTGAACTTTATATACAACCCAATCTACTTGATCTTGATTTGATACTATTCTTATGATCCATTACAAGCTTTATATCACATTCATGGGTCTAGAAACATTTGTGTCAGCCAAAGATCATTACAATCTCCGATGGAGAAAATGTAACATGTGCAAGAATAGGTCAAACTCAAATTTGAATTCCATCCGCAAGTAGATGCATACGATGAAGTGTGGACCTAAAACTGGGGTTGGGGACACTCCAAGGAACAAATCTAAACACACCTTGAGGATCTACAAGTGTTGTGCGAGATCTGTGACCGATCCAACAAGCTGTTAGGTTAGAAAATATTTTGGGGCCAATTCCAAAAATTGTCACTCAATCCGAAAGTGATAACTTGTCAAAAAAAGATCCAATCAAGCTGAAAACTTGGAATAAGTAAATTTAACATGTCCATGATGAAACCATAGGTATGCGAGATCTGGTGAGCAAATACGATGAAATATCGTATCTACCAATTTGAACTTGAAATAGTTGAACAAGAACAAAAACAAAATGAAAATATTTTTGGTTGATGAAAGATTGCCAAGAACCAAGGATGATCCTGGATCACATAACACCAAGATTTTTTTTCATGGAAACCCTATTAGGGGAAAAACCATGGTGGAGGTTAATCCACAAGTTATACCCTGTTAAAAGTATAAGAAAAATGAATAAGGATTGCACATGCATTCATGCACACTGCCTAGAGCTCACTACTCAAGGAAGACAAACAATCTTACATAAAAAATTCAGATTAAATCCATCTAAAGAGATTGAACCAAGAAAGTAGCTTCTTCAAAATCCTGATGATAGTTTTGGTTAGCCACGGAAACGCTTCTTGACACTTCGCTCAAAATTCTTCATACTCTACTCTAAAATCAAATAATCTGATCTTTATTCACACATAACACTTGTACACTTCACATACAACTTCACACATACACTGAAATAAATAAACAATCGCTCTTATATATCCACTTCATGGAATTACATCAACTTTGTCGACCAAAAATAAAAGAATAGATGAGTACAAACTGTCGGCCCAAATCATAAACAAATCTCAATGCACACCAACTAAAGTCGGTCACAACATAATGAAGACCTAAAACAACATCCTCGAATGTGCCAAACATTCAAATATTAATCCACAAGGATCCACATCATGCTACAACCACCATGTCAGCCAAGAACATGAAAATATCAAACACACAAAGGAAAAAGCTTTGATCGCGAGCACATTGATCAATGCAGACGTGCAACAAAGATAGAGCATGATCTAGAAACATCAACAAACAATGCAGGAGCATACACAACAATTCAAATTACCAAAATTGCATTCTCTTCTTCTAGAACCACCAGCTATAGTAACAAAATAATTTTAGGAACATAGAAACTCACAACTTACTCCAATCTTGATGTGTACCTCTGAAACTTCCAGAGGATAAACTAGATAGGTTGAGAAAAAAACCCTTTAATGTGCAACTTTTGAATACCAACATACTGAACTTTCCACCACATTTAACTTCACAGCTTCACAGATATCCTCCAACATATTTATTATAATTTTCTAAATATCCTCAACATATACAACCTTCAAGATATCAATGCTAATAGTGTTGACATAAATGGCAACCACATATTAGCAACACAACCACATCATCCAACAATCTCCCCCTTTGGCATTGATGGCAACACATAATGTGAAAAACACCATCTCCATCAAAGCAACTCTTAATCAGTACTTACTCCCCCTTAGATTTTGACTCTTTTCTCATGGATCCTTCTCCAACTCTTCTCTCCTTTCAATATGACTCTTCTCCCCCTTTATTCTACAAAAAAAATATTCACATTACTCTTCTCCACCTTTGACATAAATGGAAAAGGTACACAAACTCTTAACCACATATCTGAACTATCTGACTACTCCCCCTGAGTAGCAGCCACCACAACATCAATCTAAAACAAGATATGACTATAAGTGCATAGATTGATGCAAAGACTTGCATCTTTGTTCTAATTTGGAGGGGAAATCACCCCTAACTTCCCTTTGAGATACTCAAAATTATCCTTAGGCAATGACTTACTAAATATGTCTTCAATTTGGTCCTTAGTAGGCACATACTCCAGTTTGACTTCTTTATCACTCAGCTTGTCTCTCAAAAAGTGATATTTGATAGATATATGTTTTTTCTTTGAATGTAACACCAAATTCTTAGAAATGTTTATGACACCTGAATTATCACAAAATATAGAAATAGGTTCATCATACTCAATTCTAATATCTCTCAGCGTTTGCTTCATCCATATTACTTGATTACAATTATTTGCAGCAATAATATATTATGCCTTAGCAGTAGATAAGGAAATGGAAATTTTCTTTTTACTTAACCAAGACACCAACTTCTTCCCCAAGAAGAAGGAACCACCACTAGTAACTTTCTTTTCATCCACATCTACTACCCAATCTGCATCAGTAAAAGCACTCAAAGTATGATCATCAGCTTTAGGATACCGTAGGCCAAAATCAGTTATCCCTTTCAAGTATCTAAAAATACTCTTTATAGTAGTCAAATGAGATTCCTTCGAATCAACTTGATATCTAGCAACCATACATACATCATTCATGATTTTTTATCTAGTCTAAGTCAAGTAAAGCAATCAATTGATTATTGGCTTGTATCTTGTTGGATTATCCTTAGGATAATCATCATTCTATGTTAACTTACATCTGGTTACCATGGGTGTACCAACAGGCTTTGATTCTTCCATGCCAAACTTTTTTAGTAACTCTCTTACATATTTGGGCTAAGATATAAAGATTTCATCATCTAACTGAGTGATTTGCAATCCTAAAAATAATTTTAGCTCTCCAATCATTGACATCTCAAACTCACTTTTCATTTCATCAACATACTTCATGCATAAGTCATCATCACCTTCAAAAATGATGTCATCAACAAAGACTTCAATAATCAACTCTTTATCGTGATCCATCTTTAAATATAGATTACTCTCAATAGTACCTTTATTGAATCCAAGCTTCAACAAGTATTTATCCAGTCTAGCATACCAGACTCTAGGGGCTTACTTAAGTCCATATAGTGTTTTCTTCAATTGGTAAACCATATCTCCCTTATCAATCAGTTGAAATCCATCTAGTTGCTCAACATATACTTCTTCTTCTAGCTCACCATTTAGAAATGTTGACTTTACATCCATTTTATAGACTTTGTAGTTCTTAAAAGCAACATAAGAAAGAAACAATCTTATAGCTTCAATTCTAGCAACAGGAGCAAAGGTTTCTTCAAAATCAATACCTTCCATTTGTGAGTACCCTTTGCATACCAGGCTTGCTTTATTCCTGACTACTTCACCTTGTTCATTCAACTTATTTTGAAAGACCCATTTGGTTCCAATCATATTTTTATCCTGAGGTCTGGGAACAAGAATCCATGTATCATATTTCTCTATCTGCATCAGTTCTTCCTTCATTTCTTCCATCCAATATTCATCTTTACATACTTCATTGACATTGTTGGGCTCAGTTTTGTAAATCAGACAATAAATTCTGCAATTCTTCTTCTAGTTTGCACACCTTTGTTCTTATCTCCTATAATATGATCTTCAAAATGATTTAGCTTTACATACCTTAGAACTTTGGGATTATCTCAAACTTCTGGTTCTTTTTTTCTCTCTTTTGTACTCTCACTAGCTTCTCCTTCTAGACTCTCTTGATTCACCGAAACAATTTGAACTTGATTTTGTGTCTGAGAATTCTTTCCTTTATCAGTACTATCATGTTGTTCATCTGAATCAAATCCATAGTATCTAGATGATCTAGCAATTTCCTCATCAACTCTGACATTTTCACTTTCAACCATTTTCTTCAATCTTCTATTATAGCACCAGTAGGCCTTTCTTTTAGTAGAAAAACGCAGAAAAATTCCTTCATCACTCCTATCATAAAACTTGCCTATATCCTCATCTCTCTTGATATAACATCTACTTCCAAATATTTTGAAATATTTAATAGTAGGCTTATAACCAAACCATATCTCAAAAGAGCTCTTACCATAATTACCATTAACATTTACCTGATTAATAGTATATATAGTAGTGCTTACAACTTCTCTCTGATAGATATGCGGTACATTTCCTTCCAACGTCATAGTTCTAGCAGCATCTAGAAAAAAAAAAAAAAATCTCTCAACAACTCCATTCTATTGAGGAGTTTGGGGTGTAGATAATTGTCTTTTGATTCCATACTCTTCATAGAAAAAATTGAACTCACCACCTCTTTCTGACCTTAAGCATTTAATCTTCAAACCTGTCTCATTCTCATCCATAGCTTTGAAATTTTTGAAATTTTCTATTGTTTCATGTTTTTCTCTTGAGAAAGAAACCCATATCATCCTAGAGTAATCATCAATAAGCAACATAAAGTACCTTTCTCCTTGTAGAATTCTGATTCTAGAGGGACCAATAGATCAGCATGCACCAGCTCTAGTACTCCATTGGAATGATGTTGTTTTCTCTAAAAAGACTCTAGTCTATTTTCCCATCTAACATTTCGTGTATATGGTGTTAGTGGGCTTTACTAACTTAGGAAGAACACTAACTGCTTGACTGGAGCTTACTTTGACAATGGTATCAAAATTCACATGACACATCCTCCTATGCCATAACCAGCTTACATCAACTTGAGCAATTAAACAACTTTCACTAGTAGCACTCAGGTGAAAAATGTTACCTCTTGTCTTTGTACTTGAAGCAATTACATTTCTAGAACTTCACAGTATCCTGTACTTTCCATATTTGAACTAAAGATTGTATCCCTTTTCGACCATTTGTCCAACACTCAACAGATTATGCTTCAATCCTTCTACATAAAGGAAATCATTAGTATTATATTTAACACCAAGAGAAATAGTGCCTCTACCACACATCACACCACCATTGTGTGAACCCCAATCCTATACCTACACAAAGACAAGAAACACACACATTAGTAAGTTCATATGCAAGATAAAACAAGGATTCCCCATGAAATCCATTTGCAATGCTCAAATAGGAAAGAAAATGAAGAAATGAACAAAGAACACAATGAAATACTATTCTAAGATGCAAACTTTCGATTCCATGGGGGAATTGGTCCCAATTATGTGTAGAAATCAGCCCTTTCCCAACTCCTATGCAAACTTTGATGAAGTTTTGTAGATGATTGAAGCTCCTTGATGAAATTTTGGCATAACCTTGCTATGAAACCATGAAAATGATTAACACTTGGTATGAAATGGATAAGTTGTGGATGAAATGAAATATAGTAGACTTGTTTGGATTGTGGATGATATTGCAATAGAGAAGGCCTCTATTTATAAATTTGAAGAATGGGAGATTGAAGGATTTGGGTGAATGTGGGACAAAATACCAACCAATCAGAGAATACCACTTGTCCACATGTGATTGGAGGAGGAATGGGCACATTTTGGTCAATGTGCATGATAAATGCTATTGAATTCAAATTTGAAATTTGAAAGTGACATGTTGGAGGGAGAGAAAAATGAATTTAATATCACTTGGCTCAAAGCCAAGGACATGTAAGAGGCGTTAAATTCCTTGTTGGAAGGACTAATTCCACTTGGATTTGAATTACAATTTGAGGGAATATTCTCCTTTTATGCCATGTTGTGAGAAAATAGAGATTTAATAAATGAATTAAATCTATTTTCATGTGCAAATGGTAAAAGCTAGAGGATGGGACATGATTTAAGATTAACATTAATCAAAAATTAATTAATGTAATAAGGAATTAGGAGATGTGACAATTTAGACTTAAATTTATGCATTGATTTAAATCAAATTGAGAGGAAGGGTTTAATTAGATAAATGTTTTGATTTATTTAACTCAAGGGGATAATGTTAGATTAAATCAAATAAGATTTTAATTTATTCAATTTAATAAGAGGACTTTAGAGTTTTAATTTAAATAAAATCAATTATTTAAATGAACAGAGATATAGGGTTAATTAAATTATCATCTTAAATTATGTAATGCAATGAACACATTTTGGTCAATGTGCATGATAAATTCTATTGGATTCAAATTTGAAATGTGAATGTGACATGTTTAGAGGGAAGGGAAATGAAGTTAATGTCACTTGGCTCTAGGCCAAGGACATGTAAGAGGCATTAAATTCCTTGTTGGAAGTACCCATCCCCTTCTTGGAGGGATTTTTGAATTGGAAGAATATTCAACAAAAGATGCCCTTTTCAATAGAAATTGATGATTTAATAAATCAAATAAATTTATTTATTGTGCAAGCTATAAAATCTAGAGGATTGAAGTGATTAGGATTAGATTTAATAATGATTTGATCAATTTAATGAGAGATTGGGTAATTTGACAATTTTGACTTAGATTTTAGGATTTAAATAAATCAAAGTTGAGAGGAATAATGATTTAAACTTAATTAAATAAGAATTGATTTATTTAACTAAGGAGCATGATGTTAGATTAAATCAAATAAAGATTAATTTATTTAATTTAAGGGGATGACTTTAGGGATTTAATTAAATAAAATGAATTATTTAATCAAATAGAGAAATAGGGTTAATTAAATCAAATTGATTAACTTAATTAATAGGAGAGAATGACTTAATTAGATAAATAATTATTTATTCAATTAAGGGATGAAAAGTGATGACAAGTTAAGAAGATGTTTCAGGAAGAAATGACATTAGTAATCAAGATCAAGTGTGTCGGTATATTTTCCATGTCTATATTTTTCCCCTCTTTGAAGCAATGCACTTCTTGTGCTGGTTCAAAAAATTAACTGTTGTAATCAAAGTTCAAAATTTCTCAATTTTTTCAAATGCCCCAGATCGAGCGAAAATGTTCAATTTTCTGATCGAGATCATGATAAAATGCGAGAGGAGTGGATCTATTGATCAGAGGATGAAAGATATTTCTTTAAAAAGATCAGATATTTGACATAGACAATTCTGATGATGTATAGACAATCATCGGCCATGGGTAGCCTCATGTATATTTTGAGATCTCACACCTACCTGATACTTGGATAGAAATGTTAGTAAAGATAGAAGGATAAGAAGAATAAGATGGATGATAGGAGGATCCACACATGTTCACATTATTAATGATGATGATGATGATTTTCTCACGAGGAGTTGGGATTTTAAAAGGACCAATTACTTTATGTTTGATAGCACACATAGGTATGGTGCATCAAGGTATAAAGGACCAAGATGGTGTTGTACCTAGTGTGATGGACTTTGACTCAACAATCAGATATGATTATTCTTGTTCACACTTGACATACAGAAACCTTGCTAGGCACCTAACAAAGCAAGTATTCGCCAAGTTATTTTACAAGAAAATATCCAACAAGCACAACATATAAAAAATATAATGATCGTTGCCCCATTCCTTTCTCTCTAAACCTTTTTTTGTTTAGGCATCATCCAGAGGTCTTTGGAATGGGCGCAAAATAAGATAAGTCAAAAAAGACCAAACCAAAGTAACCAAACAAGCTAATGTTTTTCATACCGCTAGCCAAGGCTAAACTAAGGTGATACTTGATGTTGATGTCCATCGTGGGAAAGATGCATCCTAGGACATGTTGTGATCAGGGTTTTCATGAGATTGATTACATGATAAGCTATTGATACTCTAAATTGATCAACTTGTTTTTTTACTAACCTAGACTTGAGACTTTGATGATTGGGTGTTCACTTTTGAACCTGCTAGACTTGCTTCCGATTGACTTACCAAAGGATGAAGATGATGATTGATTTATTATGAATGACGATTATAGTGGATAAAAACGAGATGATATGGATGCACCATTTTGACATTTTCCAGATATTTGGATGTTTTTGGTGTTTTTGAAATGTTTTGAGGCTGTTTTGATTTTTTAATTTTTCAATGTCTTGGATTTTCGAGATTTGTGATTTTTTTGGATTTTGTGTCTCGAGGGCCGACCAAGGATGGCCTTGCCTATGTCTAATCTCAGAGACAATATAGTTCAAATAACAATAAACTTGATTACTAATGAGATAGATGGGAAAACAAATTGCTAGATTGCTACAATGAATGCCTAAAGGACTAACCTAAAATTTCTCAATTGACAACAAACTTGATTCGATGATGAGAAAGATGGGCAAATGGATTCCTAGCCTAAAGTACTGAACTAAAATGTCTTGGGGGATGATCAAATATCAACTTTCTTATGTTCAAGCTCAAAGATGGTGTAGTTTGGTTACCATGTTTCTGGATTTTCGCATGATTTTGACGATTTGGATATGGATATGATATCAGTGCTCTATTTTGAGATTTTGTTGGAAACCAAGCTAAGGTTGATTGATTGGATCAATGGATTGGTGATGATAACATTATTGAGGATACACAAAAATGCAAGGATAGTGCTAAACAACACAAGGATTTCAAGATTGATGATGATAACATTGTTGAGGATACACAACAATGCAAGTATAGTGTTAAGCAACACAAGGATTGAGAAGGATATCTCAATATGATGATGGATTGATTGGATTTTATTGATCAAGATTTTGAAGCTTGATTTAGAACAAAATTGTTTTTAATGATTTGATGTGATTTTGATGCGCAAGTTAGATACGACTGATATTGATTGTTTGGATTGATGTTCGATGAAAGATAAAGCTCGATAAGGAACATATTTTTGTCAAAATATGCCATGGGCTAGTGATCTAGATTTTTTGGCTCACAAATACTTGACCAATTTGATTTCATGTTTGTCAATACTCGAATCACCACATAAGTGTGAAGATATAGATCAAAATCTATTTCTAAAGCAAGATGCAAATATCCTCCCCTAGTGTCTATCAATGTTTGAAAGGCCATGGGTGGATTATGGGATAGATGGATGGATGGATGGGTATGGTAAGCATGCAAAGGATGCCAAGGATTATCTTGCGACAAGATAAGGTGTTCACACAAAGAATTCTCATTTGGATAGTGCATGGCTCAAATAATGTTGGATTGGGATAGGATCAATGAAAATGTCATATGTCAAGATGTTTACCATAAGCAAGTGTAAAGTGTGCACCTAACTTTGTCAAGATCAAGATAATTTGGAATATCGATGCAAATATATGAAAATGGATTGGATAAATGGTTCATGGATGAATGGATTTATTATGGGTAAGATGGAGGGAATTTTGGATTTATTATGGATGGGATGAGATGCTTTCACCTCAACTAGCGCATGTAGATGCTCGATTCTACACATGATGCATTTTTTCCAAGTTTTTCATCATGGTACCTATCCAAAGTGCCACCGAAGTGGTTTTCACTAGAGGACGATTTTTTTTCTTTACTATTTTCAATATTTTTTTGGATTTTTTATATTTTTCGATTTTTTTGAAATTTTGGTTGAAAGATTTCAAGCTCATGTTGAATCACCTAGTGGCATCAATGTAGATTCTTCTATCATAATGTGCCATTGATATCATGCTTTAAGAAGTTGCTTTGCCAAGATACGTGCACTTGAATGCAACTTTTGAGATTCCTGATTTGTTTTGTTGACACTAATGTTAACTTCATATTTGTGTGCACATCATGATAGAGTGACTTCTGAATTCTTATGATGAAGGGTCATCACCAACACATGGTCAATGTGAGAATTTGATATTATGCGTGGACGCATGGATGGTGGAGTGTGTTTAGGAATAAAATATGGATTGGTTGATAGTTTGGAACCTTTGACTCTCCAAACTTGGGAAGATGAGAAATGATGGGTGGATACGGAAGTGTGCGTGGAATTAGGACCAACTTTTTGATATACTTTGTGCATTGCTTGAGAAGCCTATTTTTTCCTTTGTGGACATCTTTGATGGATATTTTTCCCTTTTTTATTTTTCCCCTTAAACTCTTTGACTAATGGATTATGATAGGGATCATCTTTCTTTGTATTTTTTGGTATCCATATGTATTTGATTTGTCTGATATGCTTCTTAGCTTCTTTTTCTTTGATAATTTTCTTCATGCTTTGGTTCAAATATCCCTTTTGATATTGGTCCCAATTCATGGATGGGGTGATGGGTGTATGAAGATTCATGACGTGGATGGTTGTAGTATTGGCATTGGTTTCATCATAAGGATCCTTTGTGCCCCCTATGTTGACATTTTCTTGAGACATAGTTGCCCCTAGTATGGAAGTAGTACCCTCATGCTTTGATTCTGCTTGTTTTGAGATGTCTTGTTGAGCAGGCATCTTTTGATAAATGACCATTGCAGATGACGTAATTTCAATTTGTTGCTCTGCTAACTTTGGAATATCCTATTTTGTCTAAAATGTTCCCTTGAGTGGATAATATTGGATATATTCATACATGATATCCTCAGTCTGAATTTGGGATATATCTAATTCTGATGTTGAGAACTCATTTTGACTATAGGAATCAATAACCTACTCTTTTTGTGTAATAATGTAAAGAGTAAAGGAATCTTGTTCTAAATGAAGATCATCTATGTGTCCATCCAAGGAAAGAATCTCATGGGTAGATGAAGGATTATGTGCTATGTGGATGTAATCATCTTGTATAGATAGGAGGGTGTCCATTATATCATTTTAGTAACTTGGAGATGCAAACTCTTGATCTCAAATAATTTCATAATTACTTTTGACATGCTTTGGATCAAGTTCTTGACATGGGTCAATTTCAAAGAATGGACTGCTTATAAAGGGTTCTTGGATATCTTCAATAGGCATAGGAATTTTCTCAAATTTCATGAGGTCAAAGGATGTCCATATGTTTTGGAAAGGATCATTGCTAGACCTTGGTGAAAGATGTTGATCATGCTTTGGAATAAATTCTTGAGATATGTCATTTAACTCATTAGGTGATGTAGAGACATTTTCAACATGATCATTGGTGGGAATCTATTGCAAGATTTGTTGAGGGAGTAATGCCTACATTTACTGTTGAACCAACAACGCTTGTTGTTGGTTGTGTTGTTGTTGTGCCAACAAAGATTTTTTTTGGGCTAGTAATCGGGTTGCTTTCCATTGCACTTGATACTATTGTAGGCCTTGTTGAAATACATGTGTAATTTGAGCAGCTTGCAATTGTGTTTGGTATTGAGCTCACAATTTAGCTTTCTGAGATTGGTGTCGGGCTTGAGCTTGAGCCTGTGCTTGTTAAGTTGCTTGCAATGTGATGCTAAATGAATTGGATGTATTGTCCCTTGGTGGTAATGGTGGTGGATTGAGAATGGTGTTGACCATTGTGATGAAAGGAGCGTTTGTATTGATAATTGAGGTTTGAGTTATGGTTGGTGTGATTGAGGTGCTTGGTCCCTAGGACACTTGAGGAATGGTGGTTGTGTTGACAATCGGGGTTGTTTGGATGGTTGCCATTTTTTGTTGTAATATCAATGGAAAAATGGGAGGATTTTATATGATTCTTTGACCTATGAAGGGGGTGTTGCTCGTATTCGATTGATTGATGGTTGGTAAAGGGGGGAGGATCATGCCTTAATTATAAGGTTGATAGATTTGTAAGTTTTAACTTTTATTTATATCCACCAAAGGGAAAGGTGTTCCAAAATTTAGATTGGGCATGCTCACTTTTGTTGTACCATTGAGGTTTGGAGGAGATAATGATCCCATGTATGGATTGTACAAATGCAAGTTTTGAAAATCAATTGACATCGTAAGTCTTGGATAATTTGGTTGAATTGGATTACTCATGATGGATCAATCAAGTTTATATTCCATGTTCCTCTTGTGTTTTTGACCTTGTTGACCTTTGAGGGGTTTAGGACCAATGATGAGATGAAGGATGAAAGGGGTGAATGATATGGGTGTTTGAACTTTTAGGAACTTCGGATCAATGCTAGACTTTATGACTTGTTTTGGTTTTATTTTGACTGAGGATAGTTTGACTAAGTGTGTTAATTCAAATTAAGTGATTTTGGATAATGAACTTGTAAACTCTAGGAAGTTGTTTTATCCTAGAGTAAACTCGTACATAGGAGGATAATTTGACTAGGTGTGTTAAGCCAAACAAGGTGATAATGAACTTGTAAACCCTAGGAAGTTTTGTTATCCTAGAGGTAAATTCGCTCAAGAGGATTGATAATTTGACTAAGTGTGTTAAGTCAAACAAGGTGATGTTGATTTTTCCTAAAAGTCTAGCATAAGTGATGTTTTCAAAGTTCCCAAGAGTTTGTTGGTGAGATGGAATTTGATTTTGATGGTTGAGGGATGGATGAGAATAATTGATTTTCATCCTAAATGAACCTAAGAGGGACTTGTTTACAAGACCAAATTTTTGATGAACGTGTTTTTCCCTAAGAGCATTTCAAACCAAAAGACCAATATTTGCTCAAAAAGTCGTAAGACAAAAGATAAAACAACACATGTGTGGTTCAATTGATTTTATCTTGGTTAATGACTTTATTTTTTTACCACATCCACTTCTTGATTAGCTTTTCAAACTAAATGTCTATATCTCCATTCTTTTTCATTCCACAAGGTCCGTTATGTGAAAATCAAGGTTTCAAGAGCATAGTTTTCTAAGTTGACTTTAGTGAAAACAAATGAAGATTAAATCCAAGTACTTAGAAATTCTAAGGATAGAATCCCTAGGGAAAGCAAGAGAACTTAGATTTGTCAAAGGATATTTGTTTCCTCCAAAGGGTTTGAAATTTTAAGATTTTGTGGATGTTTGTTTTTTAATGTTTCTGATCAAAGCAATGTGTTTTTGATTCCAAGAACATGTACAAACCTAGGATGAAGAGACAATATTTGTTGGGTTCCCACTTGGATAAATCTATCTACACATATTTAGTGTGGATGATTAGATGTTTGACCACACAGGCTCTCCCTTACAGTACACTCACTTCTCAGGTCATCCAAGCATCAGTACCTATGAATCTCTCATGGCATACTTTTCATCTCTACAACATAATTGCATGTATATGTGGGGTGGCTTCAAAGGACATGACCTTTTGCACCAACAAATAGATTAGGACTTTGGAATTTGCTAAACAAGGGTTTTAATGCGGTCATTATGTTCGTGGGAGACTATCTAGTACGGCAAGAGACCATTTTCCCCTTCTTGTTAGAATAATCCTTGTGATATTGGCCTTTGTTCCAATATCCACACTTATATCTCAGGTGGAAATCATTTGGCTTTAGCATGTTCTCAGTTGGGTCATTCCCTTAGGTGATTAATTTTTCCCACAAGAAAAGTCTGCTAAGATAAAAAAAAAATTGAGCAAGCATATCCCATAGTTAAATCGACCTTCATTGAAAAACAAAGGGATAACACTCGCATTATGCCACACTCACATTCGCAAGATGTTTTGTTCAATTTTAATCCCAAAATGAAATGTGGAGGTAATTACTTTACTCAACTTAAGATCGCCAAAAGATATTTTGATTCACAATATCATCGTGAGGCACGAGAGAAATGCATACGTCCTTTTGATGATATTATTTTGAGTAAACAATTACAAAACAAAACAACACTTGTTCATTTTAAGTCCACAAAGCAAAAGTGATTTTTTTTTATTATAGCACCAAATCAAATGTGGAATTTGTATTTTTCAATTTTTAAACCTTAAAAAAAATCTAGTGAGTTTCTCTAAAGTTCTTTTTTACCCTTTATTGCAAAATTGAAAGCTTTTGTAGTGTTCTTTTTAGAGCCCAAAAGAAATTTAGTGTTTCCTAAAAGCATGAAGGTAACAGATCCTTAGAAAGGGATTATAAGTTATCCCAAAGTGTTTAAAAACACTTGATACAATGATATGAAAAAATCATAAAGAACCCTTGGCCTTCGTTTTCCTTCCTTCACTTTTGATCAAGAAATTTCTTTTTTTGGCAGGTTTCAACAATTATCAGATTTTGCCATTTTTGGTAATTTTGCATGCATACTTTGAGAGTCCTATTTTTTCCCAAAGACCTTCTAAAACTAAGATAGGATGAATTGCCAACTAACATCCTAAATTGGAACATGGGTTTTGAGTTATTAGCAAAAATGACTTTTAAAAAATTAGAAAAAAAACACTAAATTGCCATTTTGAGGGCCAAGATGAAAGTTCCAAGCCTCGGGAATGTGCCAAAATGGCCACCACCCACCCAAGGTTGGTTGGCAATCCACATGCCACCTCACAATGAAATCGCATGTACAATTTCAGCCAAAACCCACATCCAAGTCAAAAGTTATGACCTCGGAAAGTTCCTACATCACAAAAAATGTTAAAAAAAATAAAAATCTGCCTTTTACACAACTCCAGTGGTGCAATCCATGGGTACGACGCAGTTTGAGAAGGCCAACAATGCAATATAGCACCGTTGATGACTGAGAATGGCACAATATAGTGTCGATGATGACTAAGAGCGACGCTCTACAAAAAAATAGTGACTGTGATTGCGGCGATGTTTGGCAAGCGGTGCAGTTTGAAATTTGGAAAATTTGCGGCGCAGTTTGAAATTTGATTTTTTTGGGCGAGAAGACTCTAGTGGCATAGTTTAGAGTTTGGAGCAGTGCAATATAGCATCATTGGACTAATAGTAGTGCAGTATAGTCTCGCTTGACAATCAACAACAGAGTTTTTTGGAACCTGCAAAAAAAATAAAAAAACACAGAATTTTCTAAAAAAATGTGATTAGAACTTGAGATTTCCCTATTTCTAGCACCAAAATATGAACCCCAATCCTATACCTATACAAAGACAAGAAACACACACATTAGTAAGTTCATATGCAAGATAAAACAAGGATTCCCCATGAAATTCATTTGCAATGCTCAAATAGGAAAGAAAATGGAGAAATGAACAAAGAACACAATGAAATCTTATTCTAAGATGTAAACTCTTGATTCCATGGGGGAATTGGTGCCAAATATGTGTAGAAGTTGGCCCTTTCCCAACTCCTATGCAAGCTTTGATGAGGATTCGTAGATGATTGAAGCTCCTTGATGAAATTTTGGCATAACCTTGCTATGAAACCATGAAAATGATGAACGCCTGGTATGAAATGGATAAGTTGTGGATGAAATAAAGTATAGTTGACTTGCTTGGATTGTGGATGATATTGCAATAGAGGAGGCCTCTATTTATATATTTGAAGAATGGGAGATTGAAGGATTTGGGTGAATGTGGGACAAAATACCAACCAATGAGAGAAGACCACTTGTCCACATGGAATTGGAGGAGGAATGAGCACATTTTGGTCAATGTTCATGATAAATGCTATTGGATTTAAATTTGAAATTTGAATGTGACATATTTAGAGGAAAGGGAAATGGAGTTAATGTCACTTGGCTCAAGGCCAAGGACATGTAATAGGCATTAAATGCCTTGTTGGAAGCACCCATCCCCTTTTGGAGGGATTTTTGAATTGGAAGAATATTCCACAAAATATGCCCTTTTGAATGGAAATTGATGATTTAATAAATCAAATTAATTGATTTATTGTGTAAGTTGCAAAAATCTAGAGGATTGAAGTGATTAGGATTAGACTTAATCATCATTTGATCAATTTAATGAGAGATTAGGTGATTTGACAATTTTGACTTAGATTTTAGGATTTAAATAAATCAAAGTTGAGAGGAATAATGATTTAGACTTAATTAAATAGAATTTATTTATTTAACTAAGGAGCATGATGTTAGATTAAATCAAATAAAAATTCATTTATTTAATTTAATAAGAGGACTTTAGAGTTTTAATTTAAATAAAATCAATTATTTAAATGAACAGAGATATAGGGTTAATTAAATTAAATTGATTAATTTAATCAACAAAGGAGAAAGACCTAATTAAATAAATAATGATTTATTTAATTAAGAGATGAAAAGTGATGATAAGCTGAGAGTGTGATTTAGGACGAAACGATGTTAGTAATCAGGATCAAGTGTGTTAGTCAATATTCCATGTCTACACATTGTTGTCTCCAAATCTTACAACACCACCGTTATATTTCTCAAAGCTTACAAACTTGTTTTTGTCACCAGTCATATGATGTGAGCAGCCGATGTCAATCACCCACTCATATTTTTCTTCATTTTTGGTTGCAAGAGCTTTCTCAATATTCTTAGTACTAGCAGATTCAGTGGACACCAGACCATTTTCCTTGATAACAATGAATACCCATCCATCTTCATTTCCATTTTATTTATTAGATTCATCATCAGTAACACCTTCTTCAACATAATAACATTTCTTTTAAAATCTAGGCTTGTTAGGTTTGGACCTGGAAACTCTTTCAGGACACCTTTATGCAAAATGACCTATCTTATTGCAAGAGAAACATTCAGTAGGCAAATTTACTTTATACTTACCTTGTCCTATGGCTTCTCTTTTCACAGTCAATGCTTCCAGCTCTTCTAACTCTCTTTCTTCATCTTCAATCTTTTTCATCTCATCTTCATACTTGAATGTCTTTCTGGAACTTTCTCTTGGATCATATCTCTGTTGGTTTCTTCCAGATATAGTAGCTTTAAATGCAAATTTTTTCTTAGGGGTAGAATCACCAAATTCACTCAATTCAAAGATAGCAAGCTTACCAATCAGCATATCTCTTGTCACATTTGTTACCGTCCTGAGCTCTTCAATAGCATGAGATTTATTTTTCTAAGAAGTAGGCAATGATCTGAGCACTTTAGCTAAAATCTCTTCTTCATCCAAGGTTCCACTGGTACATCTAATACCCATCACTAGTTCATTTACTTTTTGCATGAAAGAAATAATGTTTTCATCTTCACTCATTTTTAAGTTTTCCCACTTGCCTTTCAAACTTTGTGGCTTAGCAACTTTCACTTGTGTATCTCCTTCATACAATGTTTCTAGCTTCTTCCAAATCTCAAATATTGTTTTCAAACCCATCACATTTGTCATTTTTGAATTTTTCCAAGCACTCAATAATGCTTCTATAGCCCTTATATTAGTTTCATTGTCTTTGATCTCATCAGGAGTAGAAGGACCATTCTAAGGAATAACATATTTGTTCCTTGCAATCTTCCAGAAGGGTTCACCAATGCACTTCAAATGACAATCCATTCTAGTCTTCCACAGAAATTAGTTTGTTCCATCGAATCTAGGACTATCCTTCTTGTATGATGTCATCTCAGATCACCTCAAGCTATTAAAATTCTTCAGAGGAACTTGTTTTGATACCAATTGTTGGAAAAAAAAGGATAGACAACTGAGAGGGGGGGGTGAGTCAATTGTCACAAAATTTAAAACTTATTTAACCTTATCAAACTTTAATCTCAGATCAGATAAATAATAGTGAAAGCATGAATCAACAACACATCAAAAACACACATAACACCAAGATTTTTTTTGCATGGAAACCCTATTAGGGGAAAAATCATGATGGAGGTTAATCCACATGTTATACCCTATTAAAAATATTAAAATTTGAATAAGGAATTCACATGCATTCAGGCACACTGCCTAGAGCTCACTGATCAAGGAAGACACACTATCTTACATAAAAAAAATTAAATTAAATCCATTTGAAGAGATTGAATTCAGAAAGTAGCTTCTTCAAAAGCTTGATGATAGTTCTAGTTAGGCACAGAAACACTTATTCACGCTTCGCTCAAACTTATTCATACTCTATGCTGCAATCAAATGATCTAATCTTTATTCACACATAGCACTTGAAATCTTTGCATAAAACTTCACACATACACTGAAATGAAGAAACAATTGCTCTTATATATCCACTTCATGGAATTACATCAACAACTTTGTCGGTTAAAAAAAATGAATAGATGAGTACAATTTTTTGGCCCAATTAATGAACAAATCTCAATGCACACCAACCAAAGTTGGTCACAACATAATGAAGACCTAAAACAACATCCTCAAATGTGAAAAACATTCAAAGATTAATCCATGAGGATCCATGACATGATACAACTACCATGTCGGCCAAGAACATGAAAAGCCCAAACACACAAAGGAAAAAAATTTGATCACGAGCACACTGATCAATACACATGTGCAACAAAGATAAAGCATGATTTAAAAACATCAACGAACATTACAGGAGCATATGCAACAACTCAAATTACCAAAATTACATTTTCTTCTTCAAGAACCACCAGCTATAGTAACAGAATAATTGTAGGAAAATAAAAACTCACAACTTGATCCAATCTTGATGTGTACCTCTGAAACTTCTGGAGGATAAACTAGAAAGGCTCGAAAACAAACCCTTTAATGCACAACTTTTGAATACCAAGATATTGAACTTTCCACCACACTAAACTTCACAGCTTCACAGATAACCTCCAACATATTTATTATAATTTTTTCAATATCCTCGACATATTCAAGATATCGATACTAATATTTTTGAAATCAATGACAACCACATCATCCAATAGTCGTGTAATTTTGGGATATTGAGCATGAATAAGTATAAATACAAGGTTCTTTCACTCATTTTCATCCCCAAGCATTCAATTATGCATTCCTAAGTCAAGTTTATGAGATCAAGAGAAATTCATCAAGCATTTGGAGCTATCATCAAGATTCAAGCATCACATCAAGGATATTCTTGCACCATGTGTGTTTTAGAGGTAACATTTGTGATGTAGGTTTTTGATTCAAGAAATGAATTCAAGTCAAGATCTATCAAGCATTCCTTTGATTAAAGATCTAAATTCAAACTATCCATCTCACACAAGTTTCTAGATTTCATAACAAGGGTTTGGTGAGTTGCTATATAGCACTTTGTTCATTCATCATTTATCTCCTCTATTTTATTTCATTCCAAGGTTTAATTACCAACAAGGGGTTTGACCAAGGCAAACCCCCATTTACTAACAATCAACAAGTTTTTCTCTCTTTCATGTTTGTGTTTGTAGGTTTAGGTTGAAGACTTGAAGATCATTTGAAGTGAAAAGTTGCAAAGTTCCAAAGTTGCATTATAAAGTTGTCATCTCCATGGAAAATCACCTACAGGCTAGATCTAGAAATTTCAAGACCTAAGATCAGAGAAGAAGGAAGTGAAGACATTGAGACTCAGGATCACATTCAGAGATTTTAGAAATTCAAGACAAGACTAAGACAAAATTAAGGGTGTCTTAGTCCTCCCAAGGGTATTTTTCATAGATTCTTCCATATCTTGTTCTAACATTCGAAGATTCTGCATTTCCCTTGAAAATCAGCAATGGGACTAAGACAACAATAAGGGTGTCTTAGTCCTCCCTAGCATATTTTGACAACATTTTTACATTTCCAGAATCCTAATCACATTTCCAAACTTCCTAGGTACACATACCCTAACTTGTTGTTTCTTAATTTCATCATTTGCATTCATGATTTGACTTGCATTACTAGGTTTTGTGAGTTGAAAGTTAAGTTGTCTTTTCCAATATTTTTCTTGGTGGTGGTCATCCTTGTTGAGAATTGACTCACCTTTGGGTTGATAGTCAATCTAATTTGGGATCATAGGGAATTATTGAATGAACAAGTGTTTGGGAGAATAGGGGTGTTCTATGACCTATGACATTTTTTAGAGCATTCATTTTTTTTCTAATTTGGAGTTCATTAAAGTCCTAGATATATGTTGCATTCATTCTTTCATTGCATCTTGAATTAGTTAAAGTGCATCTAGAGTTTCTCATATTTATTGAAAGTGCATATAGGTTGCATTTTTACTTTCCTACATCATTTCATCTCATTGAAAAATTGAAAACTGCATTATCAATCATCTTAATTGCATTTAGGAACATTGTTATTGCATTCAAATTGAAAACATTGCACTCAACTTTGCATTCAATTTCTTGTCATTAGTTACTTTTTCTTGAATTCATTAGCACACTTTTCGATTTCTAAACATCAAGTCCTTGGGTAGGCAACCTAAGAACACTGTAAAAATTCATATTTTGTTGTTTTCTACAAAAAAAAATCATGTACTAGGATTAAAACGCCCTTCCTAGCGTCTTATTCCCTCTGTGGGTTTATTGCTCAAAACCCTATCTGTGATGTTTTCTTTTTGTTTCACTTTCTTGAACTTCAAAATCTCACCACTAGGACCAAGATGCCCTTACTAGCATTTTGGTCCCTGTTGACTTTGACTTTGTATTTTTCATGGTTTGCAAGTACTTTTTAATGCTTCTATGAGCTACTTTCAATTTTCTATTATAGTTTGTAGAGTTACTGTTATTTCAATTTTTTTCATTTCAAGTATAATTGTAAGCATAGGATATTGTGTTCATTGCACTTTATTTGGTTTATCCCTTGCATGATCTATACTATTTGGTGTCCTACTTCTAATACTATGGTTAGAAAAAGTGTGAGACTCGTGGCATCCTATGATAAAACACTCTTTGTGGATCTTGTGTTATCTAGCTCTCTTACTCCTAGTGTTGGTACTAGTTCACTAGTTATGAACCATACCTTTGATACCTCTTTTTCCATGCCTACTTTACCTACAAGTGCTATGCCAAGTGTTCAAATAATGGTTGATCATATCCCTTAAGAAAACATCATGAAAATGCATGAAGACTTATCCCATATACAAGATAGCATGAGTACTAAAAACATTTCCAACACTATTAAACCTACCATAGATAGTATTCACCACATGATGGAAAGTGATAAAGGACTGGAAGTTATGCATAACATAGCTCACATCTTTGGAAAAAACCTTTCATCCACCACCAATGGTGCTCAAACTTCAAACAATGTTCAAAGACAAGAAGGAATTCCAACTCCTCCTCCTTCAACCATAACCTCCATTCCCACATATAAAAATCCTCAAGTGACCACAACAATGCAACCAACTAGCAATGTCCTTCCTACCTCGAACATTTCCACTAGTACTCCTTATACCTATATGGAATTTAACCTTATATCTCCTCCCACAAGTTATCCATTCACTTGTCCTTCCAAAACATACATACCACCACCATATTCACCAGCATCTCAAAACACACACAATGACCTTATCATTAACCACCTTTTACAAATATTTCATCCCTCCAATGTCAATTTTCCACCATAAATCAAAACCAAAATGGTCCACCTTCATACTATGTCAAAAGAAACCCACTATCCTTGGAGATATTGAGAATTGCGGTGCCACAAGGTATAGAGATCCCTAGATTTGAGAAATATTGAGGAAAGGGAGATCTTACTAATCATGTTAATACCTTTACTGCTTTATGTAGTGACTTTATCCTCGAGGAAAAACTTTTGGCTAAGATTTTTGCCTGATGCTTGAAAGACATTGCCTTGGACTAGTTTTTTGCATTACCGAATAACTCAATTTGTTTATTTAATGAACTTGTTGAATCCTTTATCAACCATTTCCAAGTGCATATGGTTCCTAAAATTATATTAGTTGATTTGATGATATTTAAGAAAAATGAGGGTGAAAAATTTGTTGACTTCATTTCACATTACCAATCGCTTTATTCCCAAATCAACATGAAGATTCTCGATTCTCACCTTCAAAAGATGTTCATATAAAATTTACAAAGTAAGATACAAGAC
This sequence comes from Sequoiadendron giganteum, assembly GCA_007115665.2. Taxonomy (NCBI): domain Eukaryota; kingdom Viridiplantae; phylum Streptophyta; class Pinopsida; order Cupressales; family Cupressaceae; genus Sequoiadendron; species Sequoiadendron giganteum. Next base: position 781,770,319 of record CM021101.1, on the reverse strand, counting down.
AAGCTTACCATGATGAAATTCCCTTTCATCATGCATTTTTGCACTTCCCTTCAAGATTATCCAAATTTCATAGGTAGTTGTGAACCAAAAACCACCTTTACCCATCCTGAAATTTTTTGAAACTTCAAACCAAAACACCTACTAGCCTTTCAGAAGATAAAATAAAATTTTCCTTCAACTAAATTCTACCTCCCAACCTACCCAACAAGTTGATACCTAAGTAGTTTCTATAAAGAAGAGTAATCCTTATATCTTCGGGGATCCACAAAGACAGTTTACTCCCTTACCCGACACACTTCAAAATATCATGACTCATCCAATAAACAAGAACATGCTTACCCTACCTCTCATTTGAGCTATTAACTCTATCAATTTGTTACCTCTGAGCTTTAGACACAATTCCTATTGTGCTTATCACCAAAAAAAAAGGACATGATACAGAACATTGCAAGTGTCTTAAACAAATTATACAAGACCTCATTGATTCTAATCATATTCAAATTAGAGGTGTAAATGAAAAAGGTAATATATATGTAGCTCCTCCTAACCAAAACTTGCAAATCTTTGCAAATTCCATAACTAACAATAATATTTTATTTGTTAAGGCTAGTGAAACTAAGCCCGATGTGATGAATGTTGAAACAAATGATGATAACATGAGAAATAATGAACAAAATCCTATGGATACTAATGACCAAATTCCTATTAGTACAATGATAGGAGTGATTGGCATGGATCCTCGTAAACAAAAACCATAATGCCCATTGACATTACTTTCTCTTCAGAAGAAACAATAAAAAATGCACCTGATGGTCCACTCTACATAGCTGACAGAATCAATGACAAGCTCACTCATGGGAATTTAATTGATCCCATCTATGGAGAGAAAGTGATCACAGAGGAATTCTTATATTTCAGTGAGCTCACTCAAGATAGATATGATAAACCGAAAGCATGGATTAAAATGCATGATAGTTTTGCTTGTGCTACGATGGGCTCGATGACACTCCCTTTACAAGTAGGACTGAAGAAATCAAATGTATCATTCTTTATGATCTCTAATTCAGATCAATTTTGTTTGAAGTTAGGCTACAAATGGCTTCCCTCCTTGAATTTGGTCCCATTCGTTGTCTATAAATGCTTAAAGTTTCTAGTCGGCAATGAAATATTCATTGTGAACCATAATGGCTTTAGACCTCTATCTTCCCATGGAAATTTTTCCTTAGATTATTCTTGGCTTGATCCCATGGAACCTATAAGACCCTCGTGAGGACTTCCTTTTCCTATCCTAACAAAATTTCAAAGAAAAATGCATAGCCAAGTTATCCCTTGAAAATTTTCCTCCACCCATTGAACAAAACAATATTGAGCTTAAATCCCTTCCATCTAACCAAGACCCATACATCAAAAATCCCTTGCCTATTTCCTACAAAATACCAAGAGAAAACCAATCAATACCTACTCTGCCTCCTAAACAAATTTAAAAATCCAAAGAGAAAGTGGTTGAACAACCTTCCATGGTTCCTTCCATTCTTCCCTCACAAGAAGAAAAGGGACCTATGGTTGAAAAACACACTCCTACACAAATACAACTTGAAAACCATAATAAAGGAACTGAAATGCTAGAGAGCATAGGAATAGATGTCATGCTATTGCTCACAAGATGAATGAAGAGAACAACATATAAAATCTAAATCTAAACTTAAAAGAAGCAATAAACGATGAACCTCCTCCATTACCAAAACCAATAAATCCTATGTCTCCAACACAACAAGGACCAACACCTTCTATGGATATTATCATTCTTCCTCATGTTGTGGTTAACTTGGATGATGATGAAGAAACAGATAAAATTGATGAGCAAGTGCATAATGAGTTGAAATTGCTATTTTCCTCTTCTATGAGCTTAGACGATAACAACCATGATGATCCTCCTAAACTGAGTGATTCACCACGTGTTGAACTTGGTAATCCTCCTAGTATAGCACTTGATGTTGTCCCTCTCTCTAGTGATTTGGATTTTGCATAGACTAAACAAGATTGGGATGTGGATGCCTTGCTAGATGGTTGACTCACATGTGCTTTACTAGTCTTTTTTCTTTCCTTTTTTTCTTGTATTTTGTGTGATTGCATGTGTGTAATGTGATCCCCTGTGACATTATGTTTGATTTTCTATCTCTCTCTCTTTGTGCATTCCTCTATTTGTACCTTCATTCTTCTATATGTCGTAATCCTTTTCATTGGTCTTTACCTTTCATTTGAACTTTTTGTATTGTTTTTTCCTTTTTGGGATGACGCAAGGAGTTGAGACATCCTATGTCTCTTCCATGTTGACCCAAAATATTTTTCATTATCATTCCTTTTCATTTGCATTTTTGTCTTGTGTTTTTATTTTGGGGATGACACAAGGCATCGAGACACCCTATGTCTCTTCCATGTTGACCCAAAAGGTTTTTCATTTTATTTTCACTCCCTTTGTGTCATTCTTCTAGTTCTATGTGTATTTGGGGAATGATGGTAGTTATGAGATCTCTAATATCATTGTAGAAAAGATAGATATTGACCCCAAATCCATAGATCCCTTATGTGTTTTTGGGGGGTAACCCTCTTTCCTTTTCATGTTTGTCTACTTTAAAGTAATTTCTCATAGCATGGTTTTAAAAATTTCTTTAAAGTGGGGGTATACATCGGCATTATTTTGGCATGATTTCATTTGCATTTTCATGTTCCTTGATGTGATTTTCTGACTTCATGCAATGTGTTTTTCTCTTTTTGATGACATTGGGAGTAATTTCCTTCAAGAGCTTGATCTATCTTTGAATATTGCATTCCTCTTAGTGGTGATGCAACACACTACATTCCCTAAAAACATTTATCCTTTGATTGGTCCTCTCTTGGAGACATTAGGAAAAATTTCCCCTAAGGTTAAGACCTCACACAAACTAAGAAAAATCCCTTCGAACATATCTCTCTTATTGTGTTGCATCTTTTTACCTTATTAAAGTCATGGAGGTATGGATTTGATATGTTTTCCTGAGGCTCACCTAGTGAACAACTCACTTCACTATCCCTTGTGAGCATGCATTGTTCTTTATCCTTATTAAAGTTATGGGGTATGACTTTGGTATGGATTTCCTAGGGCTCGCCTAGTGGACAAATAGCTTCACTAGCCCTTGTGAGCATGCATTTTTGTTTTCATAGTGGAAAATGCATTCCACTTGTAAACCTTTTTGGACAAATGGCCTAGACCCAATCCATAGCATGTTGGACGGCTAGTTGAAGCTTGATCCATTATTTTTTTCCTTTTTCCTTTTTCCTTTTTAATCTTTGATGGTGTATGTTTGTGATATGGTTATGAATTCATATATCATCCACAAGTGTGTTCCTTTGTGCTTATGTTGTTTTTTCATAGGATCTTGATCCTGGGGGCTTGCCCACCTTCTTGGTCATTTTCATCCTATCTTACTAACATTTGTACATTTGAACCCCTCTTGATTGTGTGGTTGGCTACTTTAGTGTGATTTTGAAGAAAGTTCATCCTCTCACTAAAGTGGGGGCTAAATGTAGTGTAGGAAAATGCATACCCTTGCATTTTCACACTTATTTGGGCCTACCTTGTGTTATTTATCTTTATTTATGTATTAACTGGTCCTATTTTATATCCATAAGCCTAATAAACTATATCTTTTTATGGTTAATCCCGACAAACATCAAAGGATAAATGATAATTTAATGATTCTGACTAAGTTTCCCTAACTTTTGGGTCAGGACTAAGATGCCACCTAGGGAATTTTCGTCCCTCAAGGATCTTGGGACCCTGATTTTAAATGTACCTTAAATGGGTCCCTTTTTGGTGTATGTGCCCCAAGTTTCAATACTTGGGACTAAGATGCCACCTAGGGCATCTTAGTCCCCCTTAAGTTATTTTCGAGATTTAATTTCAATTCTTGGTGGGATTTAGTCTCCGTTAATTAATAATTTCATATGTTGGATTGTTGTGGTGTAATTTTGGGATATTGAGCATGGCTAAGTATAAATACAAGGTTTTTTCACTCATTTTCATCCTCAAGCATTCAAGTATTCATTCCTAAGGAAATTTTATGAGATCAAGCGAAATTCATCAAGAATTTAGATCCATCATCAAGATTCAAGCATCATATCAAGGATATTCTTGCATCATGTGTGTTTTAGAGCTAACACTTATGATGTAGGGTTTTGATTCAAGCAAGCAATTCAAGTCAAGATCTATCAAGTATTCCTTTGATTCAAGATCTACATTCAAGCTAGCCATCTCACACAAGTTTGAAAATTTCATAGCAAGGTTTTAGTGAGTTGAAACATAACACTTTTTCCATTCATCATTTCCCTCTGCTATTTCATTTCATTCCAAGGTTTAATTACCAACAAGGGGTTAGACCAAGGAAAACCCCCATTTACTAACAATCAACAAGTTTTTCCTTTCTTTCATGTTTATGTTTGTAGGTTTAAGTTGAAGACTTGAAGATCATTTGAAGTGAAAAGTTGTAAATTTGAAATTTTGCATTGTAAAGTTGTCATCTCCACAAAAACTCAGCTACATGCCATATTTGGAAGTTTCAAGACCTAAGATTAGAGAAGAAGTAAGTGCATACATTGAGCCTCAGGATCACATTTAGAGATTTTAGAAATTCAAGTTGGGACTAAGATAATAGTAAATGTGTCTTAGTCCTCCCAAGGGTATTTGCAGAGATTCTTCTAGATCCTTTTCTGATATCTAAAGATTCCATATTTCCCTCAAAAATCAGTAGTGAGACTAAGACAACAGTAAGGGCATCTTAGTCCTCCCTATCATATTTTGAAAGAATTTTTGCATTTTCGGAATCCTCATAACATTTCCAGACTTCCCACCTATACACATGCCCTAACTTGTTGTGTCTTAGTCTCATCAATTGCATTCATGATTTGACTTGCATCACTATATTTTGTGACTTGAATGTTAAGTTGTCTTTTCCAAGATTTTAATTGGTGGTGAACCCTTCAAGGCTTAAAAGAACCCACTAGGTCATCCTTTTTTAGAATTGACTCACCTTTGGGTTGATAGTCAGTCCCATTTAGGATCCTAGGTAATTCTTGAATGAAAAAGTATCTGGGAGAATAGGGGTGTTCTATGACCTAAGTTATATTTTATCCATCTCACATCTCACCTATTTTTCATAGACAACAAGACTCAAACACCAAATCAACCATAGATCTGAATAGCCAAAAATATCCATAAATGAGTATCCAAAGTCAAGAAACTAAGAAAGCATCAAGAATATGAGAACCTCCTAACACCAAACCAAATCACCAACAAATAACCACATGCATGATCATGTTGTGGCCATTCTCAAATGTGCCTACATATCCATAACACCATAACCATTTCCAACATTATACCTACACTCAAATTAAACCCACATGAGACTCCAAGTCTCTACTCATGTCAACCCATGTCCTTAAAACTAAAGAAAACTAATGTACTTGCCACCATCAAAGTAAGACTTTTAAAAACACTTGTAAGTGTTGGGAATAGGATGCCATTTAATTGCAATCCTAAACATATTTCATGTATCTCCTAAGTCCTTGGAAAGTGTTCCCCAACAATAGGATTCTAAAGAGATTAAATTCAAATGAAATGAATGTATAAATTGACATTTGTAATTATTCCTAAATAATAGGAACATGTGGGGGCATCCAAGAAGAGTTCCTAAATAATAGGAGCACATGGGGCGCCCACATGGAAGGTGGAAACCACCTTGTTTCAGTTAACTATTTGGAGGATTGATAATACTTCAGTAATGCATGTTTAGGTTCCTACAAAATAGGGATTGATATTTACATGAGTAAAGTGGCACTATCAGTTCAGTATTAGTTCAGTTTAGTTCAATTCAATTCAATTTAATTCAGTTCAATTCAATTCAGTTCAATTCAGTTCAATTCAGTTCAAATTAGTTCAATTTAGTTCAGTTTAGTTCAGTTATGGTTCAATTATCTTTAGTTGCATGTAGTTATTTTGAGTTGTATACTAGTTGAATTGACTAATGGCTTCAGTTGAATTATAGATAAAAAATGGATACTTTCAATTAAGTGGGGATGATCAATCATGCATAATGTTTGCATGAATTGATGGAGAGATATGTTTTAGTTAACTAAGATTGACTTGGGTCCACCTTGGGTGCCCAAGTTGGCATCTTTTAGTTAACATTTTTTGCATAATATATTTACAAGGCTTGAATCCACTCGATCAACTGAATCCACAGCTGAATCCACTCAATCAACTGAATCCACAGGACCTGGATGTGTACACCTGGCTAGTATATGTATTCCTGGCTTCAGGAAATGGAACCTTCGCCTTTGATGCTTCAGGAAATGGTTTGATGCTTCAGCCTTTTCCTTTGATGCTTCAGGAAATGGAACCTTCGCCTTTGATCCTATATACGGCGGAGTAGGCCAGGGTTTGATCGAAATAGTCAAGGTTCAACCGGTTCAACTGGTGGTTATGGAGAAACTGTTGCCCTTGCCTCTGTTGCCTTAGCTACTAGTACTTCAATGGCTTATGAGTAAACAACAAGATCAACTTAAATTGTTGGCTGGGTAAGTTACTACTTGAAATAGGTAACTGTTGGCTGGGTAAGTTAATACTGCTAGCTGGGTAAGTTACTACTTCAATAGGTTCTAAAACAAGGTCAATAAATAGGTGGTTCTAAAACAATTTCAATCATTGCTGCTTCATCTCGATCATCTCAATCTACGACTGCTCTCGATCATCTCGGGGTAAAACGCAACATGTGCTTTTGCCGGCGGATCAACAAGATCAATAGCTTCGGCTGCGGTCAACTATATCAATTGTTTTCACTCGGTCCACTGAATCAACTAGCTTTGCACTTGGAGGATCTAAAAGTGAATCTGGGATTGGCGCATTCACTGGTAGATCAACGTCACTATCCTAACTAAAGGAGGGAGGTCCTATCCGTACACCCCCGGAGAAACTTCTTCTTATAGTCCATCAACTTCAATTATAGCAATAGTCCATCAATAGTCCATCAACTTAAATGTCCATCAATAGTCCATCAACTTCAACGGGTGGAACTGCATATCGATCTTGGTCTTCAACGGGTGGAACTGCATATCGATCTTGGTCAACTGAATCTGGGTCAACTCCATCTCGATCACTAATTGGTTATGCCTCGATCACTACTGAATCTGGGTCAACTCCATCTCGATCACTACTCCATCTCGATCACTAATTGGTTATGCATTTGGATCTGCTTCAACTGGAGCAAGTTATCCCGACCGAGCCAGAGATGTAGCCCAGCAGTTACCTATTTCTAAACCGGTGGCATCATCAACTGGATCTGGAACATATGTCAACGTAGGAACACGCGCAGATGTTATGTCAACGTAGGAACACGCGCAGGAAGATGTTACTCAAATTGGTGCTGGTGCAAATGCTTGCTTTTGCGCTAGTGGTTCCGGGTAAACTACTTAGTCACCTGCCTTTGTTCCAACCTTAGATCCAAAGTAGGAGGACTGGGGGTGCATTCCCTCCTAAGGTAAGGGATAGAGCGGCGGGTGCTCTTCAAATACTACGTGCTATAGAAAGAACCTCCCTAGAAAAAGCAAGAGGGGGTGTGCCGCCTCTGCAAGAGTTTATGATTACACAAAGATGGCTAGGCTGCTGATAGAGATGAGATGTGCTGTAGATACGGATATAGATGTATCGGTATCAATTGATGGATACGTCTGGGGCAAGTCTGAGCACAGAAACATGTGTAGATCCCGGTTATGACTTGACTTGCGGGGAAGCAAGAACTCGCACTGGCGAGGAAGCAAGAACTCGCACTGGTACATTCACTGGTGATGGATCAAATTTCTATACCTCCACCTTTGCTTCTCTTAAACTGGATGGATCTTTTGCTGGTTCTGGGTCAAATGTCTATACCTCTGCCTTTGCTTCTGCACCTTAAACTGGATCGAGGTCAAATGCTACTGAAATTGGTGCTACTGAAGCTGTCTATGACTTGACTAAGAACACGTATTAATGCAACTAAGAACACGTATTAATGCACTGCAGAGGAACATTACCACATAATGCCAGAACCAAGCAACCTTTCTCAGTAGCCGGTTAAGTGTGAAGATTGGGGAACACAATAAGAAGCTCCCCTGGCCTACGGAAGAGATAGAGGATAGATAATTGACCTAATTCCTAGATTAATTATTAGTAGGGGTGGGGATTATAGGGGAGATGAATTAGTAGGGGTCCAATATTCTATAGGGGGCAAGGCCACTTGTTAGAATAGTAGGATAGGGGGGTTCAAATCTATAGGGGAGAGGGATCGGGTGGGAGGATGAAATAACCATAGTAATATACCCCCCATTTATTATGGTGGGAGACATAAGTTACAGGGGATTGGCTGATAAAAATTACCCATTTTTGACCGTTTTTTCCAAATCGCAACTAAGATATATAGGGCATGACCAGTTTTTGAGCATAGTTTGCCAAGGGACATATCACGTATATGAACTAAGCTGAGTAGGCTGCCCATATGAATATGGCTGTGATGAACCAACTTCCTTGTAAAGAGCAGTCAGCACCACTTGAGTGATAGAAAGTGGCCTGACCACAGCTTGAAGTATGGCACCCTGCTCAGATAGGGTACAATATATAGGGCACTTGGATCGGCTTAAGTTGCAGGTGGGCGTCGGTGATAACTTGTGCTGGCGCCGATCTTGAGAACGACGAGAGCACTTCGGCCTAGCCCGTTGGGTCGGGGGGGTCATCCCTTCGGGGGGGGAGTGAGCCATTAGGGCAAACGGGTCAGCATGAGCATGCCCAGCTTTTAGCAAGCATCGAGAGACTTGGTTGGACCCACCTGACCGAGGCAGCTGAGGGCCTCAGCAATAGATTAATGGAAGTTCATGGGGGTGACTTGATCATGATACCATCAACACCCAACATAACAGAAGATGTAATTCCCCCTCGCGTTAGAGTAAGTCCTCTGGGCCCTAGATGAGGGGGTGGTCTTCTGCTGTTGGACCAGGTTGAGGCAAGACGGAGATAGGGTTCAACTATTCTTCTCGACTTCGCATTCTAAATAGTCTAGCAAGCTTACCCTTGCAAAAAAGAAGCAGATGAGGAGAGCAAGAGCTACCGTGGGTGCCAACTTTGAGGTGAAGGTTCCAAGATATTTTCTTGACCAGAGTTCAGTTAAGTGTTTAGTTTGGGGTGCCTAAATTGAGGAAGACTTTGGTTTGACTTCAGATTATAGTTTGGAACTCTACTTGCCCAATCTAGGTGTATATTTTTGTGAGGAGCTTTATTCTCTTGTAATTGAAAACTCTTATGAGTTTTACATTCTCATCATTGTCTATTTACTGCAGCAAATGCATAAGATTTTTATGTGATTTGATTGCAAGTTGTGAAGAAGGATTATCGAAGCAAAGGAAGCATATCAATCAAGGATTGATACAGTGTTATTGTAATCTTGTTCAAAGGTTAAATAATACAAGCAATATTGATTTTGGTGGATTTTTTTCTTGAAATGGTTTATCCACGTATATGTTGTGTCACTTCTATTTTTTTTCTTATTCTTCTACAATCTTCTATCTCTTTCTAAAATTGGTAAAATTGAACTAAACAAAATAATCATACACAAAGAATTGTGACAACGAATTCTTAATTAGATCTACAGTCACATAGTTTTACGAGTTTTAAGCTATAAATTTACCTTCATTTTCAACATTTGGTATCAAATTTGATGGTTGGTTAGGGTTTGGGGCACCTTTCTCTTAAAAATTTGAAGGTTTTTTGGCTATAGTGGGAGCTTTTACTATTGTGTTAGTCCAAATTTATAAAATAAGTTTGTTACAATGACTTCTACTTCTCATCTAGATATTGAAAGATTAAATGGTTCTAGTTATGAGATGTGGAAACTAAAAATGGAGGATCTCCTTGAAGAGAGATCAGTGGTTAGTTGTTTGTAATGATAAAATTCCATCTACAACGATGTCAGATGATGATTGGGCTAAGCTTGATAAGAAGTCAAGATGAACCATAAGGTTATGTCTTGTTGATGTTTCTCTCTTGAATATTTTAGATGAAACTACCACATATAAATTATGGAAGAGGATAGGTGATATCTATCAAACCAAAATTCTTAATAATAGGTTGTATCTAAAAAGATAGTTGTATTCTTTAAAGATGAAAGGTGGTGATTCTATTGCACATCATTTAAATTCTTTCAATTTTATTCCAAGTTAGTTAGAATTTGTAGATGTAAAGCTAGAAAATGAAGATAAATTTATTTTGTTACTTTGTTCTTTACCAAAGTCTTGGGAAAAACAAATTGTTGTTATAAGTGGTAGTGGTGCAAATTCTAAGATGGGTAATATAATTCCTACTCTCTTATCAAAGGAGATGAGGAGGAAGTCTAAAAAATGATCCCAAGATGCCTTGTTTGTAAGAGGTAGGCCTAGGGAAAAGGAACCTAAGCCAAACAAGAAAGGAAAGGGTAAGTCCAAAGGATGGTCTAAAACCCCCAATAAGAGTAAGGTAAAGTGTTGGAGCTTTGAGAAACTGGGACATATAAAGAAGGATTGTAAGAACAAGAAAAAGAGTTTTGATGCTTCTATAGAGAAATTCTTAGATGATGGCAATGATGCATTAATCATTTCATGTAAAAATGTTAGTGATGACTCTTGGCTTATTGATTCAGGTTGCTCCTAGCATATGACTCCTAACAAGGAGTGGTTCACTAAGTATATAGAATATGATGGAGTCAATTTCTTATTTGCATATAATAGCACAAAAAATATTGTGGGCAAAGGAGAGGTAAAGTTGTGTTTCAATGATGGTAGGGTTAATACCCTTAATTATGTTTTACATATTCCAAGACTTGCTAGAAATCTACTTTATGTATCTAAGTTCAATGATTATGGAATGCATGTGATATTTCACAAAGGTGGTTGTAGATTGGTGAAAGGGAATATGGTGGTTGCTAAAGGATATTGGATTGGGACTTCGTTTAAGCTTAATACCTCCAATTTGAATAAATCAACTAATTTAATTGAAGCTGAAAATGCATGTATGTTGTGGCACCATAGATTGGGCCACATTGGTGAAAAAGGTCTTAGAACCATTCTTAATAAGAAATTGTTTGATAGTATTCTTGATTATAATATTGGCAAAAATTATTATTGTGAACATTGTGTGTTTGGAAAGAAATCTAAATCTTCATTTCCTAATGGAAAAAATAAAGCAAAAATATTATTAGAGATTATTCACTCATATGTTATGGGTCCTGTGGATACTTACTCTATTGGAAAATCTAGATATTATGTCACATTTATTGATGATGTCTCAAGATACACTTGGATCTATTTTATGCATAACAAATTTGATGTGTTCAATAAGTTTAAATAATTTAAGGCTTTAGTTGAGAAACAATCAAATCATAAGATAAAAATTTTGAGACCAGATAATGGTGGTGAATATTGTTCTAAGGAATTTGATGATTATTGTAAGCATGCAGGAATTGTGAGATATAAAACTACTCCATATACACCTCAATAAAATGGAGTAGCAGAAATGATGAACCGAACCTTAATGGAAAGAGCTAGGAGTATGTTAAGTAGTGCTAAGCTAGATTGGTGCCTTTGGGCCGAGGTGGTAAGTACTTCTTGATATTTAATCAATACATGTCCTAGTTCATCTATTGAAGACCCCTTATGAAATGTGGTTAGGTAGGAAACCTAGTGTTGCACATTTAAGGATCTTTGGTTGTGAGGTTTTAGTTCATGTGCCTAAATAAAAGTGGTCTAAGTTGGATCTAAAAGAATAGAAATGCATATTCATAGGTTATGGTGAAAATTTAAAAGGTTACAAGCTTTGGAATCTTCTAACCCAAAATATTACTTTATCGAGAGATGTGATTTTTGAGGAATTTAGATCTTATTCAGGAGAAGAACAACCAAAGGAGAAGGATAATTCTTGAACAGTGCATTTTGAGACAAAAAATGAGAAGCATGAAGATGTACATGTTGAAGAACAATTGGATGGATTAGATGAGGAGACCTCACAAAGTGAGATAGATGCTCATGATGAGCATATTAAGGAACAAGAAGAACCTCCTTTGAGAAGATACACAAGACAATGGAATCCTATTGATAGGTATAGCCCACCTAATTTCCATTGTATATTTGCTTTGATGAGTACTAATGATGAACCTAGATCTTATAGGGAAGCTTTGTCTTCAGATGAGAACAAGCTTTGGTCACAAGCTATGCATGAGGAAATGGTTTCCTTGGATGCTTGTGATAGATGGGATCTTGAGAGTTTTCCCAAAGGAAGAAAATCCAATGGTTGTAAATGGATCTTTAAAAATAAATTTTTTAGCATATAGTAATCTCGAAAGGTACAAGGCTAGATTAGTAGCCAAGGGATGCTCCCAGAGAGAGGGAGTTGACTTTAATGAAATATTCTCTCTTGTTGCTAAATTAACTTCTATTAGATTATTTTTATCTATTGATGTTGCTCATGATTTTGAGATAGAGAAAATGGATGTGAAAACTTCTTTCTTACATGGGGATCTTGATGAGGAGATTTATATGAGGCAACCTGATGGTTTTATTGTAAAAGGAAAAGAATCTTTGGTTTGCAAGTTAAAGAGATCTTTATATGGATTGAAATAGTCACCTAGAATGAGGTACTAGAAGTTTGATGATTTTGCATTGAAAATTGGTTATGTTAGGAGTGAAAAAGATCATGTTGTGTTTAGATTAAAAAAAATGATGATCAACTTTTAATTATTATCTTGTATGTTGATGACATGTTTATTGGTAACAGTAAGGTAATGATCAGAGAATTGAAAGCACAACTCTCTAGTACATTTGAGATGAAAGATCTAGGGGCTACAAAATATATCCTTGGTATGGAGATCAATAGAGATAGAGGTAACAAAAATATTTTCTTAAGTCAAAGCAACTATGTTGATACTATTTTGAAATGGTTTAACATGCAAGATAGTAAACCAATTAATATTCCTTTACCAGTTGGCATGAATTTAAGTTTAGACATGAGTCCTAAATATAATTTTGATCATGAGGAAATGTCTAAAATTCTATATGCTAGTGTAGTTGGTAGCTTGATGTATGCAATGGTTTGTACAAGACCAAATATAGCCCAAGCAATGGGAGTTCTAATTAGGTTTATGTCTAACCCTAGTAAAGAACATTGGACTTATGTTAAGAGGGTGTTTAGATATTTGTGAGGTACTTCAAATTATTGTTTGGTTTATCATGGTGCTAATTATATTGATATTATGCACATATCATTGGACATACAGGGTTTTTTTATTCAGATTGGGAAGGAGACCTAGACAGTCAGAGTTCGACAAGTGGCTATGTGTTTACTTTGTTTGGAGCTATGTTTAGTTGGATGAGTAAGAGGCAGCCCATGGTTGAGCTTTTTCCACCACAAAATAAAATTACATGGCTGCTACACATGCCTCTAAAGAGTAAGTTTGGTTACAAAGACTTGGGAAAGGTATTGGTTTGTATTGCAAGCAAATTAGACTTGAATGTGATAGTTGGAGTGCTATTTGTTTAGCCAAAACCCCTATGTATCATGCTCGTACTAAACATGTTGATGTTCAATATCACTTTGTGGGATAAATGGTTGAGAGTGGGAAGGTATTGATTGATAAAGTTGACACTTTGATCAATGTTGTAGACTATCTTACGAAACCAGTTCCTATAGATAAGTTTTCTTCGTGCAGGAAGGCAATTGGCCTTGAGCCTTGTACTTGATTTATAATAATGATTCATTTTTTATAATAATTGAAATGTATAATGTCAAGTGGGAGAATGTTGGGAATAGGATTTCATTTAATTGCAATCCTAAACATATTTCATGTATAGATCATAAGTCTTTGGAAAGTGTTCCCCAACACTAGGATTAGAAAGAGATTAAATTCAACTAAAATGAACATGTATATTGACATTTTTAATTATTCCTAAATAATAAGAACATGTCGGCGCGTCCAAGAAGAGATCCTAAATAATAAGAGCACATGGGGTGCCCACATGGAAGATGGAACCCAACTTGTTTCAGTTAACTATTTGGAGGATTGATAAAACTTCAATAATGCATGTTTAAGTTCCTAAAAAATATTGATTGATATTTACATGAGTAAAGTGGCACTATCAATTTAGTATTAGTTCAGTTCAGTTTAGTTATGGTTCAATTATCTTTAGTTGCATGTATTTATTTTGAGTTGTCTACTAGTTGACTTGACTAATGACTTCAATTGCAAGACAAATAATAGATGGATACTTCCAATTAAGTGGGGATGATCAATCATGCATAATGATTGCATGAACTGATGGAGAGATATGTTTCAGTTAACTAAGATTGACTTGGTTCCACCTTGGGCGCCCAACTTGGCATCTTTTAGTTAACACCTTTTGCATCAGAAGATATTTACAGGGCTCAATTAAGTAGGCCCATTCTTGGGTGCTAACTTTGAGGTGAAGCTTCCACGATATCTTCTTGACCAAAGTTCAATTAAGTGTTTAGTTTGGGGCACCTAAATTGAGGAAGACTTTGGTTTGACTTCAGATTACAGTTTGGAACTCTACTTTCCCAACCTAGGCGTAAATTTTTGTGAGGGGCTTTATGCTTGTAATTGACAACTCTTATGATTTTTGCATGCTCATAATTGTCTATTTATTGCAGAAAGTGCATAAGCATTTCATGTGAGTTTATTGCATGTTGTGAAGAAGGATTGTTGAAGCAAAGGAAGCATATCAATCAAGAATTGATACAGTGTTATTGTAATCTTGTTCTAAGGTTAAATAATACAAGCACTATTGATTCTAATGGAGTTTTTTCCTGAAAGGGTTTCTCCACGTATATGTTGTGTCACCTCTATCTTCCGTCTCATTCTTCTACAATCTTCTATCTCTTTGTTCAATTGGTAAAATTGAACTAAACAAATTAATCATACACAAAGAATTGTGACAAAGAATATTTAATTAGATCTATAGTCACATATTTTTACAAATTTTAAGCTACAAATTTACCTTCATTTTCAACAGTAAACCTATACAAAGAAGAAGAATACTAATAATAATTTGCGCCATCATAAATATCATATAAAAATTTGTATTTCCTTAAGGTTTCACCTCTTGAATCATAGACACATACAAGCGATCAAGCACGTACAATCCTCTCCCTACACCACAAATTGAAAAAAATCCTAATCTATTGTGTAGTACACTATACATTCTCTCCAACGATGATTATGTATGCAAAAATTATTTTCAAAACTATGTACAAGACACCATCTAGCTTTCAATCCCCCAAAATTGATAAAAAACTAAAAAATCAAGGAACCAAACCTATACCATTGCATAGTTCTTGGAGAAATATTTCTATTGACTATTGGAAGTCAAACATTCAATAACCTAAGTGAAAGTTATTCCCGTTTGAAAATTTAAGATGTCAAATTTGACTTGTTGGTGGCAGGGAAATGGCCTTTGAGTGGAGCCATCGGCGATGCATTGACAATGCTCGAGTGGTGTTGTAGTGGTTGGTAGTGGATTCTAAAAACATTTAAGATTTTTTTAATGTTGATGGACTAAATTTTTAAGGTCGAACCCCACAAGTTAGGTAGAAGCTCCGCTGAACTGAGGGCTTAACTCGTTAGCATGTCGAAGCCACAAGTCGAGGACTGGTAGGGTTGTTGGCGACAATCATAGACCTAACATGATAGTAAATTTTGGTATATTTTTTCAAATATGGTTGAAGAAAGTGTGGTGTCTACCGACTCCGCCCACCCCCCCACATTATTTTTATTTATATTTTGATTTTAAAAAAATTAATAAAATTTTAATAGCATAGGTTTTTATTATGTTTTTTTATTTTATAAATAAATTATATGGCCGTACAACCGTACAATAGGGTGGATAGGGAAAAAAACATTTTTATAGTAATCAAAATAGGAAAAAAATTATGTGAACCTTCTTTTCCTGGCCATCTTGGATCTAATGATGAGGTTCATTTTGTCTCAAAAGGTCATTTGCAAAATTTCCTCTACAAAATGCTCATATGAAAGCACAATCCAAGAAAACCTTTTCACCCAAATTTCTCAAGCCTCAGATGTGCAATAAACCTAAAAAATATTCAAACCCCAAAAGCCAAAATCTATAAAATAACACCTACAAATGTGTTCCATATGTTGTAATTCCTTATATATATTCTACATAGTCATGAATTCAACTTTGCACCAAATCTACTCAAATAAAGGCTATAACAAAACTTGGGAGTTCACACCTCCCAGAACTATTAAAGCTCTGATACCACTTGTTAAAAAATAATGCATCATACCTACATTCTTAATCCATTTCCCACATAACCCTATGAGAGAAATTCGTGTATGCAAGCTTACAAAATAATCATAATGCATAGATCAACTAGACAAGCCATAAAATAATACGAGGTATACCTTGGGAAAACCCTCAAGAGGGAAAAACGTAGCCTCTAAACACATCCATACTCCATTTATTATTCAACAATAAAACAATACATGTACTCACAAAGTTACAATGAATACTTATGAAGCATCAAGCCTCTCCAATGCATCCTCCATGTGTCAAAGCATGAATCCACACATCCCATGCGATGCTTCACATGTGCACTCCTTAAAAAGACTCAATAATGATAGCCCATTCATCAAACTACCTTAACCACTAAACATGTGGTTTTTTTTTAGACATAAGCTAACACAAATACAACCAAATGGTAAGATAAAACCATATGCCAAAAAACCATGTGAACACAAAACCATTGACACCTCATTAAATATTGGTTAATAATTTTTAACTTTACTAAATCATTTCTATGATATTAAATTATTATCCTATGTCTCCCACACATAAAATAATAAACCAATGTTAGAACACAAATTTACAAGTGGTCCCTGAGTAATTACCTAGTGTGATTAAACACATCTCCTATTTTTACCACAAATATATAATTATTCAATTATAATATTATAATATAACATTTTATTCAATGGTGTACAATACCACATCTTAACAGAAACATATGTATTTTTTTTTCTCCTATTAAATGTGGCCTATAGTTCTATATGGATTTGATGAGGGAATAAACAAATTTTTTCCATTATTGAATACTTCAATTCTATCCCTTGCAAATACTTACTAAAAAAAATAATAAGATTCTCATACGATCCATTCTTATTCCCTTAGAGTAACATAACAACAACAATGTAAAAGGAGTAAAATGAGAAGAGCTGGAAGGGTTTGGAATCATCTATAATTACCAATATTGATGCTTCTATAATGGATTCTTTCATCTTCATGAATGTCTCATCTCATTCATAACTCCAAGTGACTGAGTGATATTTTTTAAGATCTTGAAGATTGCTTTGGTTTTCTCATAAATGTTTGGTGTGAACCTTCTTACAAAGTTGGTTTGTATAAAAAAATATTGCACTCTCTTAACTATTTTAGGATTGGGAATAAGGTCAATTTCTATCCTTATCCAATCCTTAGACATAATGAGTCCAAACAACTTCCCTTATTCTACACCAAATATGCATTTTTGGGGATTTAAAGAAACTTTGTACTCAAGGAAGTTTTTGAATATTTTCCCCAAGTGTTGGTAATTATCATTTATATCCTTGGATTGTGTTTTTAGTTCATCCTAATTGCAAGAAATGACATAATATAGGTTAACTACACTTGAATCATATGGATTTGAAGCATATTTAATCCACTAATCATCAATCCCAATAAGATACAAAATATTAATAAAAACGAAGAAGCCATTAAAAATAGCATTCTAAAACATGAATCTTTGAGTAGATTTGGGTAGACTTGTTGTTATCTAGGTGATATATTATTGGTTCATTGTTTTTTGTCTATGTTGTATCTTTGAGCAGCTTGTTCTTCTTTGTGTGGGTTTCGGTTCCATTCAAAACCTATTGTAAATGGTTTCAAGTCCATTCAAAACTTGTTTTTCCCATATAATCAAAACATTCTAAAACATGAAATCTTGACAAACATCTATTCTAGTCCAATGAATCTTATCCTATTGGGGGAGTGGTGTCACATTTATGTGGAATGATGACCCTTTCCCAATCCCTTGGATAATGCAAGTCTTTCCAATCAATTTTATTGATTAAAATCGATAGAAACTGATGAAAAAGATGAATGAAAGTATGATAAAATCTAAATTAACATAATGAAAGCTAAGATGTTTGTTGTAAGTGTATGCAAATCTATTCTAAATATGCAATCCCTATATTCAAACTATACTAAATGAATGCACCCTAAGTTACCATGGAAGCCATTAATGCATGCTTTAAGCTACTATGATCAAGATTCTAAACTAAAAAAGCTAAATGTATGCTAAATATGGATACAAGATGAGTTTGATTTTCAACAACATAGGTTTTCTTTGAAAATGTGGATCCCTATTCAATAGATGCATAGTCTATTTATAGAATAGGCAAAAATAAATTGATGGTCAAGATTGAAAGAATCAATTAATGGTTGGGATGGAATGAAGTTGGATGCATGGATCATGGATTCCCATAAAGGGTTGAAAATTCAAGTTGATATTTAATCAAGGGCTCACAATCATGCCAAGAAGCACACTTTCAAAACTTGCTCAAAAAATTTGTTGAAAGTTTGTTATAGGAAATATATTCCCTTTTTTGAATGAGTGAAGAGGGACAATATTCTCATGGATGAGAAAAATTATAATTTAGTTAATTAAAACCAAATTTTAATGTGTAGAGGGGAAGGAATATTCTACGAGAATATTCCCTTTTGGAGGAATATACAAAGGAGGAATATTCTCAAGGAATATTCCCTTACAAGTGGGAGAGTTTGAATTAATTAGTAATTTGATAATTAAAACAAAATTTCAATTATGCAAATTAGAGGAATTTAGGATATCCATTAGACTATTAGCTTGTTTAATGAAAAGGGATCAAAATGACATTTAATTAAATAATTAAGATTATTTGATTTAAATGAGAGGACTTAGGGTGTTAAAATTAAATATTTTAATTTATCCAATTTAACAAGATGAAAGGAACTAGCAGGAAAGGGGTAGGGATTAACCTAATCAGATTAATTAGATTAATAGGTGAAAATGATATATTTAATTAAATAGCTAGGCTAATTTAATCAAACAAGCAAAAAAAGGATGGATTTTAGGATGAAACGGTGTTAATATATTAGATTTGAGTGTGTAGTATCATTCAGGACATTTTAAAGTGTCTACACTAATATACCACCAAGATTTAATGTGTGAGGCCTACAAATGCAACATTCATGGATATCTATAAATGTGATCTTTTATGTTTTACCCAAATGACATCCTCACATAAACATAAGTGCTCCAAGGAGTTGTGAATGCAATTTTGTGTTATTTTTACTCTATTACCACCAATTGGTTGTATTATGAGAATTCTTCCATCATGTACATTAATGTTGATCCAATTACCTTCTAGATCATGGGATCCATACTAGGAAGAGGGTAATTTATCTTAAGAGATTTGATATTCAAATTTTAGAAATCTATGCATAGCCTTATTTCACAATTTGTTTTCTTGACTAAAAAAATATTGGATACCCATTTAGAATTTTAGGTTGATTTTATGATACCTCCTCTTCCATATTCTTTAATTCCTTATACATATTTGAAGCAAGTGTAAGGTTGATCAGTATTTTCTTTTGGAAAAAATATATTACATTAGATTAAAGAGTAATTGTATGTTGGAACAAAGACTCTCTATAGGATTCTAGTTTATCATGTACAACCATGTAATTTATGCCCCATGAATTTTTTTAATAGTGAAATCAACATGTATTTCTTTGTTGGATTTAATTTCATAGTAGTGTAAATGATCTTATGTTTAGCTTAAGTACCTATATTTGCATCTTCTATATTACTTTTATTTTTGGGGTGACTTCTACTCTTATAGAAATCAACATTGATAAAGATCATATCTAATTCCACTTGCCCTTTGAGAGATTTTTTGGTCTTCAATTACACTACTTAATTTCCCAACAACATCTCTTTATTGTATTCTACACAACCATGAGTTCCCAATCAATCAATTGGTTATCTGATTCATTCATGCAATTTAGAAACTTGTAAATTGTTAGCGTTAAGTTTTTAACTTAGGGATAATTACTTAGGCAATTTTTTCGTATCAGGTAGCTTTTCACCTATCTCATTTCTCATGCCTTTAAAATTCCTATACACTATGTATTTTAGCATCTCAATTTTTGAATATCATCTTGGATATTTGGCAAAATAGTCTTTGTTCTTCTCTTTTGTATGTTTGAAGGTGCTTTGTTTTCGCAGGTTGAGGATCCTGGGAAGGAGTTGTCATCTCATACATGGTATCAAAGCTCCTCCTCCTGCCCACCCTTCAGGAGAGTATTTTTCATGGAGATCTCCTTCAAAGGCATTTTTGTGACTATTTTGAGTTCCTTGATTGCATTTAGGATCATGTTGAATTTGTAAGAGGCTCGATTATGTGGTGGAGAGGCACAAATTTGTGCATTGGAAAAATGATTTAAAATAGAGAGGTTGGATTTTTTGTTCAAAAGAGCTGATTTTCCATTTCAAATTGGGAAATTATGAAGGAGAGGCTCGATTTTCATCAACGGGAAACATTTAGAGTTGGACACCTCTATTTTGGGGGTTGATTGAAGCCATAGACCCACGTATTCTTCCAACGTCTGATATTCAAAGAAGGCACGAGTTGTGTATGTAGTCAACACCTATTCCTTAGGTTGCAATCTGAAAACTCAGACATGTTATTGTTACTATATGTGTGAACCTGATCTAGGCATGAATATTGACCTATTTATGGTCATTCATGTTGATGATATTTACTATTCTCCACTCTACAAAGATCCGAGTTGCTATCCAAAGATGGAGTACGGCATTTGGGCGTAAGATTTTGTTGGAGATCAGTTTGGGAAAAGACATCGCAATGGTGTTAGCAACTGCTTTAAAGTGGGGGCATACATCAACACTCATATTTTACTGTAATATTTTCTTTATTCTTGTGATGCATCATTTTCTTGGTGGTGTCATTAGGCTTGATTTCCTCCAAGAGTGTGATATTTATTTAACTTGTCCTCTCTTGGAGACATTAGGCACAATTCTCCCTAAGAAGAATACCTTACACAAACAAAACAAAATCTCCTTTAACAAAATTTTACATGACATTACAAAAACATTTATAAAAGCATTACATTGTGGTGCCATATCAAAGTTGTCGGGAGGATAACTTCGATATGGTATGAGATGCTAATATGATTCTCTCATTTGCCACTTCATTGGGATAACTCACCTAGTGGATAGATTGAGGTTCCACTACCCCAAAGTGAGAATACACATATTTTGAGACAACTCACTTAGTGGATAGACTGAGGTTCCACTACCCTAGAGTGAGCAATGTGTGTTCCAGACAAATAGCCTTGTTCCACATCACATTGGGATAGTTGTGCATGATCCTTAGTTTTTCTCCATTTCTCTTGGCCTTTGACAAGGTATGATCATGTATCTTTGTTATTTATGCATACTTAAGTGTCTTGAATTTCTAATTTAGTGTGAGTTTGACATGGGGTCATCCTCTCACTAAAGTGGAGGCAAAATGTAGTGTCAAAAAAAGTAATCCTTTTTCACACTTAATATGGATAATTGACATAAATTTGAATTAATTGTATCTTGGAATAGTTTTGTAATGTTTTTTACACATTCACATCAATCTAAGCCACGTACTTAATTAAAATGTACTTAAACTATACCTTATTCAGGTGTTGTAAAGTTTTGTAACACACTTTCACACTTTTCTATGGTTTCATTATTAATGGTGGTTAATTGAGCTTAATTGGCCCCTTTAATTCAAATTCAAGCTCTCTTTTCAAGGATCTATCCCGACACCCAATAATTATATTGTATGACATTTAATTTGGCAAATTTGGTGTCCTAAAAAGTGTTTCTAGGACAAATTCGCCTTTACTGGTGCAAGGTGTCCTCTCCACATAGGACACCCCTTTATTTATATTTTTGAGGTGGGTTTTTGATGTTATTTCACCTCCCCAAAGCTTGGTCTTATAAATTGTGCTAGGACCCATTCGCCTTTAGTGGCGAATGGGTTCTCCTTATGTAGGACACCCATTTTTCATTTTAATTGTGTCAGTATCCTTATGATTTTAATACCCAAATTTTAGGTCGGCTTGAACTAATTGAATTTTGGGGTTAATATATAAATTTACTATAAATATGGGCTTAATTCATGTAGTTTCATCCCAGAACTTCATAAGCAATCAAGATAAATTCCACAAGAGTTTACAAGGGCAATTCAAAGGCATTTCAAGGAAAATTATCAAGGTTTTATTGCAACAATTCAATATCATTTCATCATGTCAAAGGCATAGTGCATTCCTACATGTTGTTGAGCTAAGATGGTGGATGTAGAATTGAAGATCTAATTACAAGCATTGTTTCACATCTAAGATCTACATTCTTCATGATAAATTTATGTTAGTTTGTAGATTTGCATTACAAAACATCATCCAAGGTATCAACATTTCATTATTTCATGTTTCATGCTTCAATTTCATTATTTCATCATTTGGTTTAATTACTTAAAAGGTGTTTGAAAAAGGGAAACCCATATTCACTAACAATCAACAAGTTTTTCTCCTCTTGAGTGTGTGTGTTTGAAAATTTACAGGTTGAAGATCAAGTGGGGAAGAAGTTTAGAGAAAAGTTAAAAAAGTTGCAAAGTTGAAAATTTGACCTTCATAGTGCAAGAAGATGGAATTGAACTTATAGAATTTGTTTCAGACCTTTGGGAACTAAAAACTTGGGAATTGAGAGTGCGGACATTGAAGTACAAGACCCAAAAGTCAGTTTTTGAAACACTAAAAGGAACCATTCGCCCTTATTGGTGAATGAGTCCTTAGTAGGGCTTGAAGCAGTGAAAAGCTAGGATTTAGGATGTGTTGACTAAGAGGAATAAAACCTAGAAGTCATTTTTCGAAAACCCCACAAGGACCCATTCACCACTAAAGGTGAATGAGTCCTCTTTGGCCTAAAAACAACAAGTTTTCTACAAGGTACACATAATTTTAAGCTCTCAAAACTCCCCTTTTCATTTCTATAACAATTAGGTATCATTTTTTATTGTTACTTGCATCTTTTACCCCTCATAATTGAATGTTTTAATAGGAGAAAGCATTAGTGGTTTATCATCTTATGGTGGTAAACCCTAACTTTTTCTATTACATAGAAAGGTAAAGAAGATAAACTCAAAGTACATGCATTGGTAACTTCTACAGTTCATTTTGGTCATGATAGATGGTTTTTCAATTTAGGAGCATCTCATCACATGGGTTTTACTCCCTATCCTTTTTTAGGTCTTCATCCTATTGATACTTCTAAGATTTTGTTAGGAGATAGTAATTTTTTGGATGTTGTGGGGATAGGCAATGTTGAGAATGGTGATGTTTGTTTCAGAGATGTACTATGTATTCCTAATTTGCACATAAACCTACTTTCCATCTATCAAATTATTGATGGTGAGGTACCTAACCTAAGACTATAGAGTTCTCTATAGATTCTTTTTTTATTAGAGAGGTTGATACTAGCAAAGTCATTTTTGTTGGTGAAGCTAATCATGAGTCTCGTCTCTATGGTTTTTTTCATTTTTTTGATGATGATGATTATGAGCCTCACACCCATCTTGCTAGTGTTGATAGTGATTCCTCGAGAGAGATTAGACTCATTTTAACTTTGGAGTTCTTCAGACCTATGTTGATTCATCTCATGTTGCTTCAGAGGTTGCTTCTTCAACACAACAGGATGTTTTTGATCCTTTAGATTATTATTTATGGGATAGCTACTTGAAAGGTCTTGTGGAGTTGTTTTGTGAATCCCACATTTCTAATTTGGATGATGCATTTGAGGGTATATCCCTTCTTTTTTGTGACAGTATCTATAATTTTATAACACCATCTATGTCTTTGGACATTGTTGCTTCATATTTTCCACATGGTCTTGTTGATCCAGCTTCTTCAGTTGAGGTTGCACATGATCATGATGTGACATTTGGTTACATGGAGGTATCAAGACAGTTTTCAAAGGTATCTTTCATGTTGATTCTTCCTCTCCCTTCTTTTGTTTCAAAGTTGGAGTTTCTCTTGCATAAGTGGTTGTTTCTCCTAAAGGGAGGCATTTTGTTTGTAGACATGGGATATTCTTCAGACTTCTAGGATTAGCATAGGATTTTCTTCATCATGGGGGGGATCTTCAAAATTTCTACTCTTTTCTATGGGGGGCTACATAGTCTCTCTCCTTTTGTATTTTTCTAAGATCAGTAACAAGAGTTTTCCTTGGGGGTTTTGTGAAGTCCTCCTTTCACTTTTTTAGCCTTTTTTTCTCTCTTTTGGAGAGAATTTTTCTCCCATAGAGTTTTTCTCCTTTTCTCTAGTTGTGAGATATTACATTGCATAGTAGTTGTTCATTGGTACCTAACATGGCCTTGTAACTGGGACCCATCTTGCATAAATAATTTTGCATAACAATCTTCGTAAGTTTGCACTTAAGGGGGTGTTAGTGTTAAGTTTTTAACTTAGGGATAATTACTTAGGAGTTTTTCCTATATTGAGTAGTTTTTTACCCGTCTCATTTCTCATGCCTTTAAAAGGCCTAGGTACTATTCACAAAACAAGGAGAGACAACTGACAGGGGGGTGAATCATTTGTTACCAAGATCAAACTTATTCAAGTTTAATAAACCTTTAATCTTAGATCTGATAATTAACAGTGCAAGAATAAATCAATAACACATCAGAGACGCATGAACACCAAAATTTTATATGTGGAAACCCTGTTAGGGGAAAAACCACGGTGGATGTTAGTCCACAAGATTATACTCTATTAGAAGTATAATGAATAATGAATATGAGATGCACTTGCATTCAAGCACACTGCTCAGAGGAAGGCTCACTGCCTTACATACAATAATCAGATTAAATCCATCTGATGAACGTGAACTGAGAGATTAGTTTCTTCACAAGCCTAATTTAGTTCTAGTTAGGCACAAATACACTTTTCTCAACCTTCTTCACACTCTTCTCAATCTCTTTCACACTCTTCTATGCTCCTGAATGATTTGACCTTTATTTTTACATGTACATCACATACACACACTGAGCATACCTTGAGCACACTTCAAAATGGGTAAACAATTTCTCTTATATATCCGCCACACGGATTTACAACAACTATTATGTCGGCCACAAATAAATAATAAATTACAACTATCGACCTCAATACAAAAAATGGATCTTAATGCGTACCAACACAAGTTGGTCACAACATTGTGAGGACCCAAATAAACACCTTTTGAACACACTAAACAATAAAATATTAATCCTCATAGACCCGCAACATGCTACCACCAACATGTCGGCCAAGAACATGAAAAATCGAGCACACATCAGAAAAATCTGTGATCACAAACACTCTAATCAATGTGAATGTATAGAACTGATAGATCACAATCTAGACTCATCCATGACCATCACAAGAACATGCACAACAATTGAAATTGTCATAATGTCATCCTCTTCATCCAAGAAGACCTGCTACAGTAACATAAGGACTATAGGAACATAAAACTTCATAACTTTCTCAAATCTTGATGCATAGCACTGAAAATTTTAGAAAACACACTAGATAGACTAAGAAACAAACCCTTTAATGTGCTTCACTTGATTATCAACTTATAGCACTTTGCACCACTCTGACCTTCTCAGCTTCACTAGCTGCCTGCAATATATTTATTACAATTTTCTCAAGCTCCTCGACATAAACAGCCACCAAAAACACCAATGCTAATAGTGTTGACATCAATGACAACCACATATCAGCAATGCAACTAAAACATCCAACAATACCCCCCTTTAGAATTCATGGAAACATATGATGTGAAAAATACCATCAACCCAACTAGCTCTTCTTCAACAATCTCCCCCTTAGATTATGCACTCTTTTCATGTTCTCTCCTTCCACTTCTCCCATTTTTTTCACATTGCTTCTCTCCCCCTTTGACATCATTGTCAAAGGTACACATGCTTTGATCCTCATATTTAGTACATTTGACTACTCCCCCTAAGTATCAACCACCACAACATCAATTTGTAATAGGATATGGCTATGAATTCACGGACTGATGCAAAGACCTGCATCACTTAGTTCTGATCAGGAGGTGAAATCACCCCTAACTTTCCTCTAAGATAATCAAATGTATCCTTAAGAAATGGCTTAGTAAAGATGTCTACAATTTTCTCCTTGGTAGGTATATACTTCAGTCTAAATTCTTTGTCACTTATTTTATCTCTCAAGAAGTGATATTTGATGGAAAAATGCTTTGTCTTTGAGTGCAGCACTGGATTCTTAGAAATGTTTATGGGACTTGAATTGTCACAGAATATGGAAATGGGTTCTTCATACTCAATTCTAACATCTCTCAGCATTTTCTTCATCCACAATACTTGAGTACAACTATTTGCAGCAGCAATATATTCTACCTCAGCAGTAGATAATGAAATAGAATTTTGCTTTTTGCTTAGCCAAGATACCAACTTCTTCCCTAAAGAATGCACTACCATTGGGTGATCCCACAAAGTTGGTTTACAATTTCTGAGAGCAACTAATTTTCACTGAAATCACATATTTTTAGAAAATATAATGATTTAAGCCTTAAAAAGTTTCATTTTAAGGATTCCAATTGAAGAGGGTTTAATCAAACCACCTTAGATCAAACCCCCTTGGATAGAACCTCGCTAGTTTTAAACCATACCTATAAATGAGTCTCCTTTACACCTATCAAAATGCTGATAAAAAATTACTTTTGATTTACCTTTTGGGGGATCAAATGAATTCATTTAAAATTTATTTCAAATGATTATGGTAGTCCTTAGAACGAGTTATCCAATGAATATAATTTTAATATGTTTTGGTTTTATTATGTATTTGTTTTTTTAGTTTTATTAAACATAGGTTTTTCATCGAAAATGAAGGTCTATGTTTTGCACATGTGGAAAAATAGCAGATTATCAAACAAAAAAAATTGAGAAATATGAGTGCACCAAATATTGAAGTTCTTGATCCTACAAAAAAAAACGAATTTCGATATATACAAAAATATTTACACGTTATGCAATTGTGCTATGTCTGAATTGTAATTGGTTTGACATCGAAACTTGATTAAAGAAAAAATCTTCAATTAAAAACTATCTAACCAAGTGGAAACACTACATATCAAAGTCACAAATCTAAAATTGAAAGAATTAGAATTGTATCCTTCATGGAAAAAAATTTATGTTTTATATGGTGTGCGTCACTTTTTAAAAAGGTTGTTTTCTTTAAAAAAACAGTTTCTGTGGGAGATGGGAAAAGAAGTGCACTCTAATTCCAAAAATTTTGAAAAAAAATATTTTTAGAATCTACAAACAAAACTTGATGAGACTCTAGTTTGCATCATCTTCAAATTCCTCATGGTTTAGCCACTATAGGTGCCCAAATGTGAAGATTTAGTTAATTGTAATAATTGTTGTGTCTACTTTGGCCAAAAAATGTAAACCACTATTGTGGGATCACCCCATTGGTACTCTTCCTATCATCCACATCTCCTACCCAATCAACATCAGTGAAAGTGCTTAGGATAACATCATCATCCCTAGGATACCAAAGACCAAGATCAACTGTCCCTTTCAAGTATCTAAAGATTATTTTCACAACAGTCACATGAGACTCTTTAGGATCAGCTTGATATCTAGCAACCATGCATACAACATTCATTATATCTGGCCTAGTTTGAGTCAAATAGAGTAATCCACCAATCATTGACCTATATCTTGTTTGATTTTCCTTAGGAGACTCATCATTTTGTGTAAGTTTGCATCTGGTTACCATAGGTATACCAACTAGCTTTGAGTCTTCCATGCCAAAAAAATTTAGTAACTCTTTTACATATTTAGATTGAGATACAAAAATCCCATCATCTAGCTGAGTGGCTTGTAGTCCTAAAAAGAATTTCAGCTCTCCTATCATTGACATTTCAAACTCACTTTTCATTTCATTATACAACTTCATACACAAATCATTATTACCTTTAAAAATAATGTCATCAACAAAGACTTCAATGATTAATTATTGATTCTAATCTAGCTTGAAATATAGATAGCAATCAACAGTACCTTTATTAAATCAAAATTTCAATAAGTATTTATCCAATCTAGCATGCCAAGTTCTAGGAGCTTACTTAAGTCCATATAGAACTTTCTTCAATCAGCATACCATGTTTTCTTTGTCAGTCAATTGGAATCCATCTGGTTGTTCAACATAGACTTCTTCTTCTAGCTCACCATTTAGAATGTTGACTTTACATCCATCTGATAGACTTTGTAATTCTTGAAAGTAGCATAAGCAAGAAATAATCTTATAGCTTCAATTATAGCAATACGAGAAAAAGTCTCTTCAAAATCAATACCTTCCATCTGTGAGTACCCTTTGCAAACTAGTCTTTCTTTGTTTTTGACCACTTCACCTTGTCCATTCAACTTATTTTGAAACACCCATTTGGTTCCAATCACATTTTTGTTCTAAGGCCTAGGAACAAGATCCCATGTATCATTTTTCTCTATCTGCATTAGTTTTTCTTTCATGGCTTCCATCCAATAATCATCTTTGCATTCTTCATTGATATTACTAGGCTTGGTTTTGGAAATTAGACAATACTCTTCTAAAATTCTTCTTCTAGTTTGCACACCTTTGATTTTATCTCCTATGATCTAACTATCAGAATGATTTTTCCTTACATACTTGGGAGTTTTAGGATTTTCTCTGACTTCTTATTCTTGTGGTATTTCTTCTGCACTTCTTCTAGTTTCTACTTCTTGATTCCCTTAGTTCACCAAAACAATCTGAAGTTTATTTTGTGTCTGAACATTATTTCCTTTATCATGTTGATCATTTGAATCATATCCACTACATCTAGATGGGATAACAATATCATCATCAACTTTGACATTTGCACTTTCAATCATTTTTTTCAGTTTTTTATTAAAGCACTGGTAAGATTTTCACTTAGTAGAGTAACCTAAAAATATTCCTTCATCACTTCTAGCATCAAAATTTCCTATATCATCATCTCTCTTGATGTAGCATTTGCTTCCAAAAAATTTGAAATATTTGATAGTAGGCTTATAACCAAACCATAGCTCAAAAGAGCTCTTACCAGAATTACTGTTGACATTCACCTGGTTAATGGTATACATAGTAGTACTTATAGCTTCTCTCTGGTAGAAATGAGGAACATTTTCTTACAACATCATGGTTCTAGCAATGTCTAGAACGGTTTTGTTCTTTCTTTCAACAACTCCATTTTGTTGAGGGGTCCGAGGAGCAGATAGTTGTCTTTGGATTCCCTGCTCTTCATAGTGAATTCCCAAGAAGTGAATTCACCACCTTTGTCTGACCTTAGGCATTTGATCTTTTGACTTGTCTCATTTTCTACCATATCTTTGAAGATTTTGAACTTTTCTAATGCTTCATATTTTTCTCTTAATAAATCAACCCATATCATTCTAGAATAATCATCAATAAGCAACATAAAGTACCTTTCTCCTTGTAGACTTCTGATTCTGGATGGACCACATAAACAGTATGTATCAAGTCCAATACTCCATTAGAGCTATATTGTTTTCTCCAAAAATAATTTATAGTTTTCTTTCCCATCTGACATTCCTTGCACATAGTGTTAGTAGGCTTCACTAACTTAGGAAGATCTCTGACTGCTTGAGTAGAGATTATCTTGAAAATGTTATCAAAGTTCACATGACACAACCTCCTATGCCATAACCAACTTACATCAATTTGAGCAATTAAACAACTTTCACTAGCATCACTCAAGTGAAAAATGTTACCTCTTGTCTTTGTACCTAAAGAAATCATATTTCCATAACTTCCCCTTATTATGCACTGATCATCCTTGAACTAAATATTGTAACCCTTTTCTACCATTTGTCCAACACTCAACAAGTTATGCTTTAAGCTTTCTACATAAATAACATCATCGATATTGTGCTTACCACCAAAAGAAATAGTGCCTCTACCACGAATCACACCAAAAGTCTAATCTCCAAATCTTACAACACCACCATCATATTTTTCCAAGCTTAGAAACTTGCTTTTGTCACCACTCATATGATGTGAGCATCCGCTTTCAATTACCCACTCATCCTTTTCTTCATTTTTTTCTGCAAGAGCTTTCTCAACATTCATATTACTAGTAGATTTAGTGGATACCCGACCATTTTCTTTGATCACAATGAATACCCATTCATCTTCATTTCCAGTTTCTTTATCATATTCATCATCAGTAACACCTTCAGCATAATCACATTTCTTTTGAAATCTAGTCTTCTCAGGTTTGTACTTAGAAACTCTTTCAGGACATCTTGATGCAAACTAACCTATTTCACTGCAAGAAAAACATTTGATAGGTAAGTTTCCTTTGTACTTACCATGACCTCTGGCTTCTCTTTTCACAACCAATGCTTCAAGTTCTTCTAATTCTTTTTCTTCATCTTCAATATTTTCATCTCATCTTCATATTTGAATGTCCTTTTGGAACTCTCTCTCGGATTGTATCTCTATTGGCTTTTTCCAGATACAGTGGCTTTGAATGCAGACTCAGTCTTAGGAGTAGATTCACCAAATTCACTTAACTAAAAGGCAACAAGTTTTCCAATCAGCATGTCTCTTGTCACATTTGTCACTTTCCTGAGTTCATCAATAGCATGAGCTCTTTTTTTGTAGGAGGGGGGCACATATCTAAGTATCTTAGCCACAATTTATTCTTCATCCAAGGTTCCACCGACACATCTAATGCTTATCACCAAGTCATTTATATTTTGAGAGAAAGAGAGGATGTTCTCATCTTTACTCATTTTCATGTCTTCCCACTTGCCTTTTAAACATTTTAGCTTAGCACTTTTCACTAGTGCATCTCCTTCATAAAATGTCTCCAACTTTTTCTAGATCTCATGTGCAGTCTTCAATCCTATCACATTTGTCATATCTGAATCTGTCAAAGAACTCAACAATGCTTCAATAGCCCTGGTATTAGCTTATGCTTTCTTGATCTCATCTTCAAAGGATGGACCATTCTGAGGAATAGAATATGCACTATGTGTGATCTTCCAGAAAGGTTCTCCAATGCACTTCAAATGAACCTCCATTTTGACTTTCCATAAAGAGTAGTTTGTACCATTGAATCTAGGACTATCCTTCTTGTATGATGTCATTTCAAATCACCTCAACCTGTTAGGATTCTTCAGAGGAACCAACTCTAATACCAATTGTTGGTAAATCTAGGATAGACAACTAAGAGGGGCGGTGAATCAGTTGTTACCAAAATCATACATATTCAACTTTAATCAACCTTTAATCTCAAATATGATAATTAACAGTGCAAGCATAAATCAATAACACGTTAGAGACACATGAACACCAATATTTTATACGCGGAAACCCTATTAGGGGAAAAACCATGGTGGATGTTAGTCCACAAGATTATACCCCGTTAGAAGTATAATGAAGAATGAATAAGGAATGCACTTGCATTCAAGCACACTACCTAGAGCACACTGCTCAGAGGAAGGTTCGCTGCCTTACATACAATAATCAAATTAAATCCATTTGATGAACATGAACTGAGAGATTAGCTTAGATTCACAAGTCTAATTCAATTCCAGTTAGGCACAAATACACTTCACTCAACCTTCTTCACACTCTGCTCAATCTCTTTCACACTCTTCTCTACTCCTAGATGATTTGACCTTTATTCATACATGTACTTCACATACACACATCGAGCATACCTTGAGCACACTTCAAAATGAGTAAACAATTTCTCTTATATATCTGCCACATGGATTTACAACAACTACTCTGTCGACCACAAATAAATAATAAATTACAACTATCGACCTCAATACATAAATAGATCTTAATGCATACCAACACAAGTCAGTCACAACATTTTGAGGACTAAATAAACACCTTCAAACATGCCAAACAATAAAATATTAATCCTCATGGATCTACAACACACTACCACCAACATGTCGGCCAAGAACATGAAAACTTGAGCACTAATCAAAAAAATCTTTGATAACGAACACTCTGATCAATGTGGACGTACAGAACTAATAGATCATGATCTAGACTCATCCATGAATGTCATAGGAACATGCACAACAACTGAAATTGCCATAATTTCATCATCTTCATTCAAGAACACCTACTACAGTAACAGTATGACTGTAGGAACATAGAACTTCATAACTTTCCCAAATCTTGATGTGTAGAACTAAAACTTTCAGACAACACACTAGATAGATTGAGAAACAAAGCTTTAATGTGCTCCACCTAATTATCAACTTACAACACTTTCCACCACTCTAACTGTCTCAGCTTCACTGGTTGCCTACAATATATTTATTACAATTTTCTCAATCTCCTCAGCATATACAACCACCAAAAACACCAATGTTAATAGTGTTGACATCAATGACAACCACATATCAGCAATGCAACCACAACATCCAACAGGCACACTATGTATTTTAGCATCTCGATTTTGGAATATCATTTGGATATATGGAAAAATAGTCTTTGTGCTTCTCTTGTGTATGTGTGAGGGTGGTTTGGTTTTATAGGTTGAAGATCCTAAGAAGGAGATTCCATCTCCTACATAAATTTTCTAATTATAATTAAACACTTTCCAATTGTGAATTTTACTAGGTGTGCTAAGTTTCATAAGGACCTTAATGTTGGTTTGATACTAGGAAGGAATAAACTTCAATTCAAACTTAAATGCCTCAATAACTAACTCATCAATAATAATATTTTCTAATCTATCAATCCATTCAAAACTAACAACATCAAATAGCTCAATGGTATCAGTAATAATATTATGATACATTTTTTATCTTTTCATTTTTTCTACATACACATTCCTTACCAGTAAATCAATCAATTCTAATCACTAAGAATCATTATGCATTTGATTCTTTGTTTGAGAAAAGCATTCAATCCTACCATTAAAGATTCATACCTATACAATATTATTTATACATTTGAATATTAACTTTAAAAGCATATATTTGAAGGATTCACCACTTTATGAGATGGGAACAATGAATACTCATGAACAATCTCTAGAACATGTACCATCAAAGAACATGGTCAACGAGTCATTTGCATCTTTGGTAGGAATGGACGAAAGTAGAAATTTGATATTCTTATGATTTTCTTCTTTATAATATGTACTGAAGTGGTAAAGTTGAACATCAAAATAATGCACTACATTTATTGGTTCATACTTGGCCTCAATGTTTTTTTGTATTTTCTTTTCTATGTGCAATATGTCCTCTTCACTATGAAATATAATAGTAGCATATTATAGATCTGTTTGTGCACTACCACCCATTGAGGTTGTCTACATTTTAGAAAGTAATGTATACCCCACTTGGTTGGACAATCAATATTGATTATTTCCAATAGGAATTATTCATTTTTTTATATAGTTGACTGAGCTTCCATGTTGTTGATAACACCATGAATGTTCACCTTTTGAGAATCCATGAAAAAATACTTACCATAGGATTAAAAAACTTTAATTCCTAGATCGGTCATGACAATAAGGGGCATGACATTACTTGAAGCATCATAATCCAAAATACAATTATGAATTAGTCGTCCATTGATCAATAATTTGGTGCAAAAGGGGTCAACATTGGATTGGTTACTGGATAGGGAATTTCCTAGGTATACTTCAATGGTTTCTTCCTTATCCATGTGATTTACAACATCACTAGGAATCATAACTAGCTAGTCAAGTTCTCTTACAAAAATGAAATAATATAAGACACTATCCCTATGTTTCGAGATTCAAACGAGTTACCCTATTGGTATTGATATCCTAACTTCAATCATGACTTGTGTCATATCTATAGGGTTGTATTTAGGAAAGGATATACCCTATGGAATACTAATATCACTAGTATTAGGAATATAAGGCATGACCAAACCATAAGTGTGGAATCCTTATCTCTTGTATCTTTCTCCTTTTCCTTGTCTTCATATCTAGCTCCTAATGGTTGGGACTACTTTTGTTGCATGAGCACATAACTAGATTATTTGTTCCTAAAACATCTACTTCACCTTGAGGTGCTACACTTGGATTACCCTTTAGGCTATATTTCTTCTTAATTAATCGAAATTGTATTGGGTCCTTTTTATTTTCCACTAGTTTGATTGTAGGATTGGTATTCTTAACTTCATCTCTTGCTTTATGGTTGTTGTTGGCAAGAGGAAAAAGGAGAATTATAGTCTGAATATCTATGCTCTAATATCCCTTATGTAGTTTATTTATACCTTAGAGGATACATTGAGAGAAAAGAGTAATTGTGGGAGGGAAAACTATATCTAAATATATAACTTAAATAAGAACCACATTCATTCATAACACATATATTGATCAATTATTATATATATATATAGCTCTAGGAAAATTTATCACCTGCAATTCACCGAAGGAAAATTCACCACCAGCAATTCACCACCATGGAAAATTTACCAACGGAAAATTCACCGCCAGCAATTCACCACGGCGAAAAATTAATCGCATTAATATTTTTTAATATATATTTCAAAAACTTTGATTTTATTAAAAATATTAATGCAGTTAATTTTCCGTTGCGGTGAATTGTTGATGGTGAATTTTACTTGGTGGTGAATTTTCCATGACGGTGAATTGCTGACAATGAATTTTCTTTCGATGAATTGCTAGCGATGAATTTGGCGTATGCCATATATATATATATATATATATATATATAATTTTCCCTATGAATTTATATATATATATATATATATATATATATATATACAATGACAAATCTTAGTCTTTACTCTGTACTTATCATTCTCTTATCGTCTCTTATCCTATTTTTGGTATTATATATATCTTACATCTACTGCATACATATATTTATACATTATCTCTTAGAGAGATGTGACCCTTATAGGGCACCTCTTAGTCTCCCTTGTCAACCTCAGGTTCCACAAATCCTATGCAGCAGCTTTTAGCATTGCCCTGTACCCTGCTAACACTTCTTTTCCTAAATTTAGTTCATTTCCTCTTGTCACTATAGAATTGATGTTTTTTATAAATCCATAAATGAACATAATAAAAAATAAAGAGTTGCATCACTCCTAAAAGAAGCCCTTATCACTCTTATCTTTCAATATATTTAACTCCTTACTTAATCAAATTGTCTATGCCACACCTAATTGTAGGTGGAAGAGTAATGGACATGAAAGATTAATCATCTCAATATACCAAACCACTTATACATTGAAGCTTTTAATATACCTAGAGTGGCAATGTAGGAGATGATATGAAAAGGTCTTGGGTATGTCAAATGTTGTACCTACTCATAGAGGACAGTTAAGAGGGTCTATATATTGTAAAAGGTATGTGACAATTGGAAAGTTTACTTGGAGCTTCCTCACAACCAATGTGCCTTTCTTTCCAATTGCAAGCACGAGTATTTTTTTCCTATGTGTTGCAGTAAACACTGCCAAAGTACTGCTTTGTAATGTACAAGGATGTGCGGACAACCTAGGTATATACCAGTTGAGAAAAACTAAAAACAAAATCAATGTATAGAATTTCTTCTCAATGCTACCTAGGCTCCCTTAGGGACCATAGCTTGTGCACCATATGCTGGTATGCTTCAACAACTACACAATGAAGGATCCAATTACACCATCACCACCAACACCCCATACTTGACTAACCCTCGATGTCTCTTCCTCCCCTTTTTACACTCCCAAAATCCAGCACAATCAATGAAATGGGAACCTCATCATTCCTATCTATGTGCTTTAAGTTTTCAACAATAATATCAGGATTTTTCTTTGTAAGAGAAGAAGAAAACAGTACAAAGTATTCCTTCTAATTCAAGTTCATAATTTATAGAATAAGGAAGTGGAAGCAGCAGTAACATGAAAAAAAGAAAGGTTTTTTTATAGTTCATAATATTAAACGGTTTGTTTTTGGGTCTGCAGATGGGTTACAGTATATGGGACTCCTTATACTTCCAATATAAGAGAAGCATCTAATTTGTGCTCCACAATTTGAAATGTGCATACCTTATCCCTGCAGGATTTGAACTTGTAACATAGAAACAAAGAGATAAAGCCAAAATAGATCGAAAAAAGCAATAAAGAGAAGGAATCTGACTTACGCGTGGGCTCCAATCCTTGTTACAGAAGTCGTGCTAAGTGACTTACGCAGAGCAATAATCATCAGTTGCGACCCCCACGCCTAACAAAACAAAATCTTTCGCTTCGTATGTCTGCAGATAGAGCACTAATGGCCGACAAAATAAATGCTCCCACTTAAATCTGCCATAGAGCACTAATGGCCGACAAAATAAATGCTCCCACACTCGTTTTTACCAGTGTGCCTTCGTTTGACCTCCTTAGATGCCAACAAACTTCATAGAGAAAATTCATTGATGTGGCCTTCTCCAAACTCGCCGCAAATCACGAAATCGTGTAGATCTAAATATGCATCTCCCAGCCAAAAATGGGAAATGTCAAATATACAATCCACTAGATCT
Source organism: Sequoiadendron giganteum (assembly GCA_007115665.2). Classification (NCBI taxonomy): domain Eukaryota; kingdom Viridiplantae; phylum Streptophyta; class Pinopsida; order Cupressales; family Cupressaceae; genus Sequoiadendron; species Sequoiadendron giganteum. Next base: position 781,733,471 of record CM021101.1, on the reverse strand, counting down.
ACCACCAATATCGATCCACAAGAAGTGCCAAATCTCACGTAGCATTTGTTTGGTTCAGTGGCAGACTCAACAATTCAGATAATCATTTTTTTCAATCATTTTAATGAAAAATGGGATAAATAATTTTTATTAGAGCAATTAATCATCATCAAAAGATCTTTTTACGAGGGGTTCATTGTGCGATGGTTAAGTGGTGACAAAGTTGTGGTCATCAGAGTTCAAGTCTCCGCTGGGCTATTGTGATCGAAGGCACTATGTATTTGTTGAACCAATATGCTCGCAAGCTTGACCCGTAGTCCCTTATTTGTGATTTATTTGGTTCATAACTGAGAATAAAAAAATATGCTTACGGACCAACAAAAAAAAAAAAAAACAGACCTCCTTATGAACTAATTTAGAACTTTAACATCATATTTTTCAGGACTTGGGAGAAGATACCTATGACATTATGACCCTCATCTGATATGACATTTGATTTCTATTCAAAGGCTTTCTTTTATGTCTAACAATTTGGATGTGATTGTGTTGTTTTTAGCTTGGTTGTAGTTGTGATTTCATCTTATTCAAAAGTTTGTTGTGTATTGTTACTAATTAATATCTTAGGTTATTAATCATTACAAATTAATTAATTAATTAATTAATAGATGAGAGTTACAAGATATGCAAATCAAACATATTACACATTATTTATGGGGAGAAACCGTTCAGATAAAAAAAATCCATAAAGCATCATTCCATTACAAAGCACTTACAAAATGGTCTATTAAAATGTAGACCAAACTTGAGGATCTACTTATCCTTACTTTCACATGGTCAATAATACCTCTAGTGTATCATCATAGAATTCACTATTCATCTCCAAATTGTGTATCTCTTAATTAGCAAGAACCTCCTTAAATATAAAGAAGGGGTGGCAAAATACTTTTGAAGAGTATGAGTCACACCTATTCAAAACAACTATTTATAAATAATTAGTAACCTAATAGTTATTTTAAATGGGATATGCTTAGTAAACATATAATAAATAAGATTTTACAACCTTATTTTATATAATATATATGTTATGAGGGTATAAATCATTCATTCAATGTTAATAGGGCACATCAATTGTCAACATAAGTATTCTTTGACATTGATAGACATGGATATGAATAAATGCCAAAATAAAGAAAATGTTTTTAGAACTACACAAAATTCATTCTCATAATTTATAATTCTACTGTTTTAAAAATTATGCTTTACATTGTAAGGAATCAAGGTGTGTGGATTCCTCACTAATCATAATGGGGAGACTATGCAACAAAATTGATAATTGATCTAACTTATTATAGTAAGCAGAGAAATACATAAAAAACTAAAATAATCATGAAACCATAACACAAAGATTTATGTGGAGAAAAATATTTCAAGAGAAAAAACCCCACACTCCGAAACTTAAACATTGTATTATTAATCTGATAAAATATTACAACATGCTTTCAATGCAGTTTTTCACTAAAATATACTATCAACAATTATCAATGAAAAATTCTAGTAGCATTTTGGTAGCATATGTGTACCTACAAACTTGACGTAATAAAATATTTATCCTACAACCTCGATATATAGGCAAATACAATACATGATACCACAAATGATATTTTAAACTAAGAGCTAAACCATGGGCAAAAACTAAGTGTTGAAAATGGGCAGACAAACAAAAAATAGCTCCTAAAAGTGGAGGAACAAATTCACACACCTCTCACACATGTGGAACCTTAAGGATTAGTATGTAACTATCACCAAGTCTCATAATTCATCATAATTAATCCATCCAACACAATGGTCACATCCAAAGAAACCTCTCCTATTTTAGCCCTTACAATTGTCATTGGATATGTTACATCCTAAAGAATAGGTCTTCCATAATATACCACTAAATGACATCTTTTTGACAATTAATAACTTATTTTTTAAGGTATTGACATGTGGAAAAAATTACAACTCAAAATCTCATGCCCCTTTTTGGTGGAACACAATTATATAATTATAAACAATGTCAAATAATTATGAAAAAATAAAATAATAAATAGATAAACTTAAAAAATTTATAAGGTTGAGAGACCTAATTTATCAATATACACTCAATGTCTTATAAAAATATTGGAACCTAGAAATCCTCAAAGTAGTGTCCCCTAAATTCTTTACATAGTGCTCATAGGTCTTATTTAATACAATGCTTTCACAAGTGGAATATTTATTCAGAGAAAAAATGATAATATGCTTGAAGGACTTATGTATATAATACCTAGAGGTCTTATGGTATGTTTATTAAGTCTTAAATGTAGGATTTAACCATACAAGGTGTCATTGACCTACACACTCCCCCACAATGACATCACCTATGGCGAAACATTAATCCAAATTTGAAGAATTTAGTACTACATAGAGGTTTGATATCTGATTGATGAGATTTTGTTGGAGTTGAGAAGATACAACACCACAGAAGCCCAAAATATTTTTGCAAGCAAATAACCTGTTACAAGGAGAAGCAAAGAGAAGCAACAAAGGAAATGCTCAAGAATGTCGAGCAATGTATTCACCTGAAAATGTAAAATGAATAATGATACAAAAGATAGTTTTCAACTACATATAGATGAAAACCCTAAAAAGGAAAACCCTAGGCTTGCACAATAATAATTAATAAAGTAATTAATTATTATGTACCTAATGTTAGCTTAAGTGAAAAAGAGCTAAAAGGGAACTTTACGTAATTAAACAAATATTGTTTAATTAATAAAGTAAATGTCTAATTACTCTAACACCCCCCCTTAAGATAGACATAGGGAGAAGCTAAAACCTAGAAGAAGCTACTGAAAGCAAAAGTAATGGGTCCCGGCAACAAGGCTAGATCAGGTACCCAAGTACAAAGAAATCTCTATGAAATGGAGAAAAGGAGAAAACCCAGTGGGAAAAACTCCTCTCCAAAAAGAGATAGAACAACATGCTGAAAGAAACATGAAAGAAGGAAGGCCTCATAAAGACCCCCCAAGGACAAATTCCTTCACCCCAAGCATAGAGCACAACTGAAGATAGCGCGGAGATGCAAAAGGTTTCGTGAAGATGTCTGCAACCTACTCGGCAGTGGGAACATACTCCAAGATGAGAGAACCATCCTGAATCAACTGTCTGATGAAATGCATATGAAGCTCAATGTGCTTCGTCCGTTGATGCTCCACCGGGTTGCGTGAAATGTGTATAGCACTCTGATTGTCACACCAAAGAATAGTGGGACTATCAGGAGAAAAACCAAACTCAGTCATCAACTGATGAAGCCATAAAATCTCCTGACTAGCGAGCACAGCAGCTCGGTACTCAGCCTCTGTAGATGATAATGCATGAGCAGTCTACTTCTTGCACGACCATGTGATAGGACCAGAGCCAAGACAAAAAACAAAGCCAGAAGTAGACTTTCGATCATTGACATCACCAGCCCAATCTGAGTCAGTGTAGCCAACAATGTGAGGATCCCCTAATGTGTAGTGAATGCCATATGAAGTGGTGCCCTGAATATACCTCAAAATACGCTTGGCAGCTTGCCAATGACTCTCATAAGGATCATGTGAGAATCGAGACACAAGACCAACCGCAAAGGAAAGATCAAGATGAGTGTGAGTCAGGTACAATAAATTGCCAACCAACTGCCTGTAAAGTGTAGAATCTACTGAAGGAGTGGGGCAAGTAGTAGTCAAAACAACCCCTGAAAGAGTCCATCTTCTCATACCAAGCCCGAGGGGCCTGTTTGAGACCATATAATGAACGCTAAAGTCTGCAAACCAAGGAAACATCATGAAAAAATCCTTGAGGCTGCTCCATATAGATCTCCTCCTATAGGTCACCATGTAAGAAGGCACACTTCACATCCATCTGAAAAATGAGCCATCCTCTAGAAGCTGCAAGTGATAATACAAAACAAATAGAATTCATCTTGGCGACAAGGGCAAATGTCTCGGAGTAATCAATATCCTCAACCTGTGAGAAACCCTTCGCAACAAGACGTGATTTGTACTTATCAATAGAACCATCAGTAGCATACTTGGTGCGATACAACCATCGGCACCGAACCATCTTTCTGCCCTTAGGAAGAGGACAGAGATCCCATGTATTATTCCTCATCAAAGACGAATACTCCTCCTCCATGGCACTATCCCACTCAAGGTGACCTATCGCCTCTGAAAATCTCTGAGGATCCTCTGAAAGAGCATGAGTCAAAAGACTAGAACTCGCAGTATGAGAACGGGTGCGACGAGTGTCTGAAGGATCACTGGCCATAGATCTTGCTGCCTCAATAGTAAAGCGAGCCCATTTGGGCCTCTAAGGTGGAGCAAGTGGAGGTGGAGATGGGGGATCATCAATATCCTCATCAAAATCATCCTCAAAATAATCCTGAAGAGCTGTAGTGGGTGGAGTAGGTAGTGAAGTGGACACTAGAGACAAGGTATCAACTGGAGGAAGGCGCTCAACAAACTGAACATCCCGTCGAAACAGGACCTCTCTGGAATCAGGATCAAACAACCTGTACGCCTTAACATCCTCACAGTAGCCGACAAAAATGAGGGATCGACCCTTCCGCTCCATAGCTCTCCTCTGAGCATCTGGAATAAAAGTCCATGCCTCACTACCAAATACTCGAAATGATGAAATATCAGGGTTGTCAGGAGACCAAGCCTCCTCAGGAGTCATATGTCGAATCGCCTTGTGAGGCATCCGATTCTGAATATAGTTGGCACAATTGACTGCCTCAACCCAAAAAGACGAATCCATGGACCTGGACTGAATCATACAATTAGCCATCTCTCATAAAGTCCTGTTCTTTCACTCAGCGATACCATTCTGCTAAGGGGTGTAGGGAATAGAAAACTGATGCTGCAAACCATGCTCAGTGCAAAAATCTCTGAAAGCCTGATTCACATACTCCCCCCCATTATCTGTACATATCCGCCAGATAGAAAGACCAAACTGCTTCTCTATAAATGTCTTGAAGACACGAAAGGAATCAAAGACATCAGACTTGTACTTAATAAAGTACAACCATGTGCGTTTGGAGAAGTCATCAATGAATGTGAGTACATACTTGGCCCCTGAAAAAGAAGGAGTGGGAAATGACATGAGGTCACTATGAATCAACTCCAAGGGTGCCAAAGCACGAGTGGTCTTCCCTTCGAAAAGGGATCCCTGTGATGCTTGCCAAGCACACAACCATAACAAACACCGTCAGTGCAGGAGATCTGTGGAAGACCAAGAACAAGTGACTGTGTGCTCATCTGCTGAAGATATCTGTAATTGACATGGCCCAAACGCTCATGCCAAAGCTGACTCACCGAATCTGCATGTGCTATAAGAGATGAACCTGAACCCTCAGAAGGCGCAAATCCATCAAATTTGTAAAGACGAGATGCAGTATCAACACTACCAGTAGCCACAACCAAATTAGAATCATGGAGGTCTCGAATAACCACATCATCTGGTGAGAACTCAACTGTCTTACCAAAGCCAATGTGGCAAATCTGACAAATGGATAAGAAGTTCGTCGAAATGTCAGGAACAACCAAAACATCCTATAGAGTGCCCCCATCCAAAGAGACAGAACCTGAACCCAAGATGAAAAGCTATAAAGAGTCACCCACTACAATCTGTGAAGTACCACAAGAGAAGTGACCAACCACTGAGTGTGAGTCATATGGTGAGAAGCACCAGAGTCTAAAATCCAAGTGGACCCATTGGTCGATGCTCGTGCAGTGAGAGCATGACCCTTCCCTGTGGTGGAAGAAGAAGAAGACTGAGGTGAGGAGATGTGTTGCTGCTGAATGGCGTCCTCTCAAGCCTCTAATCGTTTCCAACACCTGGAAACTAGATGACCTTGCTTGCCATAGAAACTGCAAGTGTCTCCTGATTTCTCCTTAGTCTTGGAGGAAGACTCACCAGACTTCGAAGATTTCCCATGTTTTGGATTAAATGGTGGTTTAGAATCAGACTCAGGAGGCGGTTTGGAGGAATGCTCACTAGCTACAAAATCTTTCTTAGGCCTCGGTTTCTGCTTCTGTTTCCCCTTCGGTGACTGAGCAACCAATGCTTTGCTCTTTGAACCTGAGAGCATATCCATCTGAGAAAGGTGAGACTATTCCCAAGAAAAATGCTCACAAAACAAATCAAAGGTAGGCATGGTAAAACTAGCACCCAAACCATCCATGGTGGAGTAGAAGGAGGAAGCAAATATCTGAAATGGACCATGAAGCTTCGAAAGAATCAATTAAATGCACTATGTGTCTGTCTTCTTTCCACAACCCTGTAAAATAGTGCGGATAGTTTTGAACTTGTTCAAAAAATCCTCAATAGTGGGAAATGAATCATGTAACAATGAAGTCAGCTCTACCTCAATCTGTAATGTGTGGAACTCATTAACGGCCCTAAAAAGTGTCTCAAACTTCAGCCACATGGCTCGAGGAGTGAGCAAAGCATCAAGGTGAAACAAAAGACTGTCTGAAACATGCATGCATAACAAACCCATAGCCTCATCCATCTTGTTCATGTGCTGCATAATCTCAAAAGGACGTTGCAATTGAGGCTGAACCTCATCTAAACAAGACCATATCCCTCGTGACCTGAGTAGCCTCATCATACAAGACTTCCAAGTGTGATAGTTATGTGATGTGAGTAGCTCAACTGAAGAGTCTGCCATGAAACCCTGCACCTGTACCTGCTTGTGTTTTTTATTATTATGTGATCTTTCAGAATAGATAGAAGATGCAGAAGGGTTTGTATTTTTAAGAGTTTTGGTGTTCTGGTTTTTTGATATAAATGATAGAAAGCAAGAGAAAAACACCCCCCACAAAAGATAAACCCAAACCCTAGTACAAACTGAGAAGAAGGAAGCAATGCATAAGCAAAAAATACTTCAAAAAAAATTCTCATGTACCTGGTGAAAATTTTGATAAAATAGATCACATCACTGAATAGATCATGTTGAGAGCTTTCCAACGCCTATTCAAGTTTGAAAAACGGAGTCCGTTTGCATCTTCTATGACCTCGGAAGTGAAGAAAGAAGACCTCACTTTGACTAGTAAAAAATATCCAGACTGGTAAAAAAATTATTAAATTACCTACACCATCACATTGGTGCCGAAACCAGCTTTCCAACGCTTCTTCCTGTTCGAAAAACGGAGCTAAAACGCTCGAGTTATGCCCGATTTCGTGAGAGAGCAAAAAAAATGCACTATTAGACTCCTCTAGCACCCGGGAGCTAAAAAAAAGGGCCCCTGGTCGCATGGGTGAACCAAGGGGCTGAAGCTGGTGGAGCCCTTGGTCACCATATGACCGAGCGGGGGTTTGTTTGAAGCCCGCGGGGGCTGAAGAGCCGACTCAGGTCGGCGAGCCGGCGGGCGAGCACGGCATCGGCGAGACGAGCTGGCAGTGTTGACAGGGTGAGCTCGGCGAAGCCCGGACGGTGGGGAGGTGGCGGTGCCGGCGGGGCAAGCTCGGCGGAGCCCAGACAGTGGTCGACAACCGACAAGGGTGTTGGGCGGGAGGTGGTCAAGTGCGGGCAATGCGAGGGTGGCCGTTGGGCGGTGAAGCAGTGGTGCGACCGGAGTATGCGCGCAGCACAAAAATTAAACCAAAAAACCTTTGTTTTTTGATTTTTTTTATTTTTTTTGTGATTTTTGCTGCGTACGGCCTTAGGGAAAAAAAAATTTTGCCTTCCAAATTGACTGTAACCAAAATCGACGATTTGACAGTCATTTTAGGGGTTTTTGGGCGCTACGAATCCAATGGCACTGTCCATTTAGGCCCAAAGTGAACCCAAAATTAGGAGTATGTTGAATCCACCCAAAAAAAACTTAGAACCCTAGATTTGCTTCCAATGCAAAAATCTCAAAACAAGAACAAGCAGCTGCAAATCTAAAGCTCTGATACCATGTTGGAGTTGAGAAGATACAACACCACAGAAGCCCAAAAGATCTTTGCAAGCAAATAACCTGTTACAAGGAGAAGCAAAGAGAAGCAACAAAGGAAATGCTCAAGAATGTGGAGCAATGTATTCACCTAAAAATGTAAAATGAATAATGATATAAAAGATAGTTTTCAACTACATATAGATGAAAACCCTAAAAAGGAAAACCCTAGGCTTGCACAATAATAATTAATAAAGTAATTAATTATTATGTACCTAATGTTAGCTTAAGTGAAAAAGAGCTAAAAGGGAACTTTACGTAATTAAACAAATATTGTTTAATTAATAAAGTAAATGTCCAATTACTCTAATATATTTCAACCTAGTTCTTCTTGGTCATAGTATTTTCTATATGATAATCAGACAAACAAAATTGAGAGAATTTTTATGAGGGAAAAAAATTCCCTTGAGGGAAGTGTCAAGTATCTTTAATAGCTTCTCTCTTCTAAAAATATAATTCTTTGGTAAGAGCAAAATAACCTAGTTTATTATATAATCAAATAGGACATTTATTAGTACCCAAATGAACCTCTTCCATTAATCTTATAATTCATATTGGTTCTTCTAGAGCTACTTTTATATTTAGCCTTTTGATTAAAGAGTCATAGAAGGTAGCTTTTTTAAGTATTACTCCATCCTACATGAGATACCATCTACACCATTTATTTTGAAGACATCGTATGTGGTATATTTCCTATAACTAGGATCACTACTATAGTTAGTAACATAATAATCAAATAATTTTAGTCTTGGTGTAGGAATAATAAAATCCATAATAAATTAAACTTTAAATATGTATTTTTCATTTTTAAAATTTATATTGTATTCTACAAAACACAATATTTTAAATTGTAAGAACTAGTCTTATCATATTTATGGTATTTTTCATACTTTGTTTGAAATTTAATGTAATTGATCATAAAAATTTAATGCCATCTTTATATTGTGTACATATTACTTTTAGCAAAAATATTGAGTTAATACCTCCTAAAGATGATGATTAGACTAGATCCACATTTTATAAGATCATTAAGACATTTAATTGCCACTAACTTAAGTAGGTATTCATCTACTAAGTATATAATTAAAGATATATAAAAATTCTCTACGTAATGGGTGAGATATCCTTTTCAAACTTTCTTTTCAAATAATTTATTAGGGCTCCATCAACATATTACAAATAAGTACATTATACCCAAAAATAGAAGGGTAAATAATTTTTATAATGCAATTGAATTTAAATAATTGTTTCTATCATTCACCAGTACTCCATAGGCCATTGATGAGGGTAATCATCCATTATTTCATGTGGAAATACAAGTTACATTATATTTTATTAATCTATATAATCAATTGTTTGACACGGGATAAATATAGGTGATATGATTTGGTTTTAGATCAATTTTATCAATCAATTTATAATAAATTGTATTACAATTGATTATATTTTCTTGTAAAAGGTTGAGGAACAAGATTATAATATTAAATTACTTACTTGTGGGGAGAAGATGATGTTGCACAAAGTCACAAGGCCTAATATGAAATTGTGTTCATACATATAAGAATTGGACAATTATATGATTTCGAGCATAATACTTCAAAATAACTTTAGTTATGTTAGATTTGTGAAAAAAGCATGAGACACAAGATCAAACAAAAAAAAATAACACCTACCACACAAGAGAGTTGCAAATAATAATTTTCTATTTCCTCAAAAAGAAAGAACTTATAGAAAGAACCTCAAGGAGATAATAAAATGAATTGGAGTGCTTATAAAATATAACCCTAAATGAGAAAGGGATTAGATCATGACAAGTGTCATCATCACATGTGATAAGATAGAATGACCCAATAGTAGCTTAACCTAACAAAAGAAAAAAATCACTCCCAAGTTTAGCTTAAGTGCATAAAGTGAAATTAGCTCAATAAACAATTAAAGGTTAAAATTAATTATCAACTAATAAATGATTATTCTAACACCCCTCATTAAGTGAAAACTTAGGGAGTACATTAAAACCCTAAAAATGAATACAAAAAAAGAAAAGAATGCATGAATAGGTCCCAAAGAAAAGGTCTAATGAGATAACCATACATACAAACAATCTAATCTATCACAACTAGGGAAAAGGGGAAAACCTTATGGGAGAAACTCCTCTCCAAAAGAGAGAAAGGAAAATGAAGGAATAAGAAGCCTCCAAAATAGTGTTTCAAAAAGAATAGGAATATGAAGAACATTGTTCAAGCATGAAGAAGCTATAGACAACTATCGGATGATTGATATAGTGTTGAAATGAAGAACCTCCTCTAAAACATATGATGATCAGGATCAAGAAGATAATAATATGCATGAGTGCCCCAAATGATACTACTTGAATTAGATGGAAAACAAAGGTGAACATTTGATGGTCAAAGATAAGAATGGTACATGAATCTACATGAGTGACCCCAACGACACTACTCAACCATGTAAGATGCAAGTTAAAAATATGCATACTAATAGTTTACACACTGATCAAGTGAAAATGGAAGGTTTCCCCCACAAAACAAGAATGCAAGAGTGTCAATATGGTAAGTACTTCATCTTACTTAAATGAATTTGTAACTAATCATTGCATCCACCTAGTACATAGAAACAAAAGCTAGATGCATAACTCCATAATGAAACCAAGGGAGAATTAAAAACAATAGTAGAAATGGTGGAGGACATGTGATCTTAATGGTGGAGGAAAGACCTTGGATATAGTTGTTGGACTACGAGGGCCTCCCCTTCCAGTGCAGAAGGTGCTTCTCCACTTGTAATTTGGCCTCTGGTTGTCCTCTTGCTCACCGCAAGAGCGCTACTACTTGGTGGAAGAATGCTTCCTTGGACCACCTCAATGATGGTTCTCCCCTTTGATTAGTTCCTCTGAGGAGGATGACCCTCCCGAGCCTACCAAGGACCCTCTTTCGACTATCTTGGTTGTGGAGCCTTCTACTGTCTTTGTTTTGCCGAAACCTTTTGTTGTCGTTGTTCGATCAAAACCTACCTGTCCTTCATTGATCGACTTTTTTGGACCTTTGTTAGCTCTTATCTTCATTACTTCGATGTTTTCTCCCTCGCTACGTGGTGGCTCCTCTCCTGGGTTGGTTATTGTGGATCCGCTCCCCTCACCTCGCTTGTTGGTTCTCAATTTTGAGCCTTCTTGGTCGTTTGTGTTGTGGAAGAAGAAGGGTCTCCTCAAATCTGTTGCCTCTTCTCGGCCTCGGGTTCAGAGAGTCTATTTAAATCCCTTTGTTTCAAGGGTTGTTTAATTTTTTGGTTGTTCTACAGCTAACGGTCAACTGTTTCTATGTGTTCTTCTAGTTCAAGTTATGTTTGAACTATGCTTTCCATTGGCCCTTTGGGCTTTCTGTGTAAAGGGTACAACACCCTATAAATGTTGCTTATCTTTTCAAAAACAATAGTAGAAACCACCCCATAATATGAAAAAGGGAGAACCAATTCAAGTCCACTGTAACACCCTGCCATGCAAATTGCATAGGACACAACAAGCTAACTAAAGATCGAACAATTTTTTTTAAAAGATAACACTTCACAACAACCATAATAAGATAGGCATACAACATTATGATAATTACTTAACGACACCTAACTAGTCCCATGGGGTTACATGGTTGCATTACTTGAAAATGTTCCTAACCAATTAACATCATTACAAACTAAATGCCAAGAGAATAAATGATAGAAGCATACATATACAAGATAACATAATGATCGCATGCAACTATCCAAATTCAATAAAGAAGATAAAATTACGTACATCATTGTATTACATTACAAATTCAAAGCTCAAAGATACAATTATGGAGCATATTTCCACAAATACAACACTTCAAGGTTACAATAGTCCCTTACAAAAATCTTCCCTCACACCAATGGGAAGGGTAAAAATATAAGAGTAATACCCCAATGTGGAATAAGGTACAAAATATGAAGCAGTCTTCAATCAAGTGAATCTTTGGAATCTTTGCATCTACTTCCACTCCTTGCTTCACAAACACAACTTAGGAACCCAATGAGGTGCGTAGCATGTTCCACCCGACCATGTGGACCCGAAGGTCCACCCCCCATGCTATGAGATGACAAGAAAGGATCCACATCCAACCAGGTCAAACAGACAAGGCTAACACAACCCAACAAATAACTACCTCAAACAAAAGTAAACCACATAACACATAGGTATCAACAATACTCCCAAAGGCAACCAAACCAAGGGAAAACAAATGGGTATAGTAGGAGAGTAAAATCGTATGGCCTTACATGGATTAACCAGACTACCTCACACTAGGAGCCGCCTCCATCTATGGTTAACCTGACAGCCTAACTCAAGGCATCGCCCCATAGGGTGACTCATGTAGAGTCACTTACCTTTCGCGAAGACGAGGCAATGACCTTACCAACCAAGTCTTCCCATCCCAACCTTATCCTGTAAGAGCACTAATGACATGCGTGAGGCACATAATTAGTCTTGTTAAGAGTTTTATTATCTCAACCCATTAATGCTTTAATTAGGTTATCACTTATTAAGGAAACTCTCCCATAGGTGTATTCTAACAACCTCTTTGTGCATCGGCCCCCATGAAGAGCCACTCTCCCTACAGTTACCCAAAACGAAAATCGAGCATAAGGGTTTACCTCATCTCACATAATAATCAAGTGTACTTACAATATGCGAGGCTTGAACCATCTCGCAACACACATATCTAAAGATTAATGTTGCTAATGAGAATTTAGAAACTGAAAAACTTGCTGAAGAAAATGTTGAAGTAGAAGTTCAAGTTGCCAACCCTCTGGTACACTCTAAAGAAGAAGATAGAGATAAGGGAGAAGAAGAGAAGAAGGAAGAAGAAATATAAGAAGAGAAATTTGAAGAAGAAAAGATAAGAGGAAGAAAAACTGGAATAATTTTTTTTAGAAAAGGAAAAGGAAGAGAAGAATGCAAAAAAGGAGAGTGTTGAGGAAGAAAAAGTAGAGGAAGTAGAAAACAGAAATACATAATTTGTTGTTGGAAAGAATGAAGAAGTATCCAAGAAAATGGTAGAATCACATAAGTCCACTGGAGAATCTTCTTCAGGTGATAATGTTTTGGAAAGACTGTTGTCTAAGCAGATAAGATTCCAACCGATAGTTCCTCCGGAACTCCTGTAGCTTCTGATGAATCAAGGTCTTGCAAATTTAAATAAGATTTCTTTCGTGCACAAATTGGTGTTGGGCGATATATTTCATGCATTCGGTAGAAGAGAAATATTGGAGATGTGTCAAAAAGGGGCTGAGCTAATTGAAGACACCATTAGGGCCCTACAATATGTTACATCGGATACATTTGTTGACACATCTCTTTCTTCAGTTGAGAACTTGAAGCTTCTATTGGACTCCTTTAAGGAGCATGCTACAATTCTTATTGAGAAAACAAAATAGGATGCAAAGGAGAAGCTAAATGAGCAAAGGTTGTTGATCCTTCATGACGAATGTGCCTTGACATATTCCAATGTAGAGAAACGCCTTGAAGCTATGAAGACTTGTGAAACTGACGCCAATTTTGTGATTACATATTGTATAAAGTGTCTTGATGCCACTCAAAGCATAAAATATCTCATGGACTCCATTGATTCCTAGTTGACCACTGTCTTCGACACCTATAATGCATCAATGGAAAAAGATAGATCAACTTGGAATGTTATTTTTGCGCACAGAGAAAATTTATTTATGCTACAGAAGCGGAAAGAAGAGATAATTAGAAAATTTGGCTTACTTGGTGATAATGTGAGAATGAAGTATACCCCGATAGCCAATGCTTTGGCTAAAGCTGAGAATTTGGACAAGATAAATATGTCTTCGGATACTCTGGATGAAGTTGAAGAAAATTTTATTGCCTTAGAATCTTTGAACAACTTGTTGTCTGCTAAGAAGATTTGGGAGGATGGAAAAACGGCCTGGCAAGGCATTCTACAGAAACTACAAAGTGCCCCCTCCTTCGGGTAAAAAAAGTTCTTTGGTTATTTGCAAAAGATAACTCCTTAGGGGGAGTTCAAAATTTGATTCCATTTGTTTGGTCATTTCAGATCAAATGTACATATCTTTCATGTTTTTTTCTTTTTGTTATTCAACCTTTGTCCTTGATATCAAAGGGGGAGAAGAGGAATGAGAAGTAGAGCATAGTCTATACATTTTTGTATGTTCTTTTTTTGGCACATGTTGCCATCAATGACAAAGGGGGAGATTGTTGGAAGAATGAAGAGGATCATATCCCTTGTTAGTTGTTTTGTTGTCATTAATGTCACCATGATATATGAAAACTCTAAGTCATACCAATTTGGTATTCTGAACCAGTAATATAGAACCAGCCTTTGGTATTTTTCTCTAGAATTCTCTTTGGTAAATTGTTGCTACTTAAATTTTTGGGAAATAGTTTGTGATTGAGAAATGCATACATTGACAGGAACTCGTAAATGCAGACATTCATGGTTATCTCTAGTATCAATTTTTGTCTTGGATATTAGGTCTATTGTTGGCCGACCTATCAAACAGATAAAGATGTAATGGATTAATTTTTGTTTATATAATCCATGCTGATAGCTATATCGTGCCACACGTTTGGATTATCAATTGAAAAGATTTTTCAAGCTGACATGATTGTAATCTTTGACAATTAGATATATATAAAAGATACCTTTGAAGAGTTGAAGACATAGAAGATATGGTGTTGAGCGAATATTATCAGGCTACAGATGGAAGCGAATAGGGTGAATTTTAATCTGTTGGCATGTGAAGTTTCCTGAATTACAAAGGAACTGAATCTGCACTTGAGGTGTATTCCTATCATTTCATTATGGCAGTTATCCATTGTTGTTACTTCATTTTGTAGGCAGTGAGCCTCCCATTTTGGATAGTGAGTCTTGGTGCAGTAAGCCACCCTTTTGTAATATCTTATAACCGGTTATACTATATTGTGAGTTAATCCTCACAGTGGTTTTTCCCACCTTGAGTTTTCCACGTAAAAATCTAGTGTCTCTTATGCATTGTGTTCCTGTTGTGTTGATGATTCTTCTTAGCTTAATTATTGTGTGTTTTGGATTGGTTGGATGTTATATGTTCAATAAGTTTAATAATATACTTATTCACCCCCCCTCTCAGTATATTGGATATTTTACAAAAGAAAGGTCCATTGATTGTGCAGACTTCAAGGAGAAAGCGGCATGGGATATGGTAGGTTTGGGTGATAATAGTTGTAGTGTTGATTTTTAATCCATTCTTTCTTTGCAAATATTTCACAAGGAAGTATTGAAAGTTAGATATGATTTGTTTCTTGTAATAGAGGGTGGTGAAACTGATTTTCTTGTTGAGATTAGAAACTCAATGGGTGAAAAACCTAAAGTTAAATTGAACCAAGCCATGGAGGGAGAGCAGGGTCCTATTGAAATGTATGCAATCTATCATGGAGAAAGGAAGCAATTGCAGGTTGGAGATGAAAAATGCAAGCAAGGGGCAGATGTTACTATGTTGATAAGGTTACCAAAAGAGTGTGAGAAGCAGGGTAGTCGAGGTTGTTATATGTTTTATTCCAAGTTCTCAGCAGTTGTTTATTTTGCCAAGTTCATCTACCTATGCCACAAGTTCAAGAAACCTCAAGTGAAGATGAAGCCACTATGGAACTGTTTCAAAAAAATTCATATAAAGGAATATATGTAGATCATGCAAGGGATTTTAGACCTGATTCTCAAGTTGTTATCTTCTATTCAAGCAGAGCTTGAATCTTTTCTTTGCCTAGGAGTATGGTGCAGGAGTACCCCTGAGATTTTTGTTTGTCATTGTTTTGGTTTTGTGTCTCTCTTATGTAATAAGGTCCTTTTGGATCATCTTCATGTTTTTAAGGGTCTAGCTGAGATCTTAGGAGGATAGATGTGGTCAAGTTGTCAAAAATGTAAAAGTTTCTATACGTGGTAAAAGTTGTCAATATTGTAAAAAAGTTGCAAATTATGGAATTTGAAGTCACATGATGTAAATGAACGAATTAGAAGGTTTTTAGTTTTAAAATCAGTTGTAAATGGTTGTTACATGTTTAAATTGTTAGAGTAAAGTAATTAATTAACTTTACTCTCCTCTTAAGATTTCGCCTTGCACACATATTAGTCATTTAATAATTAATATTAATTATTAAATGCACTCACCTTTAGGGTTAGTTTTCCTTTTAGGTTTTGATCTCCTTTTATAAGGATCGATCTCTTGTATTTCATTTTATGCTCTATTCATTTTTCTAGAATACATCTTGCACATTGTGAGAGCCAAACCCTTTTCTTGATCTCTCTCTTTCTCTGTGACAAGTCTTTTGCATGCAGGTATTGATCGGGTTCTGTGGATTTGCATTTCTCAAATCCTACATGGTATCAGAGCCAGATCTGCTGCAGCTTGTTCAGTTTTTGAAAGGATTAGAGATCTAGGTTTGGTTGCATCAGATCTGTGTTTGTTTTCTAGTTTTTATTTGGAATAGGGGGTTTATTTTTTTGGTGCACTTTGAGCTCAAACGGACCTCACCGTTGAGCTCGCAGCATCCAAAAACCCCTATTTTGATATAAAATTCATCAAATTTGGCTTCACGGCATTAGATCTACGAGGGTTTGATGTTTTTTGAGGGTTCCTGATCTAGAGCGTACCTGCAATTTTGAAGCAATTTCAGCCCAAACGGACCTCACCATCGCATTCAGAGCGCCCAAAAACCCCTAAATCGACTATCAAATCGTCGAAATCGGACACAGTGACTCCGGGAGGCAAATTTTTTTCATTTCTGGGTCGTACGGCACGCAATCCGAGAAAAAAATTTAAAAATCAGAGTTATGGCGCCGCCGTCAGTTAACCGCTAGCGGTTAACAGCTAGCGGTTAATGCTAGCGGTTAGCCTAACCACCAGGCTTAACCCTCAAACCTTTTTGGAGCAGTTTTGGTATTTTGGCCATAACTTTTGCATACGAACTCGGTTTTTCAAAAACAAAATATTGTCGGAAAGCTGGTTCCAAGCCCGTTCTGATGGTGCAGGAATTTATTCAAAAATATTCAGTTTGCATGCAATTTTTCGCAGTCAAAGTCAGATGATCTTTTTGCACTCCGAGGGGCATAACTTGCTCAATTTTGCTCCATTTTTCGAAAGCGAATAGGCGTCGGAAAGGTGGTTCTGTGCTCTTTCCAGATCTGTAGTTTATTTCACCAGAAAATTCTTCAGGTACACAGAGATTTGTCTCATACATATACTGCTTTCTATTGTTTTTGGCTTTCAGTTTGTACTGGGGATTGGTTTTTTGCATTGTGGGGGGGTGTTTTTTCTTGCTTTCTGTCATTTACATCAGAAAACCAGAATCTATAAACACCAAAACAAAACAAAAACCCCTTCTGCATCTTCTGTCTAGTTCTGAAAGACCACTAAATAATAATAAAAAAATTCAGAGCAGTTGAGGCACAGTTCACAGCATGGCCGAAAATACTTCTAGTGTTGAACTTCTCACACCTCATAACTATCATACCTGGAAGACATTTATGACACGTCTTCTCAGATCAAAGGGGTTGTGGTCCTGTTTAGATACGGTTCAGCCAATTTTGACAAGGCCATTTGAGATTATGCAGCATAGAAATAAGATGGATGAGGCTATGGGTTTGATTTCCTTACATGTTTCAGACAGCTTGTTGTTTCATCTTGATGCATGTAACAGTCCTCTTGAAATGTGGACCAAGTTCAATGATTTATTTGGTACCATCAATCAGTTTCGTGCACTACAGATTGAGGCAGAGTTGACTTCACTTGTACCTGATTCTTTTCCCTCCATTGAGGACTTTCTGATGAAATTCAAACAACAGAGATCTCTTCTACAGGGTTGTGGTAAGGTTAAGACTGATACAGAGTGTATTTACCTGATTTTGTCAAAGCTTCGTGGGAACTTTCAGATATTCTCATCTACCTTCCATTCCACTATGGATGCCTTGGGTGCACGTTTTACCATGCCTTCTTTTGAGGTGTTTTGTGATCGTTTGACACGAGAGCAGGCTAAGATATCACAGTTGGATGCTCTCACAGGATCACCCCACCAAGCATTGGTAGCACAGTCATCTCAGGGGAAGCAGAAGCAGAAACAAAAATAGAAACCACAGACCATAGAGCATTGGAAGGATTCTAGTTCACAGAAGACTTCTGATTCACCTTCTCCTAAGGGGGAATCATCGAAGAAAGATAGACCTAAGTGTGCTTATTGCACTAAGCTAGGACATGATGAGTCCAAGTGTTATGAGAAGAAGATAGATGGATATGCAAAATAGGTTTCAGATTTGACAGCTCTTCTTGAGAAGAACCATATTCATCACTCTTCTTCATCTACTTCAGGCGGGTCTTCTTCTTCACCATCATTCCAGATAGATGGACAGGCCCCACATAAGGGTCATGCATTATGTGCAACCACCAGTTCACATTCATCTAGATGGCTACTGGATTCAGGTGCTTCACACCATATGGCATCTTCTCAGGACATGTTCTCATCTTTCGAGGCTATGTCCTCACCACACATATTGATGGGTAATAACACTTATATGAGTGTATGTGGGAAAGGTTCTATCAATATTGATGATGGTACATTCAATGATGTACTATGTGTTCCATCTTTGTCCACTAACCTTCTCTCCATCTATCAGATTGCTCACAGTGGGACAAGGAAGAAAGTTGAGTTCACACCTAATTCAGTGCACATCAGAGACATTCAGACTGGCAACATTGTTGCAACAGGGACACTTGATCATTCTTCCCGATTGTATGCATTCACACACTTTGGTCCACCATCTCCCTCTCTTTCTAAAAGAGAGCATGCAGTATCAGAGGAGAAGTTTGGTCACTTGAACTTATGTGTTCTTCCATCTGTTCCTGAGACTAGTGTTGAGACTTCTACTCCTCTTCCTCCTGTTGAGATCACATCTGTTCAGCAGGATTCCTCTTCAGCTATGACTGACATTGTCGCTCCACTCATCGAGCCATCAAGTGCAGTTGTTGAGGCCATATCAGAGGATATTCCTTCTCTCATAGATGACAGATTCAGCACACCTGTTATCCCTTCTTCATTGGAGATTCCATTTCAGGATCATCTTGAGTTGTTTGATTCACCATTTTGTTATTCATACACTCATGTTGATGTTTCGTTCTTCAGTGCACATCATCTAGGACTTCCATTTTCACCTCACATCCAAGGATTTCCTCTTCTTCGACCGTTGGATCTATTTCTTCCTCCGAGGTGACACATCGGTTTGATCATTGGCACAGGGGTTCTCTCATTCTGGGGGGGATTTGGAGTCTCCACTCTCTCTCATGGGGGGGTATCTGATTGTATATCTGCATATGTTCTTGAGAGAGTCTCTTGAGACATTTCATTTGTACTTTCTTTTTGCATCTCTTTTTGGAGAGTAGTTTTTTCCCACTGGGTTTTCTCCTTTTCTCCATTTCATAGAGATTTCCTTGTACTTGGGTACCTGATCAGGCCTAGTTGCCGGGACCCAATTTTACTTTCTTGCACTGTAGTTCTTTTGCTTTCTTGCACTAGTCTGTAGCTGCACTCTTGCTTATCTTAAGGGGGGGTGTTAGAGTAAAGTAATTAATTAACTTTACTCTCCTCTTAAGATTTCGCCTTGCACACATATTAGTCATTTAATAATTAATATTAATTATTAAATGCACTCACCTTTAGGGTTAGGTTTTCCTTTTAGGTTTTGATCTCCTTTTATAAGGATCGATCTCTTGTATTTCATTTTATGCTCTATTCATTTTTCTGGAATACATCTTGCACATTGTGAGAGCCAAACCCTTGTCTTGATCTCTCTCTTTCTCTGTGACAAGTCTTTTGCATGCAGGTATTGATCGGGTTATGTGGATTTGCATTTCTCAAATCCTACATAAATATCCTTGTGGAGGTCAAAACCAAGGTTGGTGGTTACAATTTTGAAGTTTAAGCAATAAAAATTCCTTTATTTTCTGTAAATCTAAATGTTGTAACACTGTTCTTTGATGTGGTATGGTACTATAAAGAATTTACATGATTTGCACATGATTGGGTGTGATATTTATCTTTCATTTTAAATTGGTTTGGTTTATTTTAGTTAATTTTTATGTAAGTTATGATCAAATTGGTGACTGCCACTTCCAAAAAAAATCTATAACTGGCCTATTGCAGCACGTGGTACAAATTTGATATTTCATATCTTGATCTCAGACTAATTGGGATTGAAAGAAATATAAATATACTTTCTAATTCACTTTGTCTCATTGATTTTTGTTGAGTTTGGAGAGAGATATTGCAGTTTTGGCAAAAACAATTCAAAATTGTCATAAACCC
Organism: Sequoiadendron giganteum; assembly: GCA_007115665.2. NCBI lineage: Eukaryota > Viridiplantae > Streptophyta > Pinopsida > Cupressales > Cupressaceae > Sequoiadendron > Sequoiadendron giganteum. The sequence goes on along the minus strand of CM021101.1, from coordinate 781,713,092 downwards.
TAGGCAGGGTAACTAGTGACTTTAAAAATATGATTTCTCATGGTTTCCACAGTAGAGAATTCTAAATTTTTGTGTGGGAATCTGAAATTTTGTATATTACCATGCTCCAAAGTTTTATGGTTCCATATTGAGGTTTGCAAATGTTTTGATGATGCCCTAGGTCTAATTTTTCATGTTTTAGGCTTAATTGGCATAAGGATAGTCCATTTTTGAAGGATTTCGTACAAAGTAACCTACCCTGATTTTGGGATATGTTGTATAAAGCCAAAATAGGTATCTATAACTATCTTTACATTTTGTATATCATGTATGAACTGAAAGTTATGGACAAAAAACTCAATTTGTTGCCCCCATGTTTTAAGCTTTAAAGATTGAAGGCTTGTGAGGAAAAACCCACCAAGTTATGTTTTGGGATTGCAAAGTTTGATTGATTAAGGTTGCGTTGAAGTTATTCACCCCTGATCTGCATCAAATTGCTATAAGAGTAGAATTCACCCATTGATGAAAGTAATATAAAACCTATGTAAATATACGTATTAATTATTAAGTCCCTTATTACTTTAGTTCACTTAAGCTAAACTTAGGAGTGTTTTTTTATTATTATATTCGGCTAATTTTAGGTCTAGTTGTCTCATTGCATGAGATTAAGACAATTGTCACAATATAGTGCAATCTTCATCTAGGGTTTTCTTTTGCATGCTTTCATAAATCTTGCACATTCATTGTAAGCATAAGATCCATTACAATTCAAAACCATTCAAGTTAATACATTGTGCATTTTAGTGCTCTTCTAGATTTAATCTTTTCTCTCTTGGTTTCAGTTGCTTTGATCTTTCTTTTTTGATAGGATAATTGCTTGTAGGTGATTTTTGGGTGTTGTGGAGTTTAATCATTAACTTCAACATGGTATCAAAGTTCTAGAACTATAACCTCCTGTCCAAATTTTGAGAGATCTTATCTTGAGAAAAATATTCTAGTTTTTTAATTTGTTTTTCTAGAAAAATTCAAAAAAAAATCATCATCTATGTTGTTGTTTTGCTTCTTTTTTTTTTGCAAAAAATAAAAAATAAAAAATATCTTTTAAAAAAAAATTGCCACCCACTAGCCACCGGCCAAGGTTTTTTGTTATTTTTGACCTAATTTCATAAATTGATCATAACTTGGGAAAACAGTATAGAAATCAGGAAAACAAGATATTGTCTAAAAGCTGGTTCCAAGCTCTTTCTAGTGGTGTAGGTCTCATTGTCATATTTTTCTATTGTTTTTTATTATTCTCAGTCAAATTCATATATTCATTTTGTGTTTTCGAGCTCGTAAATTTTTGCTTGTATCTTTGATTTTCGCAATTCAAGTGACATTGGAAAGGTATTTTAGAGCTCTTAGATCTATTTATGCACTTTTTTCAGAATCTACCCCAAGTAAATTTTATTCAATATTTTGTTTTTTCACATTTTTCTTAATTACTTGGACGTCTTGGCACTTGGAAAGGATTTGTTTGCGTAGGATGACATCATTTGATCTATTTTATCATTAGTGAGGGTATTAGTCTCTGTTTTTTTCATTTGATTGAATATCATGGGTTTTTCTCTTGAATACAAAAAATATTGTAAGGTTATCTCTTGCATCTTTTCTCTATTGCACACCTCACAAGATTCTCAAAATTCTTGACAAGGTCATTACTTTGGATCAATTTGTTTCACACAATTTAATATGATTTTAAAAAAATCAAAAAACCTCACACCCCATCAGATGTAGTAATAGAAAATTCATCTTTTTTTTCTTGAAGATCATATATATTTAGATCAAATACATTATCCTTAATCATATTAAAAAAACCTATAAAAATGATTAATATCAAAATCATAATAAAAATATGGTAAACTACCCCATCCCAAATAATTTAGAATCACATATATTAGCAATATAGAACTCTTTTCCAAACTAAGACCATAAAGATCGCCATGCCAAAGGTTGAGGCCATGAAGATCGTCAATATAAATGTGCTCGTCTTCAAAGGTGTTCTCTGGCCCTTGTTTGCACACCTACCAAAGCACAAGTGGGGCATAAATTTACTATCATTATTGGTTTCTTTATGTTTTCCTTATTTGGTTGTATTTGAATTTGAGAACATTGAACTGTAAATATTTTTTTCCATTCGAGTCATTTATAGTATTGCAGTGTAGTTCCTATTGTATGTTGATAATGGTGGCATTACTTTTTTTATTCCATATGTTTTCCAGAATCCACAACAATGCAATATGCCTTTAAATGTCTTAGATGGGTCACATGTTTGGGCTTTCAATTTACTACCACTTTAAACTAAAATCTAGAACAACCATTGAGATTATTTTTTTAGTCCAAATCTAGTGTTGCATGGTATTCTTAAAACTTATATAGAATTCATTGTTGTGTGTTTGGGTCAACCAAACCAAATAACCCAATCATTTATAAATTAATATTGTTTGGACAAATAATAACTAAAAGTGATTGATCATAAATGGCCTCTCTCTCTATATATATATAGGATCCTCTACTTCTAGCTTTGCAAGGAGCTTGAGTAATCTAAATGGAAGAACTTGTTCTTAAAGTATTTGAAAGTGAATAAAGGAATGAATTCCTTGTGATTTCATGCCTATCAAATAACTTCTATTAATATAAAATACCCCTCAACTATTCTAAACCATCTTCCATTTGTCAATGTTAATTTATAAAGCATCATACAATATGATAGGACTTATGATATTGCTATCAGGATTCAACTGTGTAGTTTTCGAGTCAAAATCGTTGACCCATGATTCATGAGTAGTGGTTCACAAGAACCCATCTCTCATGATAATGAATGGTCCACTTAGCACTCATTGCATCTAGGTGATGCTCACAGAGGTGAAGCATTGGTCTATCCCAGGAGGTCACCCATCCCAGTACTGCTCCAACTCAAGCACGCTTAACCATGGAGTTTCCCCCAAGGTTAAGCCCACTTAGCTTGCTACCTCATTTGCATGGTTCCATGTTTTTAACTAGAAAAATTGAGAATTATGATAGTCATTTGTTGGCTAACATTTTTTCTAAAAGTTGACATTTAGGGTTCCCCTAAGGTCTAAAACCCTTCTTAAACCCTAATAAGCTTGTGCCCTATCCTTTTCTTCTAATTGTTCATTAACTTACAATAGTTGGTACCTAATCGTGTTAGTTACAACTTATGCCTTTGAAGTCATTTGTTCACCGGCCCTTTATTCCTAGTTCATCTGGTTGCATGTGCTTTTAAATGTTCATAAAAGCCTTTTCGTTGATCTTTGAAATATTTTATCATGAGTCTAAAGTCTAAATCCTAGGTCTAAATTTTATTTCATGTCTTACCTTTTCGTTGACCTAGCCATGCCCCCTTTTAAGTCATAACTTAATGCACGTGCTTTAAAATGACTTACGTTACCTATCAGGTGGGCCCATGTTGCCAAGTGTTTGTCTTCTATTGGTTCCGCCAACCTGTGTTGAAGATTTTATCTTGTAAAAATTGCCTATGAAACTATATGAGGACACCACGTGTCTATTCTCTGTAAAGGTTTATGGTGGGTTTATGGTAGGCCCATGATCTGAAGGCTATAAAGGTACCATGTGGCACAATCTAATTCATTCCTCACCACTCCACGAGGATTCCTTAATGAAGACTTCTATTGACCATGAAAATGTGGCATGTTGCCATGTGGCAGGCTTTCAACTGTCCAATGAAGAATCATAGTGTTGCGAGCATGAAGAGGGAGTTAAATGGTGCACAAATTGGGACATGTGGCAAGATCTGGGAGGCTTTCCCTCATTTCATAGGCCTTGATCTGCCAGTCCAATACATGACCATAGAAATGTGGGGAGGTGATATGTGGACTTCACCGACATATTCAAAGATGGTGGGGCCCTTGATGACTTGTGAAGACTCGCCCACATGGAAAAAGATGACTGGTTCATGATATTTTCAAATTTGGACAATATTTTTCAAACTTTCTTGACTTCATTTGTGTCATTGGATCAAATTGATCGACCAAAAATAATGGGTAGAATTCAAAAAAGAAAAATGGGTAGTTGCAAGCATGTTGGCTTGCGTGAGTTGAGAATTAATGGTGGACAAGACACCATGGGCCTAAAATTGAACTCGTTTCTCTATAAAATCTAGTTTTAATGCATAATTGTAAACCACCAAAGCATTTAGAGCACAAAGTGATCAAGTTAGGTGAAGTTGTGAGCTCTCAACATCCAAAATTAGGGTTTCCTCATCCATAAACCTATAAGTAAAATTTTGCTTGATACTCTTGCAAAATTGTCTATAATTTCTAGTTGTTGAATTTAAAGTGCATCCTAGGGTTTATTTTAAATTTGAAATTTTCTATTCTCTCATGAATTATTAACATTTTTCCTATTTTAATCCCCAGTAGAGTCACCAATTTGTTGGTTGTTTTTAATTCCAAACCAGATCTCACAAATAATCTATAGGATTGTCATTCCTAATGATCAATTACTTGAAGTAAATTAGAAATAACAACATCAAGATTATATGGAGAAATAAAGTACTTCAGACAAGGATAACAACTTTTGTTCTTTTAGGATATCCTCCCCACAAGTAGTTGTGCTCACATTTTGTAATTTAAATGAATTTTCAAATGGAAATATGACATGTGTACTTGGAATGAACTTGTATTTCTCCCTTGTTCTTATAAAAAGGATATCAAGGCCATTTGTGAGAGATCTTGGAGAAATTTTGGTCCTATAAAGAATAGAATAGATTTTGAGTCTTTCTAAGTTTTGTTGAGTCTGAATTGTATATAGTTTACAGATTTTGTTTAATTTAGTACTAGCATCTTTTGAATACAATGGCATAATTCTTTGGCCAATTGTTTGTTAAATTGCATATTTCACATAGATTATGAATGAAAATTGATCAAGGATCTTTTAATTAATCGTCATTATCTTTCCTTTGAATAGATGTTCTTATTGTAGCTCTTATTCAAAAAATGAGTTTAAATGATTTAATGAGAATATAGATTTATGTGAATGTATACATGGATTTGATGAGTAGAATTGGTTAGGAATTATGAGTGCAATAGTGTAATGCATTATTTTGAAGATTTATGATGTTTGGGGGAAATTTTGTTGAATAAACTTCAACTACATATGTTCTAACTCCATGCCCTAGGTTAAGGCACTAGTCTCTTATATTTGTGTCTAATTACATTCTCTATGGTCACACACATAAAGAACACTTGCAATCTTTCAATTCAATTGAATTTATTTGTTAATTTGAATTCATTTCTTGTTCTCTTGCTTTAAATTGATAAAACTCTTAAAGGATATTGCCAAATCCGAGCTCATTGTCATAATCATCTAGCAAATTTGTTTAGAAAATAATCTATTATTTGCAATGCTTGGGATAATTTGGCATAGGAGATCTTAAGAACACTGTCAAGGACTACCCTCGCAAGTTTTGTAGAGCCCAAAGTGAAGAGGGAAAGCATTATCTATCTTTCTCTTATTACTTGGCCAATCCCTCCCAAGTAATTGATCATTAGGAATGACAATCCTATATATTATTTGTGAGATCTGGTTGGGAATTAAAAATAACCAGCACAATATATTTACAAGATTGACTACTAGAAATAGAAGATTAAAAAAATATTTGTTATTGCTATTTCAAGACTTAATTTTTTTTATAAATAGTCAACATGTTTTCTTTCAAATTAAAAAAGTATTGTTTGCTAGGAGGATTCAAAAATAACATTGTAGGTGGTCATGGCCTATAATAATCTAAATTCATAGGTAATAAATATATGGAAATTAGTTGGTATATAGTGGAAGATAGCTTTCTATAGGATCTTGGAATGTGAGAAGAACCAAAATAAATGGTTGAAAATTCATTTATTTTTGTAATATACACAGCTTAAAAGGACTATTTTTAGGAAATGAGGGCAAGTGCTCATAGGCAACTAGTGACATTGAATTTTCTATTCTATAATTTGAGCTTAAATATCTAACTTATATTTATAAATAGAATTGCTAAGCCTATACCAATTATTGGGCAAGAACATCTCCATGTATTATTCAATATCTCATCAATCTTGAGTGAGGAAAGAATCCTTTTATAAGTGTCTCTTATTGGGAAATGTAGTATACTATATCCAAGATGCCAATGTCTATTTATTAAAAAATATATATTATGTAAGTGGAGATTTTTCTTATTGTTTTCTATTATCAAGATATTAGAATTTGTTTACATGGACACATATTTTACTTTTTAAGTTAGGTCCTAGTTTTTGTTAGGATTATTTGTTATTATTTACTGCTCTAGGTAGATTAATATTATCTCTTTTAACTAGGTTAATTTCATGTCAATGCATCATCCTGCCTCTTATCATTTCCAATTCTTATGGTAGTGTTTTGGAGGTTTCTTTAAAGGTTAAAGTAACTTGATGATATTTTTGATTTTGTAGAAGTTTCTTATGTAAAATTGGACAACAACAAGTTTCTTATACGATCAAACTAAGTGTTACAAATTTTTGTAGGTCATATAACCAGTAATGAAGTCTAAGAAATCATTTTCACATGGATATTGTCATTCTACATAATAACTATAAACCATGTAGTTACTTATAATATTCTTAATTTAAAAAAACTCAAATGATGAAAATGAATGATTCATTATAATAATGTTGTAATTTAATTAACATTTTACATGCTACAAATGTGGATGCTACTAAGATTTCTATCTTTAAAAATTCAACGTAAAAGACACTGGGATTGGTTTGATTTGGGGTCACCTTTCTCTTTGCTTTTCCATGTCAATTTATTAGATGACATGATGGTCCTTGGGTTTTTGTGGATTTTTTTCTTTAGATATATTTTCTTTTGCATCCAATTTTCTTCCAAAGGTAATGGTATGAGTATGTGAGGATGGATTCTTTTTATAGTGCATGGAAGGAGTGATAGGGGTAAATGTTGGAAGAGGTTCAAGGATGTACGTTTTTTTTAATCCTGATTGGGGATTGTAAAGGATGTATTGGTGGGATGATGAATTTTTGGATATAAAGACCCAAAATGGATTTAGTAGATGGATGACATATGATATTATATTTTGGGATTGTAGTGTAGAAAATTGTACTATCTTCTTGGAGATGGTACAATTTCACACTCAGTTAGGACCTATTTTAGTAGCCTTGCATTAAAATCATCATTAATAGGCCCCTAAGACCCTTTATTTCAAATCCCAAGGCTTATTTCAGTTGGAATCCTTACAAAATCAACAAAGGCATTCAATTTCCTAGCAACCCGACATTTTCTCACCTCAAAAAAATAGGTTGGGACTCATACGCCAGCTTGGGCATATGATTCCCCCTAAGTGGGAACCATATACCACAAGTGGTATATGAGTCCTATGTGGCCCCTTTTTAAGGTTTGAGCGGGAAATTAAGGTTTTAATTCAATTTTTTGGTTTATGTTGGTATTTGGGATCTAATAAATGGTAAATTAGATTTATTATTGGACCTAAGAAAAGTAATTCAATCAATCCTAGAATTTTCAAGAAAGAGCATTCAAGAGATATTTTCAAGCATTCAAGAACAAAGAGTGAATAAGTTGAAGTCTTGGAGTAGCATTATAGTGTTTTTGTATGTCTTCAAGCTCACTTTCATTCAAGATCTATCATTTTTAAAGATTTATGATGGTTGCCTATGGCAAATCATGATGGAATTAATGTTGGGGAGATGCAACTAGTCATCGATCTAAGCCTAATGACTTATTTCCCAAGTGATTCCATCCTCTGTTATCACTCTACTTTCTACCTAAAGGAAGGTACATGCATTATTGTGGCTTATTTCTAGTGATTAGAGATCTCCTAAAGTGAGTCACCATCTCTATGTTTCATTCATGCATCTTATTCTAACACATTAGAATAGGGTTTCATTGTATTTTAGATCTTCTAATCTTAGATGCACTTAAGATTAGGAATTTCAATCACATTTTCTTTCAAGATATATTATTTCTATCAAGGTTTGATTACCAAACTAGGAGTTTGACCGAGGAAAACCCCCCATAAGAAAATCAATACAATTTTTTTTTTCCAAGTCTTTTTAGCAGGTTCAAATCTGGAAACGAAGTTTGGAAGGAAGAGCAGGGATAGAAGAAAAATTCAAATCTTGACTTTCTGAAAAGTAGAACAGGACTGTTATGCCACTTGTGGCATATGAGTCCTGGTATAGCACTTTTTCTAGATTTCAGAGGATTCAGGCTTGTCACTATGAAATTCAAGTTTATGCCCATAAACCGTAAAATGGTACGAAATCATCCCTACTAGCGTATGAGTCCTAGTATGTAATAGAAGTCATATTTTCAGGAGTGCAAACCTTGTTCCAAGCCTCTTCAGTCTTCCAGGTGTCCCTCTATCCTTTCTCAATTCATTATTCTGATTTTTAGTTTTATATATTGAGCTGCATAGTTATTTTTGCATAGCGTTCATCTCCTTCTTTCCAAGCCTTTGCTTGGTGGTGAACCCATTTTTATCTTTAATCACACCCCTAGGACACCCTATTGCAGATCGCTTTTACCAATTTCATCCTTAAATTGAGATCTCTAGGGTTTCCTTAAATGAAACTTGCGAGAAAATTGGTGGAGGAACCCTAATCCCCATTTTGTTCTATCCCAAAACATAGAACAACAATTTTTGCCATTTTAGGGATATAGGGACCCAAGATTGGATTTAGAAGATGGGGGGTGGGGATTGATGGAATGACTGTGCTTAGAATCGGTGGATGGTTTATTGATATTGTAGGTATAATATTTATAGTCAAGAAAATGGAATGTTGGATTTTCTTTGATTTGAATGGATTCTATGATTCCTTGCTCATGAAGGCCCAACCCATTTCTTTGATAGCACATATTTTGAAAAATCCAATTTTCAATGAGATACTTGTTATATTTTAAAGAAGATGTGATTCTATTTTGAGGGGGATAGGGGATGGTGGGGAGTATGATTTCTTAACCAAAACAATTTCAAATTAAAATATAGAAACTATGGTAATAGGATTGTGGTTCATCAATGGGTTTGATAGGGTTGGTAGGGTCTTGAGAGGGAGTGAGATGATATGAGGAATTAGGAGAGATTTTTAGATCTTAAGATAGGAGATTAAGAAGAATATTTTGATCTTGATTTGGAATAAGTACTTGACATAGAGAATATATATTTTTGATAACTAGTTATTATTTCATGGAGGAACTCTTTGATTTGTGAACATGAATGGGGAAGGGGTTTTTGACATTTATGGATGTTAAATTTAATGGATTTGAGGGATTTGAGGTATTTGGGATTAATTACCACATGGTTAAAAACACATGTGAATGGCATGTGATTAGCAATATGGAAAAATGGAAAATTTATTTATGCATGGTGGCTTGAGTTTCTTTACAAATATTCCTTGGAGGAAATCATCAAATAATTGAGATGAGGTGGAGTGAGAAGATTCGAGAGATGAATGATATTGAATTGCAAAGGTTTTGAGGGTGAAGGATTATAATAGGAAGTGGATAGTTTAGGATTAGGATGGGATGATTTGGATTGGAAACGTTTTGGGGATGAAGGATTGGAATAGAAAGTGGATGGAGTAGGATTGGATTAGGATGGTTTGGATTGCAAAGGTTTGGGGATGAAGGATTGAAATAAAAAGTGTATGTAGGAGGATTAGGTTTGGATGGATTAGGATAGGAAGTAAAGATGGGGATTTAGGATATGGAAAGGCATTGAGGAGCATTGTGGATAGATGATTGATTTCCCATCTCAATGGTAGAGGAAGTATGAGAAAGAGAAGATGGATTGGGATTAGAGGAAGGGGAAGCTTATATGTAATACTTATAAGGTACCAAACCATTTCATGTTTGTCTTGGCTTAGAATATTGTCTAGAATTGGTTTTTCAATGGAATGGTCAATGGGTATGCATTAAGGATTTTTGGGGGGATTGTGCTAGGTGTCTCTTGATTTTGATGAGTGTTTGTTGCAAGATTATATAAGGAAATTTCAACTAGGTCTTGGGGAAATTTGTGTTGGTCCAAAATTCTCTCAATACCATCATATGAATTGTATTCTTCTTGATCGAAAAAGTTAGCATTATCATCATCAAAGAAGTGATTTTTAGTTTGGTAAGGGGATTCATCAAATAAAAATGGATTCATGATGATTTACATTGGATGAGTATGAATGGGTGACATTAGATAGGATTGTATTAAATGGGTATCAAGTTAGAATTAGGGTGAGGATTGGACTAAGATTTAGATTAGAAGAGGTTTAGAATAATTGACTAATAGTGGATGGATGGATTAGAGTATGGTGATTCTAGGATTAGGATGGGGTGAAGGGAGGTGATAAGGATTAGCTAGAATTTCATATTTATTTCTTTTTAATTAGATTTTGTAGTTTTAGGGTAGGTAAGAAGATTAGATTTGTATTAGAATATTTAAAATTAGGTTAGGATGTAAGTAAGGATTTTGGGTTAGGATGAAGGTTGGATATGACATTTGAATTGGAAGAAAAGATTTAAAGTTATTGATTGAGGTTGGATGAATAGATTCGTATAAAATTTAATTATTATGAACATAATTTGATGAGGACTTGAATGTCTCCTCAGCTTGAAAGTATGGGGTGAGTAGTCTCTCAAGCTTGATCATTATTTGGTCCACCATAAAAAGAGATGACTATAGGATATTAGGCTAGGATGAACATGGATTCTAGGGGTTTTATTTATATAACTTAATGGTATGTGAGGCACAAACCTATGGAATGAAAGTGGAAGACTTCAAAAAAAATTGGAGAGGATAGCCCACTCTCCTCCTTCACTTCCTTAAGGTATAAAGTTCTTACCTATATCCCAAATGAAAAAATACTTGAATGGTTTTCTATTTCATTTCACCCTAAAATTTACACAGGCATTAGAACATGAGGGTTGATTTCATCCTCTAAGATAATAGAATCCTTAGGTAGGCCCCTAAAAAGGAATTATACAAGTGCCTTTGGTTATCCAAGATCGCTTAAAGAAGAAGGGCAAAGAATACACACTTAGGTTCCTTTGGATAAAAATATAAATAAAAGAGAGTAAGGTGTTCCTTTTTATCCTCAATATCACTTTGCAACCCAAGAGGAGAGTATAAAAATCACCGTACTCAAATACACATCAAACAATTATTCATTAACCTTAGAAAATAGTTGTTTAACTAAAACTCGTCAAAATGATAAATCTTGGATAAATGAACGTACAAACACATAAATAACTAGTATTTACTTTCAAAACCTTTGTCCAAATTTTTAGCTACACAAACCAAATGTTAGGCCTTTCTAAGTACAAGCAGTTGGGCCCACTTTTAAGTGAAGTGTCATTTTTCAACTTTAAAATAGACACCCATTCACTTTTCAGAATAGGTACCCATTTTAAAGTGGGTAATCATTCTTAAATGTTTGAAACTCACAATACATGTTTTTCATTTGGATATAGGCTCAGAAAAGGCATGGTAACCCAACCCTTAGCCTTGGACCTACAAGTACAAGGCCATATCAATGACAAGAAAAAATAAACTTTACAATAAGGGTGATGGGGTTTTTTTCAAAATTATTTTATGAAATTAAAACACATTATAGATGATGACATCCAATTTTCAAATATATATTTTTAATGATTGAATTTTTTTTATTTTTGAATTAATTTCTAAGGAAACTAGTCCATTAACTTGAAATGTCAGGTTTTCATATTTTTTTAATAACTTTTAATTTGGTGATTCTCTTATAAAAAATTATATGGAATTAATCTACAAATGATTATTTACACAATGAAAAAAAAAATTCAAAAAATTATTAGGTTAGGTCAAATTATGGTGTTTGTACACTAGGGTTTTAAAAAATAGCTATTAGGGCCAATAAAAAAGAACATCAATCTTCAGTGTAGTACACATCTTTTCCAAAAAGGAATTAGAAAATTACTTTTATTTAGGTCAAATATAGTGTACATACATGTGCATGGTATGGTCCTAAAAATGTGACTTTTAAAAGGTGGTTTTATGCATGCCTATTAAAAATTATTTTGTATCATCTAAGTATTAAAATAAATTACATATTTTAAAACTAGACTCAAAATACTAAATTTCATATTAGTGGACTTTTTAAAAATTCAATGTGTAAGTGCTTCAAATTTTCAATCCAACTATGACAAATTCTAAAAATCAGGGAAAACACCAACTTTTTTAACATTTTATGGACCCAACTTCTTGCAAATTATTGATTATAATTTATGGCAGACCCCTCGAATGGCTCCTCATGCTTACAGGGAAGAAGGGTTAGTTGGGCTAATGATTTTGAAGCTTCTCAGCCCTTACCACCCACTGGAAAGTATGGAAAAGTTGTAGATAGGTGTCATTACCCCCAGGATAATACTTTTGTCCCCTGGAGGGATTGAGGTATTCTGGAAACCCCCAAATTGACACACACATTGGGCTCAAAACCCTCATGAATGCAACATTTGTAACCCTTCTCAACGGAGTTCAAATGGTTATCATAGAGCTTTAAGACAAAAGAGGGTCAACCATAGTCGACCTATTGTCTCTCTTGAATGCATGGATGGCCTTCCTCATGATGCTTCTTATGATAATTTCAATGGGGGTTCTAACCCAGACAGGCCAAGAGACCATCAAAGACAGCAATGATATCTACCAAAAGCTTAAGAAAATTTTAGTCGGCCTCCTCCTAGACACTACCACCAAAATAACAAAGAAAACATGGGTTGGCGCCCACCATAGTATGGTGGTTCAAGGAATCTGAAACTACAAAGAAGTTAGGAGAACAAAAATTATAGTTTTCTCATAAATGGGGGTTCGTACAACCCTATGGGGTTGTTGGCATCAACCAGCTGACCGTTGGACAACTTCATAAGATAAACCATCAAGTTCTAAACCTTCCTTCAGAAATGGGGCAGCGGCTAGTGAGGAGCAAGAATGGAGACTAGTCCCGATAATACCCCTGCATCTTGAAGCCCAATACGAAGGATGTGAACAAAATGAACTATTTGTGCAAATCTAGGGTGAGGATTGCCCACTCTCAAAAATTTGTGCCTAGATAAAGGACCATTGGTATGATATTTTTGACCTAATAGTGGTTTATGCATCTTCCTTTTTCATTATTTTCAAGAATGCATCTATCAAGGGTAAACTATTATGAAAAGGGCCTTTCTAAAGTTTCAACACATTTTTGGGTTTTTTTTACTAGAGGATAAATACATCTTTAGAAACCCTAAAGATGTCCCCTCTCCTAGTCTATTTTTCCATGCCCTTTTTACCTGTGGAATTTTTTGACTCCTCCTCATTCAAGCAAATCATTTCCCACTTTGGGGATTTTCTTAATCATAAATGGTAAACCCTCCCCTAGTTAAAAACCCACCTCTCTGCCTCACAAGATTCACCTTTCCACCAACAAGGGTGAATGGATTCAATAGTTAAAATGGGAATCATCCATTTGGAAAGAGGCCAATATCCTTGTTGATTTAAACATATTTTTCTAAATCTAAGCCAATGGATTTCTTTGCTATTTTTATGGTCTTGGATATGAATCGACCTTCCTGTAATTCTCATTCTTGTCATGTTCCCCCACTCCTTCGATTCAACATGAATCATCTCATTCAAAAATAACATATTGGTCAACCAGGCGATTGGTAGTGATCACTCTTTTCACTCCCCTTCAACAAAAACTAAAGTATTTGAACCCACCCCCTTAGGAAATACTAAGGGAGTAGCAGAAAATGCTCCTCGAGTTGATCAAGATCGCTCTTCTCAAACCCCCCAATTGCTCTGCTCCTTTCAAAAGCAATATCACGCAATTTGAAGACCTCCTAAATGGCTCTAAGGATGAACTATTGAATTTTGTAAATGATCCCATGATTAAGGTAGTAGAAGGTCTCATTGAAGAAATAGTTCATGAAGTGTTGGCAAAACAAGATCCTGAGGTTAAGTCCCCCCATCTCCCAATCCGCTTCTAAAAGAAAACTTAGCTTTTGTAACGACACCTTTTCTCCTTCTTTCAATTTTTTTTTTGCTCCACCTAATCCCCTTCCCTTGCCCCCCATCTCCCAGTCTAATTCTGAATTCAAGGCCCTAATTTCCCCGAAAAATAAGCATGGTCGCAAATCAAACAAGGAGAAAATGAATTTGGGGATGACCCTATAGTGTAATGGCAAGTTGCAAGCAACAACTTCCCTATTGTCTTGAGTTCAAATCCCACCAGTGGAAGGTGGGATGAACTATCATTGGCCAAAGAATGAAGGGAACATTGGATGATGCAAATATGATGGAAGAATACATGTGCAAGGGTGGCAGTGATTGGTGCAAAGAGGAGTGGGATGGGTGGCGTGCACTACTACGAGGTTTGGGCGCTAGAGGGATCGATGGAGAGGTGAAGCTAGAAGAGGTGTTCAGATAGAGGATTGGTGTTGGGTCCTGTAGGGAGCTTGGTGAGATTGCAAGCAGGTGAAGCAAATAGGAGAAATAGTGTCAGGTCTTGTAGGGAGCTTGGGAGAATGTAGGAAAGTGTAGCAAATGGAGAAATGACATTAGATCTTGCAAGGAGCTTATCGGGAATGTAGGCAAGCGTAGGAATATGAATGGTGGGGATGACGTCCCCCTGAATGTGACCTCATTGGTTCATATCTCTAGTCAAAAGTGATAGGTGTTGCCCCTTAGTAGCGATTTACCAAGCAAAAAATAGGAGAAAACAAATTTAGAAATAGTAGCTGGATTACAATCCACCCTGGAAATGAATCTTCATTCAGCCTCTAAGAAAGGTGATGGGATTGGCATATCCCCTAAAGCTACATAGTGTGATACTACTGTGGGGTGTAAAACCTCATAAAGAATCATGAGGACGAGGAGAGACATTATCTCTCCTCAAGCACAATGAGGATCCTATCTTGGAATGTTAGGGCTTAAATGCCCCTAACAAACAATGCATTATAAAGCATCATATTTTTAGAAAAATTTCAGAAATCATTCTTCTTCAGGAAACAAAATTATCGATCAATCTACCTCAAAAATATTTGGATCATGGATTGATTGGGGCCTAATTGTCTCTCTGTCTCTACGTACTTTAAGGGGTCTTGTAACTTTGTGGAATAAAAAGTACATGAGAATAGATCAATATGAAATAAAATCCAATTAGATAAGGGTATCAGCTACATTTTTAAAAATAAATAACCCTTTTTGGCTCTACAATATTTATGGACCATGCACCATCTCAAGGAAGAGAAAAATATGGAGACAAATCTCACACAGCTCTACCTTTGAGTCAAATAAATATAAAATCTATGTGGGGCACTTTAATGCAATCATAAATCTCTTTGACAAAATGGTGGAATAACACCCCTAGCGGCAATAATGGATGAACTCAACAGCTTTATTTTGTCCAACAAATTATATGACTGCCCCATAAAAATGGCACTTTCACTTGGACAAACAAGAGGAAGAAATTCTCTCAAATAGCTGAAAAACTTGACCGTCTTTTTACTTTCAGACAACTAGTTGTCTGGCCCTTGGGATTTTTCATCAATTATTCATATTTTGCCTAGATCAGACCACTTTCCAATCTCCCTTTCAAGTTTTGAAGATAGGGGACTTGTCAAGATTCCTTTCAAATTATATGCCATGTGGTTTCGAGATGCTAACTTCATTTTCTTAGTTAAAGATTGGTGGTTGAATTGCCCCTTTATTAAAGAAACAAGGATGTTTTAATTAAGAAATAAATTATAGTTTTTGAAGAATAAGCTAAAGGATTGGAATATTAATCACTTCAAAAACATATTTTTCAGAAAAATTACAAATTGAAATAGAACTACACGACTTATATGAGGTAGTAATTAAAAAGGGAATGTACAATGTTCTTTATGATCAAGAGAAAAAATCTAAAAGTTGAGATAGAGGAGATTCTTGCTTGTGAAGAATGTTACTGGAGACAAAAATCCAGAGAGACCTAGTTAAAAGAATGGGACAAGAACATGAAGTTCTTCCATGCCTCAGCCAAAAAGCGATGACAAACGAATAAGATTTTTTCAATTCAATCCTCTTCAAGCGAACTCCTTTACACAAAGAAGGATATTGACTTGGAATCAATCTCCTATTTCAAAAATCTCTTAGCTCTTGGGATTTTTCATAAATATTTTAAAAATAATAAGGTAATAAACAATATCCCATCATTGATTTCTATCGATCATAATAAAATGTTGATGACTAAATTTTCTCTTGAAGAAGTCAAAAAGGTGGTTTTTTCTATGGAAGCTGAAAAGGCCTCAGGGTCGGATGGCTTCACAACTCTTTTCTTCCAAAAAT
Source organism: Sequoiadendron giganteum (assembly GCA_007115665.2). Taxonomy (NCBI): domain Eukaryota; kingdom Viridiplantae; phylum Streptophyta; class Pinopsida; order Cupressales; family Cupressaceae; genus Sequoiadendron; species Sequoiadendron giganteum. The sequence continues at coordinate 781,696,717 of CM021101.1, read as the reverse complement.
GTTGGGACTTTGTGGACCTCAAGATGTCCTCCTTGCTCTTGAATCCAAATTTTCTTACTCTTATTCCAAACAAAGTTGATCCTTCATCATTTAATGACTTCAGACCAATCGCTCTTTCCAACTCAATTTAAAAGATTTTCACCAAAGCTATTACTTCTAGACTTGCAAAGCTGCTCCCATTGATTATCACTAAAGAACAAGGGGGATTTGTGCTTGGAAAAGACACCCTGGAAGGAGCCATCTTGGTGCACGAGGTGCTCCATTCAATAATGCTTAATAAATTTCCTATAGTGGTTCTCAAATTGGACATGTTAAAAGCCTATGATAGAGTGAACTGGGATTTCCTAATGGCTACATTAAAACAATTTGGCTTTAGTAATGGCTAGTGTAAATGGATTTATTCTTATATTTTGAGTGCTAGAATTTTTATAATTGTAAATGGTACCCCTCATGGTTTCTTCGCCCCCTCACAAGGAGTGTGACAAGGGGATCCTTTGTCTCCCTCCTTGTTCATAATTATGGTAGAGGGTCTGAGCAAATCTATAATTTCAGCATGAAATGCTAGGATTTGGAAAGGGATACCTACTCGGTCATTCCCTTCTCCAATTTATCCTTCTCTTTTTGTAGACAATACACTCCCCTTGGGTCAAGCTACAATGGAGGAGGCCAAAGTAATCAAAAAGATCATATTTGATTAGTGTTCTCACTTGGGATATTTTTGCAATTCTAATAAATCTAAAATCTTCTTCTTGAATGTTGATCCCATAGTTACATGGCAAATTCTTAAATTTTGGGGATTTCAAAGTGACTTGCTTCCTTGCAAATACTTGGGCATCCCATTCTTCTCTAGAAAGGAAAAACATGACTTCTGGGATAGATTGATTACTTCAATATCTAACAGAATTTATCTTTGGAAATCAGAATGGCTTTCTTTTGCAGGGAAATTGGTGATGCTCAAATCAGTTTTATGCTCCCTTCCAATCTATTTGATGTCAATTTTGAGTCTCCCTAAAGGTAAAGGATTCGCTCTTCAAAAATTCTTCAAAGAATTTCTTTGTTCTGAGAATGTAACTAAAATAAATAAATTATCAATAGTTGTGTGGGATACCATTTGTGAGCCGAAAAATAAAGGAGGGGTAGGATTAAGAGATATTTTTCTTTAAAACAAAGCACTCGGTGCTAAATTGGTTTAGAAAATTTATTCTAAACCTGAAGTTAAATGGTGCCAATTAATGAAACACAAATATTTGGACTCCCTTGAGAGAGAGAGAATCTTTACTCAGAAGCATCTCCCTTAGGGCTCTAAAATTTAGAACTTAATTTCTTCATCGTGTAGATTTGTTCTCCTTCCTCACCTCTCTTGGACCATCAATAATGGTGAAAAGGCTCTTTTTGGGGATGATGCCTGGAATGGGCATAAACCCCTCTGACACCTTGGTGATTGGATACAAATTGAATCTATGCTAAAAATCAATTGGGCACCAAGGTCTGTGATTACTTAGACATTGATCCTTTGGATCCTTGCCTAGTTATGTGGAAAGATTTTGATTTTTTACAAGCCCCTTCTCATTTAAAGGCATCTTTAAAAGCTAAGCTAGCCAAGAGACACCTATAATTATCCAAAAAATAGGATGAAATCATTTGGACAAAATCCAAAACAAGACAATATAATGTAAAATATGGTATAATTCCCTTGTTTGTTGTAAATAGGGTAATCCAACGCCTTTCAGGCTTTGTTGGGGCCCTCAAATTCTTCCTAAGGCAGGTTCCTTTGTGTGGCTTGCAATCAAAGATAGGATTCTAACAAGCATGAGGTTGGATATATTGAGCATAAATACTCTTTTCCCATGTGTCATGTGTGAGAATGCTTTTGAATCAACTGATCACTTACTTCTAGGGTGTGACTTCACCTTTCAATGTTGGTTTTGAAAAAACTTGGCTAGTCTAGCCCTCTTCAAAATTACATCTATCATTTTCTTGTGTGGCCTTCCTTTTCTTTCTTATGGGAGATTTCCACCTCCATAATAATTCGGAACATTTGGCTCAAAAAAAATAACAAAACTTTTAGAAAAAAGCCTTCCACCATCTCCTAGGTCCTCGAAAAAATAGAGATTTCAATATTTGAAGTAACGTCAACCTCTTTGTATAGGAATTCTCATTTAAATAAGCACTTCTCATTTTGGATGCTCTTATTATGAAGAACTAGCAATTACTGAAGATCCCTAAAGTTGGATCTATCTCAATCAAGCTTCCCACTATTAATAGAAGCACCTTGAATTGGACCCCTCCACCCAGATATTTTGTCAAGATGAACTTCGATGACGCTTCAAGAGGTCATCCAAGTAAATCAGTTATTGTTGCAATTTTAAGGGATTGGATCGGTGCCTTCATTGATGTTGCTTGTGAATTGATTCCAAATTATACTAATAATATGGTAGAATTTAAAGACTTGAGTTTAGGCCTAAAGCTAGATTAAAAAAATAATAATCTCTCAACTCTTTATTCAAGGGGATTTGATGATTGCAATCACTACTTTGAAGAACCGAGGCTCTATTTCTTGGCACCTGGATTATATTTTATCTTACATTCTGAAATAGCTCAAAGGATTCACAAGTTACCAAATGTATCGCTGCTTTAGGGAAATCAATTCAGGTGCACACTCCCTAGCCAATAAAGCTTAAATGAAGAAAATTTAGGCTCTCCTTTCACCTCTAGGGTTTTGGACCGAAAAGGAAAGGGGAAATCTTCAAACACTTCACTCAAGAACAAACCCTTGAGATCTCAATGCAAAAGGGAAAGAGATCTTGCAAGAGGGTTGTCCTAAAGGTTGAATGAGATCTAATGAGGGTTTCACCACCAAGTTTAGACTTGGAAAAGACAATGATATGCAAGATGTAAAACAAAACCTTAATTGAAGGCAGAATGGAGGTTTGAATCATTGAAAAATCTATTGTCAAGGTTGATTGGGACTCATTCACCAAGTTGGGTGAATTAGTCATGTTTCTAGAAAAATGTGCAGGAACATGTTTTTGCCAAAAGGGTATCCAGATTTGTAAAAATCTTTGCCAGGCCTATACAGTGGGACTCATTCACCACTTGTGGTGAATCGGTCCACTTCAACTTTTCTGAAAGTTTTGGATCTGATTTTTTTCCTCTTTGTCTGCTCTGCTCTTCTTTATTGATTTCCATATCTGAAACTACAAATTGTCACTTGTAGGTCTTCTCCAAGGCTTCATGGCAACTTTGACAACTTTGATCACTTGACAACTTTTCTCCAATCTTGCTCCTTGTGAAATATGCAATTTAAACCTACAAATCACACACAAAGGAGAGGGAAAAATATTGTGGGGTTAGTGAATAGGGGTTTTCCTTGGTCAAACACCTTGTTGGTAATTAAACATTGAAATGAAAGAAAATATGAATGGAGAATGATGAATGAACAAAAGATAATGTTGCAACTCACCAAACCCTAGCACTAAGGTGTTGCAAATATGCTTGAAATGATTGCAATGGATGTGGTTCTTGACTCTTGCTTGAATGATGTTGATCTTGCTTGAAATACCTGCTTGAATCATAAACTCTACATCACAATTGTTAGCACAATAACAAACATGATATATGAAATCCTTGACATGATGATTGGCACTTGAATGTTGCTCTAAAATGCTTGATAATCTAACCTTGAATGCTCTTATGAATGCTCAAATTCTCTTGTGAACTCTCTTGAATGCTAGGTCACTTGATTTCTTGTTAGCATAAAATGAGTGAAAGAACCTTGTATTTATACCCAATTATGCAAGAATTCCCAAAATTACAACACTGCAAGCTGACATTAGATCTAGGAGAATAAAATCTCGCCAAAAATTTGAATTAAATTTGAAATTTGATCACATGAGACTCATTCCCATCAGACATAATGTTTGTGATCAAAAACCAAAAGTGCATAGAAATCTGTGAAAACCGGTTTGAGGCCAAAAAATTCAGGTGGGACCCATTCGCCCAAGGTGGTGAATGAGTCCCAGATCCCTAAATCTGGGCCACACAAGCTAAAAACACCTGAATTATGATTGTTTACTGATTGGTTTTGGGATTATCTTCGAAAAGATCCAATAAATGAGGTTTGTGGATGCAAAATAGGGCCAATTAAAGCACAAAAAAGCCCAATTATTAATGGCAAGCCTAGAGTAGTGTGAAAGTGTGTTACAACACTCAAAATAAGGTAAGATTAAAGTTTATTTTCATTAAAATTGTTTATTTTGCTTAGTTATTTGATAAAACCCTGAAAAAGTGTGAAAGCGAGTTACAACACTTTAGCAAAGTACCATTAAAATCCATTAGTTCACAAGGGCCCAAGACCTAGTGTGAATGTGTCAATCACATTACAACATTAAGCCAAAATCCACAAAAAAGACCCAAATGAGTGTAAAAATGTCAAGAAATCCATTTTTCTACACTACAAAAGTCATTGATAAAAACATTACTTATAAATATTTTTCCGCTCATGAATGTAATCTCTCTTTTTTAAGCCTTGACTATTTAAACATCCCACTTGATCAATTGTGTGACTAGTTTTTATTACTATGGCTTCCTTTTTTAACACCACATTTTCCTTGCGGCTGAGGTCTTTTTTGTAACTTGTATCAAATTTGTAATCCCCCCAACTAGCAGCAACTTGAGTTACTCTCCTCAACCTGGCCCCTACCTTGAATTTCGTTTCTGCTTCACCCACCATTCTTGGTTCACTTGGTGAAAGGCTTTTTTATTATCATTTGTGGTGGCTTCAAGTTCCAAGATTCTACACATTGCAGTTTTTTGCTTCTTATTTCACCTCCAACTAACGTCTGTTTGGATGAAGTTACCATAGCTCTGACGTCATACTGCTTTAATCTTGAAATCGTGAGGTCTTTGTAGGTTTGTTCTCACACCAAATCGTACATGATGTATATCCACCTGTGTGATCCTTCATCACATATGCTTTGTGGGACTAACAGTTGTCCCTCCCTCCCTCTTTCATGTTCCCCAAGATGATCTTGTCTCATCTGGGAAAACATTCTTGAGGATTTCCTCGCACCTCCATGGTTTGTTATTTATTGTCAATTTGGTAATCAGCATAAATATGAGCTTTTTGGTAGCTGCCCATGCACTTGGCCAAATTTGGCAATTGTTGTGAATATGCATTGTCTTTACTCTTCTTTGGTGTTCGCCCGCAAGAGACCACTCTTGTTGATGGACATCAAAGAAGCAATTTAAGCGGAATATTTGGTGAAAATGCAACATTTTGGCAACATTTTTATTTCCAAGGCATATTGAAAAGCTTGGCACTTGCCATTAAGAAAATTGTTGATAGTACTGGCTTCTACTAGAACATTCAATGCCTTGTAAATGTATGCTTGTGTGAGGTCTCATATGTAGTGTTACGGTGGCCAATTCAACTATTTTATATATGGCTTCTGGATGGCTTCTCATTCACACATTTCTCTGGTTCCATTGTTTTACTTTGTGTTGGATATGGACAGATTATTCAGGGTCCTTGTCCCTCCTAGAGTCCATGAAATTTGAGATAACTCTCCACTTTCAGAAGATAAGTTAAGGAGGGCTTTTGCATTTGAATGCAAGCAGGTGTTGGATGCAATTCAATTTGTGTTAGGATTCAACTGGATGGATTTAAATCTGATGGCACTTCCATATGAGTTGGCTTCATAGTTCATTTCAAATCTCATGGATGTTTTGTGGTGCATGGAAATGGTTAAGTTTCTTGTTGTCACATATTTGCTCCCTCATGTCTGTCCACTCTCCACACTGCAACCAGCTTTAGAAAATTACGATATCCTCCAAGGTTCGAATTTGGTTGGTGGCATTATTTCCAAGCAACATTTTCTTTCTGACAGGCGACTTTTTAGGCTCCTTTGTGCTATGGCTCATGGGTTGCTTGATGACAAACCATATGAGTTCAATGCTCGAATCCTTAGCCTCAAGTTTCATTATGGAAACTTTGTCTGCGACCCCATTCAAGAGCTCTACAATTTTGTTCGCCTACTCATAAGGCATGCTCTTATCGAGCCACACAAGGATCCTTATTTTTCGCCACCCGCAGACTTAGCTTCCTTTGAGGAAAGCACTTCTTGAGGGTTTTTTTCTTCATTGGGGCATTTTGTCTCTCGATCCCTTGCCTCTGTTATTTTTTTCATCTACTCTTATGGTTTTTGGCTTACCTATAACTCTTTGGTTTCCATGTGGTAGGGATGTTTTTTTGGAAGACTCTTGGGTTTCTTCCTCTTTATAGGTCAATTGGTGGTTTCTCTGAGTCTCTCTCTCCATGGCTCAAACAGTCTCTTTATGGTTTTGTTGGTTCTTCCTTGTTCCACCTCTACTACTTGGTCTTGTGCTCTAATGGCCTGACATTCTGCCTTTGGCCTCTAGCAATTTCTTCAATTTTCTGATGTTAACATCTTGCAAAAGTTGGATCATACCTTTTCTGAGGCTTTTGGTTGTAACTATGTTTTTTCCCCCAAATCTGGGTTGATGTTCTTATCGGGCTAAGCAGATAATTGTAAAACTCTGCTCCCCTTTTGATACTATGTAAAATCTTTTAATTTTAATAAAATTTTCATGACTTAGCCATCTTTATTTTTTTTTTTAAAGTTATCCAAAAAGTAACCTTATGATATATGTCTAAAGAGACAACTTATATTTCATTATTAAATAAAAATATTTTTAAAAGAGGGACAAAAAGTGTTGCCAAGAATGAGGTCCACAAGTAATGTTGTTTAAAAAAAGTAACCTTAATTTTATTAAAATTTTCATGGCTTAGCCACCTTTATTTATTTTTAAAGTTATCCAAAAACTAACCTTATGATATATGCATAAAGGGACAACTTATGTTTCATTATTAAACAAAAATATTTTTAAAAGTGTTGCCAAGAATGGGGTCCAAAAGTAATGTACTTTAAAAGGACTTTCTAGATATTTTTCAAAAATTAAGGCTTAAAAAGTAAGGTTATCCAATCATCAAAAAACCTAAAAAAATGAATACACAATATTAGCTTTGTATTTGGAAATTTTATCTCCAAAATAGGCACTTCAAACTGTATAGTAAAACTTCTAAGTCGTGTGATCCACTTTAGTAAATTGAGGATTTTTTTGTAACATAGACATCACTTTGGGGTGAATAGGAACCCTTGACATAGGCACCACTTTAGAACAAAGGAAGTTTAGAAAAAAGGCATCATTTCAGTGCAAAGGAGACCCTTCATCAACATAGGTAACTTTATGGGAATAAGGAAAACTTTATATTAGCAAAGGGAGTCTAGGAGTCATGAGGGTCACACAAGAATCATAGAGGTGATACATTTGTCACAAAGGAAACATAGCAAAAGAAAAGGAAATATTCTATGAATGGAATTATTTAAACATAGGTTGGAAGCACCAAACTAGAACCTACAACATAAATACTCAAAAAATCTTTGATCTCCATAGTACCTCTATTTAAGCAAGAATGGGATTTAATGTGCATCCAAAAAGCTTGAGAATATTTCAATTACCTCCAAGGATCATATTAGGTCCCAAATATACTCTCTTGCAGTCCTAAAACATATGCTTTCCTACAAGGCCAAGTAAATTCATGTGTGAGAGTATAAAAAGGTTTATCAAAAGATTATAAATCACTTAGGTATAGTAACAAGTGTGGGTAATATCTACTACACTTCAAGCTCAACTTAAACCTAAGAAGCTATTGCCAAAGGTGTGTCTTAGAAATCATTCAAATCAAACATAATTGACAACCAAAATAACAAACAATTATATCCCAATGTGTTTTTTATCCCTATGCCTATTGCTAGGTCAAGTTTTCCTAGCTACAAAGAAGTTGATTTAATAATTTGTATATAGATCTATAGATTAAAAAATACTATAATTCATTAAAATAATTTCTTTGAACACTTCATAGATGTTGGTAGAGCATAAACATGCTAAAAATGATTTTAAAAAATAATAGTTTATTTCACTTGAAATTTATCCTTTGTCTGTAATATTGAATCACAAACATGGTGTATGCACTTATTCCCACTTCTTATAACTGTCAATGAAATGTTTTATTATTTTTAATACATATGTGAAAGGTTTGAGTCTTCAAGAATGGTGCCTTATTGGGTCATAGAGTCATATCCCTTTTGACGGCATGGAATGGGGTTTGAGGAAGCCCCCCAATTGTTTTTAGACAAGCCATATTTTGCCATATCAAAACCATACTTTTGAAAAGAAAACATATTATTGTTGTCCTTTTTTAGGGGTACTACACTAAATTAGGTAAAATTGGTGATGCACAACAAAATCTAAAAGTTTCAGGATAAACTACCAAAAATAGGAACTAGATAGAGACCACAACTAGGGTTTCACATATCAAATTGCAACCCAAAATGACTGGACAGTGGCGTAATGCACCCTAGACCAAACAAGTTTTTTTATAAAATTCAAAATTTGGAAACCACCTATAGTTTCTAAGGGTCCTGTACTTCAGAGGTTTAGGACTGGAAGTGAATAGAGTCATGGAAATGCATGAAAACCTCTAGTGTAGCTTAATGACTTATGTTAGAGTATTAAAGTATTTAAATTTAGTTGAGATTTAGTTTCTCATAGGTAGTTTGGGTAGTTTAGTGAAGTTAAGTGAATGCAATGCTTAAATAATAATTTGCACAATATTTTAACTATTACTAAATGATTAATAATTAAATTAATATATTCTATACACATTATGGATTAGATTGTTTTACAATTTTTTGCCTAGTTTTTTCAACATGAGAGGATTTTTCTCTAGAATATTATCATATCTTGTATCCATTACTCTAAGATGAGTTTGTTTCTAGCTCAAGGCATCTAATATTCTTGAGTCCCTAGGGGGTAAAGTTTTTTATTTTGTCAAAATTTTAGCATGGAGCCTCATATCTAATGAAGTCAAAGTTTCCAAGTCCCTAGAGCCTAGTCAACCTAAAGTTAGAATCAATTGAGTTAATTTTAATTTTGAATGGCCCATGTCTAGTGCACCCAAAATATCTATGTAATCAAATTTATAATATCTCTTTGATATGAATGGTTAAAATCTCGATGTCTTAAGAATATCATGTGCTTAGTGAAGCTAAAAAAATTATATTGGGTTAATTAATTTTTGTGTTATCCAAAGGAACTAATGTTATAGGTTTGAAGTTCAAGGGAATCAATATTAGAAACATGCTGGTGTAGGAATTTTTATTAATTTGAATGATGAATTTGTAAAATATTTAAAATGATCCAATTTTATTTTTAAAAATACACCATGAAAGGATAATGATTAGTTTGAGTACAACTTGTAGTTGAGGATATGGAAATTAAATGTACTTATGGTAATTGACGATAGAGTAACTATGAGATCTATGGTGATGTGATGAAAAAGGGAAATTATACCTTGTGGCTCACCATGTACCATATATAGGGGTAAGTGCACGAATTTGGTACCACTTTTTTGCCAAAAAGTGAAAGGATTTTTCTTGAAAATCAAATTTTGTCATACTTAGAGTAAAAATTTGAAGCACTTACATAGAATATTAATAAAGTATAGCAATATAAAATGTAGAATTTTGAGTATAGTTTTTAAATATATGATTTATTCTAATACCCAGATAATGCATTTTAAATTTGTATAGGATTGACAAAATTTACTTTTTAAAAGTCATTTTTTAGAGCTATAACATGCACATGTTTGAAAAGAATAATTTGACCTAAATAAAATAATCTTTATACTTCTTTTTGGGAAAAGATGTGTATTATAGTGAAGTTTGATATGAGGATATTTTTCATAATTTTTTTCAAATGTATATTTTTTAATTTTTTTATTGGTTCGAATTACTATTTTTGAAAAACCTATGGTGTATGGAAAACATAATTTGAGCTAAAATAATCATAAAATTATTTTTTTAAAATATTATATAAACAATGATGTGTGATTGATTGATGACATGATATTTTTGAAAACTAAAATTAAAATTAAAAGATTAAAAATATAATAATACTTGACATTTCAAGTATATGGATTATTTTCCTCATAAATTAATTAATTAATAAACAGAAAAAATAAGTCCAATTATAAAAAATTAAATATTTGAAAATTATACATCATCAGTTATAATGGGTTTTGATTTCATAATAAAAAATTGAAAAGTCATTAGCCAAATTGCTCAAGTCAGTTTTTCTCTTGTTGGTTTCATGACATTGCACTTGTAAATCTAGGGCTAAGGTTTGGGTTTCCAACCCTAAGACAAAATAAAATCTATGTGTTTCAAATTTTAAATTTTATGAAACATGTACCCATTCTAAAAAAGAGTGAGAATATGATGTAATTAGAAATGGGTACTTGTTTTTAAATGAAATAGATGTCTATTTTAAAAATAAAAATGGGTACCCATTTCATACAACTAGAATTTAGGTTCAAGAGCCCAATCCTAGTTGGGTACCCATTTTATAAAAAATGGGTATCTATTCCTTTGAAAAAAATTAAAATCGGCACTTCCACTAAAAGTGGACCCAACTTCTCATGCTTACTCATAGAGGATAATGTTGGGATTAATAAGAAGTTATTGAACCAAGTTATGTAGAGAAAATAGAGAAAAAATAAATCTTGAGGCATGTGTGCTCTTCCTAGCATTAAATAGAGATTAAAATTTGATGGAGTTTGGAGATTGTAGGAAAATGGTTATAGAAGGAAGCTAATCTTTACCTATTCTTGTAGTGTGCTCTAATTCAAGAAATATTTACATGTACCTAAAAATTAAATTTTCTTGTATTCTACTACTGATGAATTTAATCTCTAACGAAGAGGTTTTTTCCTTTCAATGTTGGATTTGCAAGAAGTGTCACCAATGTAAGAAATTTACTATAGAATGAATACACTATAATATATCATGAATGTTTATTTTATCTAGTATGTTGGTCAAATTAGTATAGGTGTTTCATGTATTTATCATATCTTAAGGTGTCAAATGCTATGTCTTTAATTTTTGAATTTGTGTATCCATTATCTATAAATATGGAGAATGTATAGTCTAACATTTTCCTTTCCATGGTTTAGATGTCTCCTTTTTTAATTGAGATTTTTTAGGGTTTTTTAATATATCTAGATGAGGTCACATTTTTGTCTTAGTGTGTTTCTAATAAGTTAATGTTACAACATTGTAAAACCATTACAAAGTATTTGTAATGATCTTTTAGAATTATTTATAGGATGGTTTTTTATGCATAGACCTTTAAAGCGGAATTGGTTGAGTGATAATCCTTTAGCTTATATATTACACTAAGATAAAATGGTGTAGTGCTAGTTCTCATGTCATATTTGTATTAAGTTTGGACTTTTTTGCCCAAGAACTAAGGCACTAGTCCATATTGGTGATATAATGAATTTATATTTTTAATATATATTGTTTCCTCTTAGTGGTTTAGGAGTTGAAACATAAAAGTGTGGATACCCTAAGTTTAATTTATAGAACGTAGGGTTAATGTTCCATCATTTCTAGGATTTCATTAAGATGAAAATCAACAAGGTGCATAGATTGGCTTACATCCTCTTAGGTGAGTCAATCGGACCTATATCTACATCTTTTTGAGTCTTAGGAATGAATTGGAAATGATTTGAGGTGATTTCCCTAATTAGACTATATGACCTAATATGTAAAATGAAAAATCTTGAAGACAAACAAAAAGAAACAATAATTTACAAGTGGATTTGGAAAATGCAGACTGGTTTGTACCTATCACCAAAAGTTGGATTCAACATGATAAGAGGGACTTAGTCACCTAGGGGTGAATGGTTCTTTGATATGGGTCTTGAAACTATTTTTGTATTCCTCTAGTGTTGGATCTGAGTTCCTAATTCATGGTGGTAAACTTGTTGGAATGTCATCAATGAATTATGTAATTGATTTTTTGTGGCTTGACAACTTTTATGACAACAAATACAATAATGTAAAATGGATCTTCAAAGTCTCTTCAATCCTCTTCAGACTTGTAACCTGCACATTCACAAAGAGGGAATATGTTGTGCCATATAGGGGTTTGCCTCAGTCAAACCCTATGTAAGTGTTTCCACTTCCACAATGGCAATGGAAATGTTAGGAATGATAATCAAAAGGAAGGAATGATGAATGAACAAAGCATTCAACTAACCACCCTTCAATAGTTGCCTTGAGGGATTGAAGTAATACACATCACCTCAAGGATTTGGATCTTGTTTTACTTGAATGCTTGAATGTTTTGGAGACCTACAACAAGGTTTAGCCTTCACAAAACATAAACATGAACACACATAAACTCCCATATAATTTAACATAATTTTAGATATTGAATTGTTGTAATAATGCTCTAAAATTTTGCTCTTGACTTGCTCAATAGTGCTCTTGATCATAATTTTTCCAATAGTTTTCTAGATTTCTCTTGTTATATATCAAATTATAAAATAACTATGTATTCATAGTTTTTTATCCAATTTCCTAAAAATTAGATTCTAAAATCGGACACTTCATATTTGAATTTTGGGTGTTAAAATATTGCCAACAACATATTTAAATTTAGGTCCTAGCTAAAGAGGGGGGCTCGTTTTCCCATGGGAAAATGGGTCTTGGCCCAAATTTCCAAGACACTCAAAGTCAAGAGTAAATTAATGAATGGATTTATTTATTCAATGCTTGTTCTCCTTCATAAAATGATAAAAATTAGGCTTTGGAATGCATAATTTGGAAAATTAGAAGCTCAATTAAGTCTAATAAATTGGGGTACAAAACATAATGTGAAATTGTTAAGGTATAAAATTTTTTACACTACATTTAGGCCCCACTTTAGTGAGAGTATGAACTTACACTCAGACTCGCACTAAAGTAGAGAAATATATGTCAAGAGGGGTTTGATTGTCCAAATGTTGGAGAGATGGGATGACTAAAGATCAAGGGGATGGCCAATCCCCCGGGATCTAAGATCTTATGGAAAACCAACATACGCACAAAGGAACACACATGTATGATATGCAACAAGACAAAATACACAAACATGCAATGTTAAAGTAAATGCAAGGAAAAAGAAAAAAAGGGGTATATACTAACAAGTTGTATTATTCTAGCAACCATAAAAAAGCGTCCATGACTCACACAACATCAAAGTTTGATATTTTCTAGGTAAATCACAAACAAGAAGACACACAGACTAGTGAGGGTCATTTTTCACTAGGTGAGCTCCCAAAATAGGTAGCAAAATAAGAAACACACACTAGGTCTACAAGGTGTTCCCATAGCCATACCAAGATTTATACTCCCTGATAACCTTGATAAAGTGCTACAAAAATTATCAAAGTGGTATGTCAATGCTACACTAAGTTTATCCCCTATCAACCAAGTGAAGCCTTGAAAATTTCAAATGTCAATGCACCACTATGTTTAGCCTATGTGAAGAAAGTGAAGCAAAATAGTGCCAATGTATGCCCCCACTTTAAAGGAAATGTTCAACACCATGTTGTGAGCAATTACTTTAAAGTAGAAAAATGATAAATGTCCTGCAACAAAGGATCACAAGAGATTATTTGGAAATCCCTATGTCAATGATATGTTTCCAAATAAACTACATCATAATAAGGGGTTGCCCCCAAAATAAAATATAGGGGAGGTACACTGAGGTATCCACATATCTAGGGTCAATATACGTCTTTGCTACATTGATATAATAAAGCTCAAAACTGACATCATTCCCAAAATACTTGTTGAACAACGAATACAAAGGAGGAATGACACATACAGAGAAGACAAAGAAATGTTTGGACCAACATGAAAGAGACCTAAATATCTCAATTATTTGCATTATCCCCAAAAGGAAAACACAAGACAACAAAAAAATATAAGTTTTACGACATATAGAAGAATGAAGATACAAATAGAAGAATATCATGACATGTTTGTTTCCTTTGTATCCTTGTGCCAACAAAGTGACAAGGTTCATCAAAAGAAAACTCACAAACATAAATACACGCCAAGCAACACAATATGGGAGATCGCATTACATGTAAGAAAACACAAAGAACGTAGAAAGAAAACACACAAAAGAAGTACTTCACCTGTGAGCTGACCTAGAGCAAGTCATACACATCCCAATATTTCTCATCATATAAGAAAGGTGGATAACTAGCCAAGGGGACTACAAAAATTTTTGTACTAGGAGCATCACCAGGTTCAACACTTGGTGGGCCACTCTCATCAAGAGGATCATCACGGTTGCCCCCATCTAACTTCATAGAAGTGTAAAATAACAAATTCATCTCATTATGCACTTCTTCATCAATTTTAGAAGTCTCATCATCATCCAACTTGATTATAATAGGAGGTTTTATGACTATTGCATTTGAATTTTCTTGTTTCGCCTCTTGTTTTGGTGAAATTTAGATTTCTTCTTAAGTTGTTTGCATAGGTGTTAGTTTATTCTTTTCTTCCAATTGTCGAGCAATAGCATGACGTCTATGCCTATGATCTTTAGCATTTCAATTTCTTCTTGCATTATTTTCAAGTTGTGATGGGGTAGGAGGTGGTTTCTTGACCAGCAGTCTCTTTTCTTCCCTTAAGGGAGGAACTGAAGGGACCACCGGGGGTTGGGAAACCACTGTTTCTTTAGGTCTATATACTTGGTTTATATTCAAAGGCACAAAGGGAATCATCTTATTATCTCATGGTCTCTTATTGGGGATGGGTGGAGGAACTACAATGTGTAATTAGGGGAAATCAAATATAAAACTAAAATAGCAATATATCAAATCCTAACTAGCACAATAGAGTATGAACAAGCATGAAAATAAAAATAATAGGCGAATGCAAACCCAAATCCATGCTAAACTTGATTTATCTCCATTTCTCTTCTCAACCTCGCATGAGAATGCAAGATTTCGAAGGATTTTTGATGGAGGGATGTTGGTTGCTCACTTCAGCAGCATAACGATATAGTGAAGGTTCGAAATGGAGGATGATGGATGAAAGATGATAAAAGATTGTAGAGATAATTCGACAAAGTAAGGGTACTCAAAAGCTCCTCCTCTAAATGGCTTGTGAGAGGCCATATTTATAGAGTTTCAATGTGGAAAAAGAAGAAGATTTAATACGATTTGATTTTTGACAAAAGAGGAAATGCAACAAGATGAGATAAGATAGAAAGTTAGAAAGATAGAAAGATATTGATTTTTTGTTTCTAAAGGAAATAAATCCTAAAAAGATGAGAAGGATAATGAAATGATAAACTTATTAAATAATGATAAAAGCATTATCTAATAAAGGATAGAGATGATGTGGAAAGATAATTAAATAATGTAAAATCATTATTTAATTATAGGCAAAGGTGAAAAATATAATTAAATAAATAAAGATTTATTTAATTATAGGAGAATATATAAATGACTAATTAAACAATTAAAATAATTATTTAATTAGAGAGGATAAATGGTCATGAATAATGAAATAAATAAATATTTATTTAATTATAGAAAAAGGGATAAATGACTAATTAAAAAATTAAAATAATTATTTAATTAGAGAGGATAAATGGTCATGAATAATTAAATAAATATTTATTTATTCAATTATAGAAAAAGGGATTATGGATAAATAGGGAATAAATGAAAATAGTCAAATAACCAAGATTTATTTAACTAATTAGATTATGACATGGGTACCTAGGGTAAAACATGCTACAAGATGTCTAAATGATGTGATGTTGTGACAAGGTGTTGTAAGATGATATTTTTGGGTGTCTACATTTTTGACCTCTTTCAGATGTTGAAATTTGTGTCGAGTAACATCATTTCAAAGAAGTTAAGGTACGGATAGAGGAAAAATGGATGATGATAGAAAGATAGGATGATGATGATATAAGAATAGGATGATGATGCCCCCTCGAGAGGATAGGCGGGTTGGAAGAACACAGATATGCTCTCAAAATGAAATGATAAGGAGGGACAAGATGAATAATGCAAGATATAAAGTGGATGAATGATATTTTATGCTACAAGAAAGTGAGCAATCATGATGTTTGATATAGCACTAGACGTTATGCACCAAGGTATAAGGACTAGGGTGACGATGTGTCCCATGCCCCAACATAATATAGCCTTGTCTAAATATATGAGGAAGTAAACTTAGAGCACTAAAGTCCTAATGAACAAAAGGTATGATATGACCTTAGATGCAAAGGATAGTGCAAAAAGTTATTCCAACATACACAAGATATGAATATTAGCTTGAATGATACGGATTTGATATAAATGCAAGATAAAATGATAACACACACAAGCAAGCAAGCAAGAATGTACAAATGATTCAAAAACAAACAAGGTATTTCCCATGTCAAGTTGTAAACTATTAATTAATTGATTGATTGATGATAGTGTTGTTATTGTGGGGAACGATATGTCCCTAGATCAAGACAAGGATGATGATAATTGATTGACTAATTGGTTGATTTGGTTTATGACAAGATTAGGATCAAGACCAAAGGGTGTGATTGGATAATTTGACAAGATTGAGTGACTTGATTGGTATCGATTAATTATGACTTGCATTTGGATTGTTGCTTGGACTAATTGAAGATGATTTGATGTATGGATGAATGGTTTTGATGAATATTATTGATTGGTTGAATGGTTGGATGATTGGATCGAGGTGATGGATTGATTAGATGAAATTATAAGAAGTGATTGGATGGATTGATTTTATTGCTTGGATTTTTGTTGGCTATTTTTTGTCTTTTTCAGGACCTTTTTCCATTTTTTTGTATTTTTGGGGATATTTTGATTTTTTTTATTTTTGAAATATTTTTATTTATTGTATTTTTGAAAAAAAATTATTTTTTTGGATTTTGAAATGTTTTGAGATGACAATTTTGGTAGCCTTTGTGTTAGATACTAATGACAAGGGAAAACCAAGTCTAGGTGCAAGGAAATAGATGGGATTGATGGATGAAATAGTGGGTAATAGGATAAGGAATAAAAGGCTCATGATAGATGGATGGATAAAAAGGATAGGTCATAGTGAATGGAATGGATGTATGAATCATAAGATAGCAAGGATGTGATCTCCAAAGACTATGTCGCATAGAAATAACATGCCCTATTCTAGGTACAATACTTAATGAATTTTTTCAGACAAAGCATATGACAACACAACAGGATAATGATATGATTGGTTGGAAAGGATGAGGTATGTCAAGAGATACCCAAAAACAAATTCAACATTTTTCCCCTATATCTTCATCAAGATTAAAAGGAGGAAGGGAGGATGAATGAACTCACATATGATAGGTAGGTATGATGGCTAAAGATGGTAGGATGGTAAGGTAGAATGATATGACATGAAAATGATAGGTTGGATAGATGAGACATTGTGCCCCCAAGTGTAAGGGACATATGAGATCAACCTACTCATGATGCCTGTTTACCAGGTTTTCATCATGGTACTTATCCAGGGTGCCTGTTTACCAGGTTTTCATCGTTGGATGAAGGGATTTCTCTTTACTTTTTTTTTGTTTTATTTTATTTTTCTTTTTTTTTTGAATTTTTTTTATTTTTGGATAGGAGAAGGGGAATATGGATAGGAGGGACTCCAGTGTCTAGTTCAATGAAAGGTGATAGTCCTGCTAGATGGATTTTGTCGCATGGACCATGTCAAGTGTGCTCATAGATGTTGGTAAGGAATTACATGAGTGTGAGATGGATTAGGTAGATGGTAGATTATGAAAGGTTTATGCAAGGATGGATGGGGAATAGTAGATTATGATGTGAATTTTGTTGAGAAGATGAAGGGGAGACTTAGCCAAAAGCATGGACCATAGGAAGGTGATGGGGGGGATATGTAGGATCATGTGTGAAGGATGAGGAGATGGAGGTAGGTGGAATTGTTGTGAAATGGAAGGGAACCATGACCAATGGTTGCACACACTATGATAAACATTGAAGCTTTTGATGTGGAAGGGGTGTAGGAAGCAATGGAGATGTTTTCTTAGGAGATGGGTAATGAAGTGCTTTAGGTACCCACATAGACTTAATATTTTTATGACTTTTATTTTGATTGTGGGATGGAATATGAGATTCTTGCATAGAGTGGTAATGTCAGGTGGAAGCAGATGGTTGGGAATTTTGTGATGTGGATGCCTCGTTTGACTTGATTTATTTTTGCTTAGGTACCCAAACCATTTTGTTTTTAGACTTTTATTTTGGAGGTATGGGCTTATATAGATTTTTAGATGGATTTTTCTTTGATTCTTTGCTTTTATATCCTAGGGCTTGAGGAACCTTAGGATTTCTTGATTTATAGGTAGAGGCATTGAAATTATTTCTTTTGAATCCCATGGGTATGGTGGAATGAGTGGAAGCTATATGTTTAGACAATTTATGGATGGATGGATAACGGGATTGTATGATGGCGATATTAGGTGTTGGGGTAACAAAGATAGATTAGATGTCCAGAGGAATATTAGGAGTTGGAAGCAATGGTGGAAAATTTGATGGTGGAAGGTGTACAATCACATGATTTTGACATTTGTAGGATGATGGAGGAGGGATGGAAACATATGTCTTAGGTGTATAATAGGATTTGTGGTGGAAAGAGGACTTAGGATGGATGGAGGAAGTACCAAAATCTTTAGCTTTTTTGCCTTAGGGTGGTTATCCAAGGCCAAATGAGCATGGAGGTACTTTGACATGGATGGGCTCCAAAATACCTTATTCATGAAGGCCTAAACCTTTACCTTGGTAGTTCATGTTTTGGAGTATGTAGTGGAAAATGGGACTAGGTGTATGTGGAACACTAGACACGACTTCTTTATTGGATGGAGATGGTGAAGTGGATAATGGTGGTTGCGGTTCTAAAGGGGAACATTCATGAATGAGGGTGGAAAAACCAAGTGGGTATGATGGATGACTTGTAATGGGGTCGATAGTGGGTGATGGAAGATCATTAGGATCTTTATTAGCATTGTGTTCACTTAGATCCAAGGTATTTATTTGATCTTCTATGTGTGCTTGGGAGGCATATGTCTCATCAAGGGAAGTAGATGTTGATGGATCATGGATAGGACTAGGTGAAGGTGTATTTGGGATACCTTGTTCATGGATAGGTATAGGATCAATTTTCTCATAGATAGCTTCTTCATAGGTGATATCTTGATCATAGAAAAAATATAGGTTCTGGATAGGTTGGATGAAAGTGATTTGGTCTTGATTAGGATTAGGGCTTGATTTTTCAACATGCTTGGGAGTAGATTCTTGATATAAATCTTGGGTTTCTTGAATGGAAGTGGAAGGGGATGAATCTTGAATAGGCTCGACATGTTCTAGATTATCAACAACATGGAGACATGATGGAGGTTTACTTGGGCTCAATGGGCGAGACTCTTGAATAGGCTCAAGGGGGAGACTACATGATAGGGTTGGAAGAATAGGCATGATGTTTGAAGACTCTTTGGTAGGTTCAAAAATATTAGTTGGATGGCATGTCGATGTTTGATTCCTTCTAAGTAGCCCTTGGGTCACATCCTTTGTAGGTGGATAGGTGGATTTGGGTAATGCATAGGTTTAATTTTGAAATTCTTGAATTTAGGGCATAGATTTGATGGAGGATTAGATGATGGTGGGGGTAATGAAGACTTTGATGGGTTAGAAGGTGAAGAGGCCAGTGGATTAGGACTAGGACATGGTGGCTTAAGGATAGACATTTGATTGGATGGTGGTATAATAAAGTTATAGGGTGCATGAGCTAGATTGGTATTCCCCTTGTCAAAAGTGGCATTAAGACTCAAAGGATTTTGATCTTGTTGCAAAGGTGGACTCTGGCTAACATGTGCTTTTTGTGGGATGAATTGATAGGTTTATTTAGGATTGAATTGAAAAGAGGTGGTATAAGGTAATGTTGAATTGTTATGGAAGGATATGGTATAAGGTGAAATGGAATTTTTTTGATAGGTGGATGGATTAGATTGATATTGAATGGAGGGAGATGCCACATAGGAATGAGGTGGAATTGATAGATGTTGAATGAATGGAGGATGATGTGCTTGTTGGGTTTGATAAGTGGCTATGAGGTATTGTGCTTGCACTACGAGATGTTTTATTTGAGGTGATTAGTTCTTTTGAAGTTGAGATTAATGAATAGAGGATCATATCCCACATCCGATGAAAACACTGTAAAGTCTAAAAGTCTTATTCCCAAAAACTGACAATACTTTAAATAAAATCATTTATATTCAAAATAAATTCGTCATCTCATTCATTTAGACATCAAAGAACTAGTTGATTCCAAAACGATGACATAAATTCGATAAGATAAATTCATATTCAATTTAAATCTAAATACATACATATGTCATATTACACAATTTCAGTTAAAATATAATAGATGATAATAATATTAGTTACAATTCAAGACTTAGGCATTCAGTCGCCTTAAGCTCTTCATTACATATTTCAAGAATAAATAAAACATAAAAGAAGATGTCATCTATTGATCTTCCATCCAATAGTAAATCTTTAATAAAGAAGACAAGAACAAGGATCTGGGGCTTTTTCCACCCAACCTCGAAGCTTACACTTCCCTAGAATTCCTTAGTCAATCAAGAAATACCCGACCCTGCACGAATCGCTTAGCAAGAAGCAGTCTACAAGCAAGATGGAATCTGGTGGGTGCCTAGTATAACTAGTAATACCACAAGCATTTTCATTTTTCTAATTCATTTAAGAAACAAGCAAGTTCAATACTAGGATATGGTAGAGAGTTCAATAATTCTATCTATTTCAATGGTCCTTAAGTTACTTGGCTAAGTAAAATGTCATGCACGACAAATAAAAAAGTTTTGGAAAAGCAAAACTACATTCTCTAGTAACCCATATTCGGCACCCATCCCGGAAGGTAACTTTCCCAAAAACATAACACGCATAGTCATTTATCAAGCACGCATGGTCTAAACAGTCAAATACAATCTTTTAAAAACAGTAAAACTGAAAACTTTTTTCAAGCGATAGTAGTTAAAAAGTTGTTTCTTTTTCATTGTTTAAGTCCATAAACGACATTAAATTAATAATTAAATTGAGTAAATTAAATAATCAAGAATAATGAAGGTGTATCTCCAGTATGCAAGTTAAATACATATAAAAACAGTCATAAAAGAGCACACGTTCATTTGTTATTGTACTCATCTATTTAATATTGTTTCAAGTTCGTTCTTGTTGTTTTTGAGTAAATTATATTAAAATTTAATTTGTTTATTTTCTGTTTTACATATTTTCATAAACTAAATAAATAATCTTTCAAACAGATTTGAAATAACTCCTTTTTGTTTCTGTTTTGACGGTTTTGTTTGCCATTTTTGCTGAGTTTTAATCTCTATCTTGAGATTTCGTTTTAAAATTTAAAGGATATTTTATCTAAAATATTTTGCCTGGAACATTATTTTAAAGTGCTATTTAAATCAGAATAAAAACATTTTTTTTCTGTTTAAGATGTTTTTGAATCTAAATCTAAAAGATTTTTTCTGGTTTTTGCAATTCTCCCTAAATATAATCAATTGTTTTATTTGTGATTTCAATAAAAATCTTCCTAAAACTCTTTTGTTTCTGAACTGTTTAATGTTCTGGAAAAATTACAGTTCGATTCGTTGATAGTTTCTACAAAATGAACTAAAACGGAAATTCTTTAGTTTATTTACCATTTCAATCTGAAGATTATTCTTTTCTTAAAATTTTCTAAGAACAGAAGTTCTCTTTTCAATTTAAAAACTAAATACCAAAATTTAAACAAAACAATTGTAAGACTTATTGTAAGCTTTATGAATTATTTCTCAAATCCTACCTGCTAAAATTCTCAGATTCTGGAAATGAATTTTTGTGAAATTCCTCTGCTTTTTATGTAACTTTCTCCTATGTTTGAATGTTGTTCAGTCTCTGTGTTATACCTTCTTTCCAACTAGCTTTTATCTTCTTGTTAGTGTCTCCTTGTTGCTTGGGCATGTGTGTGGAGAGTGTGATCTCCTTGAGAACAAGTTGTGCCTTGTTCCTTGCTTTCCCATGCTCCTTCTGTGTGGAGTCTTATTGGCTGCAAAGGAGAATAGAGATCTCTCCCTGCGCATGCTTAACAGTCTTTGTTTGCTTTCCAAATAGGTCGCGTGGAAGGTGAGGATGTGAAAGGGAACCGAGTCCCTTAGGCCGCACGGGTTGGGGAATCCTTCCCCCTGCTACGTGGAATATATGGTGTATGAAGACTGGTCGCGCCTCTCTATTTTCCCACAGCGTGGGGTGTGAGCAGGTGAAGGGAGACTCTAGCCACACCTCTCCTAAGCTCTCTCTTTGTTACCTCCTACCTGCCACTCCTCCCTCTCACCAGTTGCGTAGGATGTGAGGAATGTTAAATAGTGTTTTTAAACAGAAAATCTCTCTCTTCCTGCACGTGGAGTGAGATCCAAACAATTTTCCACACAAAACATGAAATCTCCCTCCTCGATAATACTCTCTCAATTTTGTTTTTACTCAAGAACTTAAAAACGGATTTCTCTGTGTCTCTCAATTTCGAAAATCTCCAGTATCTAATCCTTCTCTCCTTCTCATGCATTCATTTTAACAAGAAATAAGATCCACTAAATATTGATTGATCTCCAGTTCAAAACTCAAACTCAAAGTCTCCAATTTTTTATTGCTTCAATTGCTTGAAGATATTTTTCTTCATCTTGTTCAACTGAAGTTTGATTTCAATTCCAAGTTTAATGTGTAAGTGAGTTTGTTTTCTAATTGTTTCCAATAACTCTATTTTAGGATTTTGTTCAATTTCAAATTCTAAATCTTTTCTCCTTTCATGATTTTCAAATGAAAATTAAAAACTATTAATTTTATAACACCTTATTGATTTCATTTTAATAAATTTTGAAAAAAAAGTATATTTCATTACATTTTAAAATGCAAGCATCAATATTTCAAACAATGATAAAATATCAACATATATAATTCAGTTATCTAAATAAGATCCATTTTCTCACAATTTAATGAAATCATCATTTAAAACAACATATATTTTTCCACATTTTGGGAAAATCAATAAAACTATATTTTAAATTTGCAAACACAGTAATCACAAAATGCATTAAAATATTATCTAAGTGAGTGTGTGAGATTTCGTCTTACTTATAGACGTCAATCGGCTAAACAACTCTACCTAATCGTTGTTCTCGCCTTCAATCACGTTCACCTATTCCTGCATTCACTTGCACTCGATTTTACATTAGCAATGACAAACCCCAAAATTAAATATAAATGCATTTCAATTTCATTTCAATTTCAATTTCAATATAACTTTCATCAAAATAACCATTTAATTTCAATTTTAATAGCGACATCATAATTACTAATTGCATTTAATTAATCGAATGAAGTCTATACTCGACATCCTTCCCCTCTTGGAAAGCGTTAGGGTAAAGGTCTTAACTTAATTATGTTGATTAAGTTACCTTTATTCCCTTCTTAAGATTTCACGTTAGTTTGCATAAAGTGACATTTAATAATTATATTAATTATTAAATGTTATCCTATTAGGGCTTCTATTAGGGTTTCTCCTATTAGGGTTTTATTAGGGTTTGCATGATCTCCTTTTTATAAGGATTGATCCCATTGTATTTCATATCAATTCATTCTCTCATTCTCTCTGATATATACATTTTCAGTTTTCAGAGAACCCTTGCTTGTTTGTCTCCATCTCTTCTTTTGTGACAGGTTATTTGCATGCAGGTGATCTTCGGGGTTTGTGGTGTTGTATTTTCTCAACTCCAACATGGTATCAGAGCTCCACACCTGCAGCTTCCTGTTCTTGTTTTGAAGATTTTTGGAGCTTCAAGGGTTTGGGGATTGTTTTCTTGATCTAGGGCACACCTGCAATTTTGAAGCATTTTCAGCTCAAACGGACATTGCCATTGCGTCCGCAGTGGTCCAAAACCCTTAAATCGACTGTTCATTCGTCCATTTTGGACAAAGTCAAAATCTAAGGCAAAATTTTTTTGCAAATACGGCCGTACGGCCGTCCCTGCCTGGTAAATTTTTTATTTTTCGAATTTTTTTTTGCTACCTAATTTTTCGGAAATTTTTCATAAATTTATTTTGCAAAACTATTTTCTAAAAAATTTTTGATTTTTCAAAAATTAAAAAAAAAATAGTTTTAAAGCCTTTGAAACGGACGATACCACCGGTACGCGTAATTACCCCTAGCTTCTTGCTGGGCCCTCACCTTGCCGTCGGTTGTAGCATCCGATGGCCATGCAGGCCGCTCGCTTGGATGTCCAACGGGGAAACGATTAAATGCATTGCCGTCATTGGCGGCATGCCAAAAATTTTTAATTTTTTTTGTATATTTTTTGTTGTTTTATTTTTTAAAAACAATTTTTTCCAAAATAAGCCCAATCGCACTTTTACGGTGACGGCCGTTTGGCCGTCAAATTTAACACATGTTTTTGCTGCGACGGCCGTATGACCGTCAAATTTAACCCAGCACTGGTTTTTTCCCTCTTTGGAGCTGATTTATTCCGGAGGCCGTAACTTGGGCATACGATATCTTTTTTTGGCAAACGAGATATCGTCGGAAAGCTGGTTTTCTCATCTTTCCAATGGTGTGGGTCTCATCACATCTTTTTTCCGTTGGTGCATTCTACAGCCAGTTGAAGACAAAGGGGCTATTTTCAGTCTCAAGCTCATCACTTTTGATCAGTTTCTCCGTTTTTCGCAATCTCAGCGGCGTTGGAACTGTATTTCAGAGCTCTTCTGTTTCATCCATGCTATTTTTCCAGATTTCACTCTAGGTATCTTTTATTCAGTTATTTGTGTTTTCACACTCTGGTGGATTACCTGGACATATTTGCTCTTGGAAACTTTTTGTTCGCATGGGATGCTTTGTTCTTGGCTGTTCTTCATGTATTTCCAGCATTTTGTCCTTTAAGGACATTTTGAGCATCATTTGTAAGCTATCTTTTATGTAAACGCACTGAGATAAAGTGCCACACTATTGTACATGCATCTTTTGGAGATTTTGCACATAAGGTTGTGCCATATTTTGTACTCGCACTGATATTATAAAGTGCCATGAGGGGTTGTGTAGTTTGCCTTTGTTTTGCCATCACATCTTTGTCCGGTGAGTATCCCTCCATGACGAAGTGAATCCATACCATGGGGGGTTGTGTAGTTTGCCTTTGTTTTCCATCACACCTTTGTCCAGTGAGTGTCCCTCCACGACGACCATGGATCCATATGATTCCAGCCTCATGCATGTGTGCTTGTTTTGCACACCACTTTTTCAGTTGCAGGTGCTTTCTTGTGCACTTTCAGATGTTGTATCTTTTTCTTCATGCACTACAGGGTGTTGCACACCATTTCAGTTGATCTGTCAGGCTCCCAGTTCACCATTATGGGGGGGTATTATACTATTCGTGCTAATGCTTCCTTGGTTTCGCCTTGGAAGGAATCTTCCATTCTCAGTTGATCAGTGTTTCAGACTATTGGTTCTTGTGCCATCTGTATCTTCGTTCCAGGTGTTTGCCTTTGTTTGCCATCTGATTCGAGTAGTGTCGTATGGGCACTCATGCAGATTATTGTCTTCTTGTTCCTGATCATCCTATCTTCAGCGGAGGTTCTTCAGCACCATAGCAGTCATCTTTCGACAGTTGTTTGCAGCTTCTTCTGCTTCAGTGATGTCTCTTCTTGGCTTTCTTCTTCTCTTTTTGGAGTAGAGCTTTTCCCATGAGGTTTTCTCTATTTCTCCATCTCTTCTTTTGCAGTTATTTGCATGCGGTGATCGCCGAGGTTTGTGGTGTTGTATTTTCTCAACTCCTCAGAGACATCGTCTCGTTGTCTTATTAACCATTCAATAAGCATAGCATCACCATCAATAAAACATAATATCTCAATCAGTAAACATAGTATCTCAATAGGTAAAGCATAGTATCTCAATCATAATGAAATAGTAACTAACAGCATAGTTCTCAAAAACATAAGCATAAACAATAATAGTAGCATCCATGCTATCAAATTTCATAACATGTGAATCAAAAACCAGAGTATCAATATCTCCGCATAAAATAAATGCTAATCTATGAAAGCAAATGAGGAAAATGACGGTCAATCGTCTCAGAATCCTCCCAAGTAGCGCTATCCTCAGTATACTGGTCCCACTGGACCTTGTACTAAGTAATATCTATGTTACGTTAGTCTATCAACAACTGGATTAATGACTTCCAGTACATCAAAGAGTCCCACCAATCTTGGATCCAACTTGATGGCTTCCAAAAATACGTATGATTTACAAAACATTCTTCCCATGCGGCAATCTTGTCCTTTCTAGACCTTGCTTCAAGTGTCCTTACTATCACATAGGGAAATTTTGTATGTTTCACACATACTTACTCTCCCAAAGAGCTTTATTCCACAAATACATATAATATATAATAATATCTATACTTAGTGATCGGAATTCATTGGTCCATGTATTTACTTAGTATAACCCAAATGGAAGAGGAATGTTGATGTATTGTACACTACATCATGGGTCCAATCCTTTCCTTTGAATTCACACTATTAGACAACTCATAACCTGAGTCCATCTGCCAATTACACATTCATTATCCTTATCATAAAGTACTTTACCTTAATTACTTGTCTATCTCGAGCATAACCTTGCTCCTAGTCACTTATCAATTTTAATACTGCTCCACACTTAAGCTTCATTATCAATTAATTTTAATCGATCACTTCTATCTATTATTTCCTTTTTAACATTTTATCAAGTCTATGATTATATCCAAGCCTTTTCAGCTTTATTAGAGTTTCCTTTCTTTTCATATAATAGTCTAAACGTCAACTTTAGAGTTTACAATTCATTCAAGATTTAGTCCACCATTTACTTATTTGACTAAAATAATATATTGCACCTTTATTCAAATGAATATCTCATGGTATGATTTTGGTTTTTCACAACCCTATCATCATTTGCTAAACTGAAACAACCTTACAAGTTTACTAAGCAACTGCTTACCCCCAATATATTATTTAGGATCAAAATCCTATAAGTAGAGTTTCCAAAAACTGTTGGTTTCTTTGATGAGTCTATCCACCAGAACATTATATTATTCTACTAACATCGACAAATAAATTTATCTTGTGTTCTACCATTTTCCTTCTAGAATCTCAAGAGAGTTATATGTCCTACCAATGATAACTTATGGTCTTCATTTCCTTGCGTACTAGATATTCCTTGCTATATTTTGTGCGGCTTCTTACTATATCTTCTTCCGGATGATAGTGGATCCTTATCCGACAATTCCCTTTGTCAATCCGATGTTCTAACTCTGACATTATTTTCCTCGTTCCGTTCTCAGATCTTCCAAATTTTGGACACATAGGTTCTTTTATATCCAACAATAGTCTATCCTTTGACTAAGTGATAACCTATTTTAATCTTTCGCCATTATTAACCTTCATGTAAATGATTATAGGTTTTTGCAGAGGTAATTCCCATTTATCTCAAAACATCCATACCTTGGCTTTTCTTTTGTCCTTGGATTATTTTTCAAAAATGCAATTCATCCTTTAACTCAATCTAATTTCCTGATTTAATCCAGTACTACTTTTTGAATATTAATCCTCATTCAATCACATTGATCTCCGTGTAATAACAAATTTAATTGCATATCTAATCATCAAGCATAAACATTCAACTCCATGATTTTTTAATTGTATAGGAGAGTCTCCACTTCAATAAATCCATTTTGAGCACCAATAACAATTCTGATGTTCTTCTCCGTAATCTTTTTTTAGCTTTTTTTTTTTTGCTAAGTGTAAATTCTATGATGTTTTGTCATGACAATAGATGCTTCCTTCTGAAAGTGTTTCTCTTTTAATATAAGAGCTACTTAAAATAAATTATTGGCAATGATACGACTTCCTTTAACTTACTAGGCATCCCTCCTATGCTTCTATCCTTGTAAGGTTTCATTAACTCCAATGATATTCAATCGCCTGGCAAATCTTAACCCAATATTTCCTTCCAATTCTCAGGATGGAATCCTTAATTTTTGACTAGCCTGATTGTTTATAAATTTCTCCAGTTTATATGGCTAGTCAAGACCCAATGTACAACTCATTAAAGTTTAATTCCTACTTATAGGTATTTAAAGAATAATTTAATACGTAATCCAACTTAATAGGTTTTAGTCTCATCACTAGATATTTCTCTTTATTGAATAAACTTCTTGTCCCACATAGGTTATCTTTAACCCAAGGTTCCATTAAAAATTAAGGTAGTGATTAAGTGATTTAATCATTCTCAACAAAAGGTTTTGTTGTGGTTCACCTAACGTCACATCTTACTTTATTTTACACTTCATCTCAATGGCTTAAATAGCCCACTTTTTTTTTTTTCGTCCATAGGTTTCTTAGCTTAGTGAGCTTCAAAGTCAAGTTGTTTCATGACATGGATACATTTCATATCAAAATAGCATCGTTATTTAAATTCTCTATATAAAGTATATAGGAGTAACGAGACACTTTCTTCCAATCACGAGTCTCTTAGATCTTTTCTTGTCAATCCCATAAACGATGATCTTCCTTATCATGATCAGTTTATTTTCCAATCCTTTTCTAAGGTATTTATAATAATATGCTTTGATCTTCAGATCAATAATCATAAGGTAAAAAAATCATAGTTCTTAACCTTTCCATTTGTCATATTTCCCTTGTGGTCATAAAATGTATGACTTAGTTGTCCTTATGACTTGCAAGGAAGTCATAACCAAGTTTCACTGGGTGGGGTACTTAGCTTGAGTCAATCCGCTGTCTTCCTTTCCACCCCTTAGTGTTTCCACAACTTTCGTTCTTCTCACGTTGAACTTCTTAGCAATTTACTTGCTTCCTTGAAAAGGTTTGTCATTCTTTATTGTTGACCTTTCATTGCCATCTTCTTTCTAATATCTTTTTTTTTAATGAAGGAATATCCATACTTACTAACCTATTTTGTTGATGTACTTCTTAACTCACAGTGTTGCTTTCCTTGCAACTTCTAGGGTCCTGGAAAATAAAGCTATGTCGCATTCCTTTTCCCTTTTTGGAGCCATTATTCATAAGTTGTTTGATTCCACAAACTTCAATAACCTAAATGATTTTGGTTGGAGGAACCTTGCTCATGTCATTGATTATTTCTTCTGGTTGTTCTGGTCTTTTCTCAGTTCCTCGGTACTAACTCTTTTCTAACAAGGTCTTTATCTTAACACAAAAGTTTAAGTCATGAGTTCCCCAACCCTTGAGGATACTTCCTTCATTTGTATCCTACTTTTGAACAATCTAAAATTATGTTAACTTTGCATATGTAGATTCGTAATGTTTACACTAAACCAAGAGTTCCTGACTCTTTTATAATTGTAGGTTGCTACAATTCAATTTATCTCATTCCTACTCATTCTCTTTTTCTTAGAGCCATGTATGTACAGGTTATTCTTCCTAACCTTCCTACATACCCTGATTGCATAATCTTCCACAATCCTAGGTTTTATCATAAGTTGATGATTTAGGAATTTTGATTCCAGGGACGAATCTTTAACTAGCCCCAATTTACCCAGGTTACTAAGACTTACATCTTCCTTTTTCACTTCCCTAAGCTATTTTCTCTTGCCGTTCTGGCACAAGAAATTTTCAACCTTTATCTTTTGATAAGGTTTACGCATTATTGTGTAATGAGCTCATAGGTTGCAGTGCAGAACTTGGTTGCTCTGATACCAAATGTAAAGTCTGAAAGTCTTATTCCCAAAAACCGATAATACTTTAAATAAAATCATTTATATTCAAAATAAAGTCGTCATCTCATTCATTTAGACATCAAAGAACTAGTCGATTCCAAAACAATGACATAAATTCGATAAGATAAATTCATATTCAATTTAAATCTAAATACATGCATGTGTCATATTACACAATTTCGGTTAAAATACAATAGATGATAATAATATCAGTTACAATTCAAGACTTAGGCATTCAGTTGCCTTAAGCTCTTCATTACATATTTCAAGAATAAATAAAACATAAAAGAAGATGTCATTCGTTGATCTTCCATCCAATAGTAAATCTTTAATAAAGAAGATGAGAACAAGGATCAGGCGCTTTTTCCGCCCAACCTCAAAGCTTACGCTTCCCCGAAATTCCTTAGTCAATAAAGAAATACCCGACCCTGCAAGAATTGCTTAGCAAGAAGCAGTCTACGAGCAAGATGGAATCTGGTGCATGCCTAGTATAACTAGTAATACCACAAGCATTTTCATTTTTTTAATTCATTTAAGAAATAAGCAAGTTCGATACTAGGATATGGTAGAGAGTTCAATAATTCCATTTATTTCAATGGTCCTTAAGTTACTTGGCCAAGTAAAATGTCATGCACGACAAATAAAGCAGTTTTGGAAAAGCAAAACTACATTCTCTAGTAACCCATATTTGGCACCCGTCCCAGAAGGTAACTTTCCCAAAAACATAACACACAATCATTTATCAAGCACGCATGGTCTAAACAATCAAATACAATCTTTTAAAAACAGTAAAACTGAAAACTTGTTTCAAGTGATAGTAGTTAAAAAGTTGTTTTTTTTTCATTGTTTAAGTCCATAAACGACACTAAATTAATAATTAAATTGAGTAAATTAAATAATCAAGAAAAATGAAGGTGTATCTCCAGTATGCAAGTTAAATACATATAAAAACAGTCATAAAAGAGCACACGTTCATTCATTATTGTACTCATCTATTTAATATTGTTTCAAATTCGTTCTTGTTGTTTCTAAGTAAATCATATTTAAATTTAATTGGTTTATTTTCTGTTTTACATATTTTCATAAACTAAATAAATAATCTTTCAAACGGATTTGAAATAACTCCTTTTTGTTTCTGTTTTGACGGTTTTGTTTGCCATTTTTGCTGAGTTTTAATCTCTATCTTGAGATTTCGTTTTAAAATTTAAAGGATATTTTATCTAAAATATTTTGCCTGGAACATTATTTTAAAGTGCTATTTAAATTGGAATAAAAATATTCGTTTTCTGTTTAAGATGTTTTTGAATCTAAATCTAAAAGATTGTTTTCTGGTTTTTGCAATTCTCCCTAAATATAATCAACTATTTTATTTGTGATTTCAATAAAAATCTTCCTTAAAATCTTCTATTTTTGAATTGTTTAATGTTTTGGAAAAATTACAGTTCGATTCGTTTGATAGTTTCTACAAAATGAACTAAAACGGAAATTCTTTAGTTTATTTACCATTTCAATTTGAAGATTATTCTTTTCTTAAAATTGTCTAAGAACAGAAGTTCTCTTTTCAATTTAAAAACTAAATACCAAAATTTAAACAAAACAATTGTAAGACTTATTGTAAGCTTTATGAATTATTTCTCAAATCCTACCTGCTAAAATTCTCAGATTCTGGAAATGAATTTTTGTGAAACTCCTCTGCTTTTTCTGTAACTTTCTCCTATGTTTGAATGTTGTTCAGTCTCTGTGTTATACCTTCTTTCCAACTGGCTTTTATCTTCCTATTGGTGTCTCCTTGTTGCTTGGGCGCGTGTGTGGAGAGTGTGATCTCCTTGAGAACAAGTCGTACCTTGTTCCTTGCTTTCCCCTGCTCCTTCTGTGTGGAGTCTTATTGGTTGTGAAGGAGAATAGAGATCTCTCCCTACGCATCGCTTAACAGTCTATGCTTGCTTTCCAAACAGGTTGCGTGGAAGGTGAGCATGTGAAAGGGAACCCAGTCCCTTAGGCTGCGCAGGTTGGGGAATCCTTCCCCCTGCTACGTGGAATATATGGTGTATGAAGACTAGTTGCGCCTCTCTGTTTGCCCACAGCATGGGGTGTGAGCAGGTGAAGGGAGACTCTGGTTGCACCTCTCCTAAGCTCTCTCTTTGTTGCCTCCTACCTTCCACTCCTCCCTCTCACCAGCTGCGTAGGATGTGAGGAATGTTAAATAGTGTTTTTAAACAGAAAATCTCTCTCTTCCTGCGCGTGGAGTGAGATCCAAACAATTTTCCACACAAAACATGAAATCTCCCTCCTCAATAATACTCTCTCAATTTTGTTTTTACTCAAGAACTTAAAAACGGATTTCTCTGTGTTTGTCAATTTCGAAAATCTCCAGTATCTGATCCTTCTCTCCTTCTCATGCATTCATTCTGACAAGAAATAAGATCCACTAAATATTGATTGATCTCCAATTCAAAACTCAAACTCAAAGTCTCCAATTTTTTATTGCTTCAATTGCTTGAAGATATTTGTCTTCATCTTGTTCAACTGAAGTTTGATTTTAATTCCAAGTTTAATGTGTACGTGAGTGTGTTTTCTAATTGTTTCCAATAACTCTATTTTAGGATTTTGTTCAATTTCAAATTCTAAATCTTTTCTCCTTTCATGATTTTCAAATGAAAATTAAAAACTATTAATTTTATAACACCTTATTGATTTCATTTTAATAAATTTTGAAATAAAATTCTATTTCATTACATTTTAAAATGTAAGCATCAATATTTCAAACAATGATAAAATATCAACATATATAATTCAGTTATCTAAATAAGATCCATTTTCTCACAATTTAATGAAATCATCATTTAAAACAACATATATTTTTCCACATTTTGGGAAAATCAATAAAACTATATTTTAAATTTGTAAACATAGTAATCACAAAATACATTAAAATATTATCTAAGTGAGTGTGTGAGATTTCGTCTTACTTATAAACGTCAAATGGCTAAACAACTCTACCTGATCATTGTTCTCGCCTTCAATCACATTCACCTGTTCCTGCGTTCACTTGCACTCGATTTTACATTAGCAATGACAAACCCCGAAATTAAATATAAATGCATTTCAATTTCAATTTCAATTTAACTTTCATCAAAATAATCATTTAATTTCTATTTAAATAGTGACATCATAATTACTAATTGCATTTAATTAATCGAATGAAGTCTATATGTGACAACCACTCTCAAACCTGAAGAACTCCTAAGCCACCCTCCTATGATCAAATCAACATATCAAGTCACCACATCAATCAATCAACCTATCAATTAGTATATCAAGTAATAAAATTAGCTCGCGTGATATTTTGATCAAATCTCGAGGAGCACCTATCCTATCAATCGACTCTCATTTGTCATGAGATCGATCAACATAAATCAACCTATCTCTGACTCTCATTTGTCATGAGGTCAATCAATCAATCAACCTTATCTATCCTATCATCGGTCCTCGCCTATCACGAGGACGATCATCAATTTATCAATCAGCATCATCCTATCATTGGCTGAAATGATCATCAACCATCAAAAACTAGGAGTAATCATTCAAAATCATCATTTTTGGCTCAATGCGCTAAAAAAAAGTTTTGATGCATCAATTTACCAAATGTGCTAGAAAATTTATAAGATGTGCTATAAAAGTCTTTCTATGCGCCAGTTCTTGGATGCGCCAGAAAGATAACTCTATGCACCAGAACAGGGTCCCGATGTGTTGTTTCCCAAATGCGCTAATTGCACTATCTTATATGTGACTATATTGACCCTATGCGCTAGAATCCCTATGTGTTATTCCAACAAACTAATGCACTAAAGTGGTGACTTGATGTGCTAATCTTTTTTTGGATCTAAACCTAACCCTATGTGCTATTACAGTGACTCTATGTGTTATATCAAGTGCCTAATGTGCTATTTTTCTATCCCTATACGCTAAAACGCATTTAAATCTGAGATTTTAAATGGCAAAAGAGCGACAAAATTTAAATTCAAAATTTGAGAAGGGCGGTTCTCGGGGTACATACTAAAGGTCCTTATGTGGCTAGACGTTGTTGGTGGCAAACTCGCTCGAATCTGTGAGTGTGGCACGAAATCCTATCCATCTTGGCTCTCTTCAATCTCTTAGTTTTCACAATGCAAAGTTAAAAATGAGCTTTATTTCACCCATTTTGACCTTTTAAGGGCTAATTAAGGGGTAATTATGGTGGCATTTATTTAATTTTTCAAAAGGGGCCTTTTTAACCAACTAATCAATAATGTGGCTAGACTCTAATCATTGTCGGGAGATAAATTAGGTCATCCTCATCAAATCTGATGATCATCAACATATCAATGAAAAATCATTTAATCATCAAAATTTTCCAAAAAAAAATTCAAAATTTTCAAAAATTCTAAAAATCCATAATTTATCTCCCGAGAGGGGCATCCATTCATCATCACTGCAAAATCAAAGTTTGGGGCATGTCAAAAAATTTATCATCGCAGTCTGACAATTTTTTCTTTGAAGCAATGCATATGCACACATCACTTCAAAGAGGGGCAAAATGTATGCACGTAAAAATGGTCTGGAGCATGATTAATTAAATACTTGTTATTTAATTAATAAATCCTAATTCCTCTACTATTATAAATAAATTGATAAATTTATTTACATGGTTCATTCCCTAAATTCCTCTTTTTCAAAAAATCACTTTCCTCTTAAATTAATTAAATGCACAAATTAAATAATTTGTTATTTAATTAATTTCCCTCTTCCATTTAAATTTAAATTTTTAATTCAAATGGGCACATGTCTCCATATTTCTTCTAACCACCTCCAACTCATCCTCCACCTCATCATATGCCACATATTTTCATTTATTTCTAATTTTTAATTAGAAATATTCTCTCTAACCTCTGAGCCTCCTAACTTCCTGGGAAACACATGGCTCCTTATGTTAAATGATGCTCTTGGACACTTGGAAGATTGGATCTTCCAAATGGAGCAACCTCCATGAATTCCTCTAACTGAGCTTCGTGCTCCACCATCGATGCCTTAGGATCACGATCTCAACTGTCCGTCATTGCCACCTCAGGTCAAGCCCGAAAAAATCTATAAATAGATAGCATTTCTCCAACTTTTCATAAGGAGAATTGGACAAAATTATGCTATAGATTTATCTTATAGCAATTTGAGAGCATTTGGAGAGCATTGTAGTTATCTTTTAGCATTTTATTCCATATAGTGTTATCATAGCAATTCCATTTTAGCATTTTAGTTTATTGCATCTTTTAAATACAACATTACCATTAGATTTGCATTATTAGTTTTAGCATCATTTCAATTACAGCAACATCTCATCATAGGAACATTCAGCATTCAAGCATCAAAAATCCAAAAATATAGTGATGTAGGCATGTAGTTTACATAGCATAATAGCTTCTTATTTCTTAGGTTGTCTCCTCTATAGATTCATGTGCAACATTTAACCAGATCTGAGAGCATGAATTTTGAAGGTCCTTAAGAATAGAGAACCATGGAATAATTTGAAAGGATAGTAGTAGCAATTTAATTTTGTTATTCTATCTCTTTTATGTAATAAATTTCATGGATGTGTGTGTTTAGTTTTATTAACTAATTACTCTCATTGGCACACTTTAAAACTGCACACAAGATTAAGTTTGTTAAACTTGAAAAATATGATTGAGGCTTAGTTATGTTTGGAGATGATACTGGTGCTAAGATTTGTAGGATAGGTTTAGTAAGTTTTGATGGAAAGCATAATACTGATGATGTCTACTATGTTAAGGGTTTAAGGCATAATATCTTGAGTGTTGGATAGATGTGTAGTAAAGGATATAATCTTGTATTTAAGGATGAAAGATGTGAAATTGGGAAAGATTCTGAAACAAGTATTGTTGTATGAAAGAAATCTGAAGGAAATATCTATCAACTTAAGGGTGTTGATGGACGATGCTTTATGAATCATATTAATGAAAAATGGTTGTGGAATCCGAGAATGTGTCATATGAATTTTAATAACATGACGAGGATTAGTGCAGTTCAGGATGTGAGAGATTTACCAAGGATTACAAAGCCTATTAATGTTATTTGCAGGAATTGTCAGTTTGGGAAGCAAGCAAGATGCAATTTCATATCAAAGGAACAATCTAGCTACTGCACTACTAGATTTAATTCATGCATATCTATGTGGTCCTACAAGAGTGAGAAGTCTACAAGGTGAAAGGTACTTTATGCTTTTGATTGATGATTATTCTAGATATACATGGGTTACATTTCTTAGAGAGAAGTTTGATGCATTAGATAGATTCAAGATATTCAAAGCCATGGTTGAGAATGAAGTAAATTTGAGGATAAAGTGTTTAAGTTCTGACAAAGGTGGTGAATTCACCTCCCATGAGATTAATATTTTTGTGAAGTGCATGAAATAAAAAGACAGATATCTACTCTGAGAACTCCTCAACAGAATGGAGTTGTTGAAAGAAAGAACTAAATCATTCAAAAGACCACTAGATCAATTATTAGTAAGGCTAGTCTATCGGAATTTTACTGGAGAGAATTTATTCACACTGTTGTTTATGTATTCAATCAAGTTCAAGCAAGAGCAAATAGTACAAAGACCCCCTATGAGCTATGGTGTGGAAGAATTCCTATTGTTAAGTATTTCAAGGTATTTGGAAGAAAATGCTAGCTATATTAGACAAGATGAAGAAAATTTAGGGAAGTTTGATGCTAGAAGTGATGAAGGTATTTTTCTTGGATATTCTACTAAAAGAAAAGCTTACATATGTTTCAATAAAAGATTGAGAAAGATTGTAGAAAGTACAAATGTCAAGGTTGATGTTCAGTAATGAATAATTCAATTGATGTTGATGGATATGTATCTGATTAAACTGATTGCATAAAGATTGAAGAAGTTGTGGAAGAATAGGAAAAGGATAAGAAAGAGAAGAATGAAGAAAAAGAAGAAGAAGCTTAGGTGGTGTCCCCTAAGACACCTAGATGTGTGTAGAAAAATCATTCAGAATGTCAAATCATTGGAGACAAGACAAAAGGAGTATTGAAAAGAAGCAAATTTCATGCTAATGAGGTAAATTTGTGTTTAATTTTTGAGATTGAACCGAAGACTGTAAGTGAAGCATGTAAAGATGAGCATTAGATGGAAGCTATGAAAGAAGAACTTATGTAGATTGAGAAGAATCAAACTTGGGAACTGGTCCCAAGACCAACAGATAAAAAAATTATTGGATCAAGTGGGTGTTCAGGAATAAGTTGAATGAGAATGGAGAAGTGATCAAAAACAAAGAAAGTCTTGTGTGTAAGGGCTACTCTCAAGTAGAAGGCATAGATCTTCAAGATACTTTTTCTCTGGTGGCAAGAATGGAAGCTATCATGATTTTTTTAGCGTTTGTTGCTCATAAAGAATGCAAGGTCTATCAGATGGATGTTAAGTCTGGAAGTTTGAATGGTGAACTAGAAGAAGAGTTCTACATGGAACAACTCGAAGGATTTCAGTTGTCAGATCAGCCAAATATGGTTTGTAGATTGAAGAAATATTTATATGGATTGAAGCAAGCTCCTAGAGCTTGGTATGTAAGGTTAGATAGGTACTTGATTCAATAAGGTCTCAACAAAGGTACGACAGATAATAATTTGTATTTCAAAATTGAAAATGACAAAATCTTGATTGTGGTTATATATGTTGATGACATTATTTTTTAAGGAAATGAAATTATGTGTAAGATGTTTGTGGAAGAAATGAAAAAATAATTTGAGATTTATATGTTTGGTGAGATGAATTTCTTTCTTGGGCTACAAATTAATCAAACAAAGAAAGGGATTTTTATTTCACAGTTAAAGTATGTGAAAGACATGTCGAAGAAGTTTGGGATGGATGGTTCTAAACCGGTGTGCACTCCTATGGTGATTGGTTGAAAATTAGGTAAATACGATGATTCACCTAAGGCCGATCAAAGAAAGTATAGATCTATGATTGGTGAACTGTTGTATTTGACTGCTACTAGACTAGATATCATGCATGTTGTCTATCTTGTGGCTAGATTTCAAGAAGATCCTAAGAAAACACATGTTGTTGTTGTTAAAAGAATATTCAGATACTTGAATGGCACTTTGGATTATGGCTTATGGTATCCAAGGAATACTAACTTTACACTAAGTGCTTATACAGATGCAAATTGGATTGGATGTGTAGATGACAAAAAAGGTACAAGTGGTGGTGCACTCTTTCTTGATTGCAAATTGGTGGCATGGTTGAGTAAAAGGAAAGATTTTTTTTCCTTATCTACTATTGAATTTGAGTATATTGTTTTTGCATCTTGTTGTACACAATCTTTATGGATGAAACAAACATTGAAAGATATCACAGTTGTGTATGATGGTCCTCTTTCTATCTTTTGTGATAACACAAGTGCAATTAACATTTCAAAGAATCTAGTGATGAACTCAAGGACAAAGCATATATCTATCAGGTATCACTTCTAAAGAGAGAATTTTGTGGAGAATGAAGTAATCTTGAGTATTTACTTACGAAGGATCGGATTTTTGATATATTTATGAAGGCTCTTCCTAAAGATACTTTTGAGTATCTCTGGGAGAAGTTAGGGGTCATTTGAACCCCTCCTTTCTTGAACTAGATGCATATGGGTATGCATAAATCTAGTGGGTCTATGGATCTATATTTCTTTTGGACTGATGTTTTGGTGGCTACCTCTCAGGGGGAGCAAGTAGTGTCATATATTGTTAAATTGTACATGAGTATTTTGTTTTAATTTCAAAGTGGAAATCAATGTAAAATATCTTTTGCCTTTGCCATTGATTTCAAAGAGGGAGAGGAAGAAGATGAGATGGAGAAAAGTATCATGTGAAAAAGATTATCTATTAAGGGGGGAAACAGAAAGAAAAATCATGGGAAGTGTGTTCAGAGCTAGTATGTTGTCTTTGATGGTTTTCACATCATGTGTTGTCATGAATGACAAAGGGGCAGATTGTTGCAAGAATGAAGGTTTTGTCATTAATGTCAACTGGTCAATTGGTTATCAACTGGTTGTTGTTTTCATTGATGTCATGGATGCAGGTTATTGGTTGTATATGTTAAGGATATTGAGAAAATTGTAATGAAGAAAGGTTGCAAGTGTTTAGTGGTTGCTCCAGGTTTTTCTACAAGATTTGCTCCTATGTTTGTGTGGTTCAGATATGTTGATCATGGTTGTTGGAAGCTACTATAGCCAGATTCTTTGCTTTTGATTCATTGTACAATGCGAGTTATGTTCACCAATTGTGAACTGTGGTTTTTTATGTATTTGGCTGAGGTCTGGGAGAAAATTTGTTGGTTCGAATGTATTTTTGGTTGAGTCTTATGATTTGCAGTTCTAGAGTTAAGTCGGTTCGATCATGCTAAGGGTTGTGTGCTTAATTTTTCTATGTGTTTTACAAGTTGGTTTGGCCAACCTTGTGTTGAACACTACTTTCGAAGATGATGAAGCATTTTGGGACCTATTTGGGTCCTCATCAAGCATGTGCTTGGGTTTCCCTCATTCTAATTCCACCCTAGGATGTTTTGGCACCGACCTAATTTGAATTTAATGATGGATGGCCGACTTTTGATATGTTTCAAAGTTGAAGATGGTATAAATACATGATGAGTTAGTGGTGAAAAAGGTGTAAGAGATAAGTGCAAAGAAATAGAGCAAATAGATACAGATCAGTGCGTGTGTGATGCAAGTGTGGAAAATTAGTGTGAATTCTAAAAGTTGAGTTTTCAGATGCAGTGAGTTGAAGGTGTACTCTATCATTCATGCATGTTTGTAAGTGGTTGAGTGAATTATGGTGGAAGTCTATGTTGCATTGATATTTTCTTCTCTCTGTAACCTATCTCTTCTATCTTCTTGTATCTTTGTGGCAGTGAACCCTCGGGGTGGTTAACCCTATTGGACAGTGAGTCCTGATTTGAAAAGTGAGTCCTTGTTTTGGCAGTGAGCCTTTTCTCAAGCAATGAGCCTTTGTAATCGATTTTGATATTCTCTATAGTGTGAGTTAATTCTCACCGTGGTTTTTCCCTCATTGGGTTTTCCACATAAATCCAGTGTTACTGTGTTTGTGTGATGGTTTTTAGTTTCTGCACTTGCACTTAATGTTTAATTATTTTAGCAAAGTTAAGGATTTTTTATTGACCTAAATTTCTAGTGAATGATTTAAAAGTTCAAATTTGCTACACCTAATTCACCCCCCCTCTCAGTTGTCTTGTTCAACACATACCACCTTTCTTATGAAGAGAGACCTCAACCAATTCATCCAATTCATCATTACAATAACAATATAAAAACTTTGGCTTAATAGTAGATGGTAAAGTTGTATGGAGTATCTTAACTATTTCATTGAAAACCTGCTATATATAACTTTGGTGTCACTTGATGGCATAATGATAGTGAAAGGAGAAACTATATAAGCTTCATATTGATGCTCCAAATGTTCAATTTGATTGTGTAAAAGATAGGAACTAGTTGCATCTAACAATATTGTCACACTTGACTCAAGGATTAAGCTATATTAAAAAATATCATCCTTCCCTATATGTTTCCTAGGTCTAGTAAAAGACTATTTGTGGCCAGTATAATCAAGAAACAAGGCTTTTCATTGATCTCCTTAGCCAATTCTCAAATCCTTAGAACTTATATTCTCAACTTAGGATTTGGATCTATTAATCAAGGAAGGTGATGAAGTTATTGAGCATCATTTCACCTAACACTCATTTCTTTCATATATTTTCCTTCTATTTGGAAAATGATTCTTTATTCCTTTCCTTCTCACAATTTTCCAAAGGGAGCCTTTTATCCATCTTGGTTTTTTAGGAAGACACCATTACCTCTAAGTGGACCAAGCCAACAACCATAGAAAATGATATCTCTTCCAAATTTAAATCTTATACTTGCTTACTTATATCCCTACTTCTTGTTATACCATGACTCTATTTAAAATATAAAAAACTAGAGCTACAACTCCACCAGAATTTACCATTTAGAAACCGGGCTCTTATATAATTCATCATCACTAAAGAACAATGAAAAAAAAAATTGATCGTACTAATTTTATTGTTTATCTAGTGGTCAATACCAAATTTATCATTTGTTACATATTTGTTGAATGTCTCCATCTTATTAAAATCATGTCATTTCAATGATATCAAGATTATTTAAAATTTTGATTTTGAAAGATTGCACAAATTTTAACTTTAGTAAATATAAAAAAAATGAAAAATATTTTCATTTAATTATCTTTAAAAGAAAATAATGAAAATGTATAAAAAATAGATTCAAAAGAAGATCTCAAATTGTCCCTTAATTCAACATAGACCAATATAATATAAGAAAATAGTGTATATTTCTATTTTCCAAAATATTAATAATAGAAAATATGTTCTAACATTAAGCAAAGAAAAATATTTACATTTGATCGGTTGATTGATTTTATTTTTTACGTCGAAGGCATATCCAATTTGAGAGAGATCAACCTAAATTTTGAAATCCACAGTTGACCTTTGTCCATAGCACCTAGCCAACGATTGGAATGGACTACACCGTCGATCATCCTTTGCTCAAAAGTAATGCATTTAAGGAAAAATAAATATCTACCACTCGCTATACACCTAGCAATTGCACTTGCTTGAATGTTTCTATAGTATTTCGAACAAATCCATTTTGTGCTTCCATTTCACAACTTGTTGTGATGTCTTCTCTATAGACCTAACAAATTTGTTGCAGGCACAACTTGTTGTGACGTCTTCTCTGTAGACCTATCAAATCTGCTACAGGCACAATAAAACAACTTAAATATGGCAATAGATTTCCTCTAGATTTCCCTCCACCATTGCGTACTCTATAGGAGATTTTAGGCCTCATAAATGAGGTAGATTTTTTCTTATTGTCTAGGAGCAAAGCAGTGGCAACGGGCTTGTTTGGAGGCTACTCAACAATAACAATTGCCATGGGGTAAGAAAATCTTCATGCATTTTCCCATTTTCAAACTTTCATTGAACCATACTTGTATCTCAAGGTAATCGTATTTTTATCTAGCAAAATAGGTAGTAAGAATAAGTGTATATCCAAGGGAAAGAAAGGAGGGAAGAAGAAGGTGTAAGTGCAATTTATCCCTTCACATTTTTTTTGGTTCTCTATAAACGTGAGTATGTGTTTTATGAAATAATTGCTTTGTGTATCATTAGATATTTGCTTGGTAAATAATTTTTTTTATCGTGTTAAGGTATTTAGAACACATTGTGACTTTGGTAGTGTATAATATAAGGCAAACTATCCATAATGGTGAATGACATTGAGGTACCCTTGATCTAGCTTAAATCATTTTGTAACTATATATGAGATTTCTTTAATGTGGATTATGCCCTTTTGTGGAGATAATTTTGCAAACTTCTATGGTTGCATAAGAAAAACTATCAGGAATGGTTTTAATTGAGTTTGATGTATTATGAGCTATAAACTCCTATAGTTTTCCCTTCTGTGATTGAACAAAAGTCAGTATTTGATAATGAACCGGTACATTACCTAGCTAGACTATCAAGAATTCCTTAGATAGTATGTTTCTGATAAGGAGTCTTGGACAATTCCACAGCATTTGAAGTGTTGTTTAAAATAAATAGAATATCAAACTTATATTGTGTATGCTAATGGAGGCAATGGTCAGAGATCATTGCTTTAGATATGAGCAAGTGTCTATATTGTGAATGTTTTCCTGGTTTTTTAATAGTGTTTTCTTGGGAGGTGTGTACATATTAAGACTATCTATTTTCTTATGCTCAACAATGGTTGAAATCAAGATTGTGGATGGCTCTAAACCCACTGGCAGCAAATGCAACTAAAGAAGAGGGTCAGAAAATATTGAGAAACGTAAATGCATATAGACAGACATACACTGAAGTATATTCCTTATAGTTGTAATGTCCTTAATATCTAAAAACTACAATTATAAGGCGATTGTGCTCAATTGATATTTCTATTTTTTGCAAAAGCATGTCTTAAATTGATTTGTTGACACTTGACAAAATTCAAAGGCTTAGTTTTAGGAATGACTTTGCAAGCCCATGATTGAGAGTCAATGTCAGTCACTAGAAAAGGGTAAAAGGTATGTCATGTATCAATAAATAGATTATATATTTTTAATGATGTAAGAAATGATAGAGATAGTTTTAAAATTGGTCCTACAATTATCATAGGGGTGAGATCTCTTATCCTAACACCTACCACAAACAATCAACGGGTTTAGTGATTCTTTAGCCAAGAATCATGGCAGTTTCTAATGAATAGCATCATTCAGAATATATATCTACCATAGAGAACAAATCAGCCTAATCTAAGTCAAGAATCTCTTGGGTTGGCACCTCTTTCCCATCCAATAGACAAAACTAGTTTCTAGACTCTATAAGCCTCTAAGAAATTCCCTAATTCTTAAGCAGAGTGAGCCACGTTGAATCCAAGGGACTTGGCTTTGGAGACTTACTCAACCAAAAGAGTATATGTAAACAAAGAATCTACTACATTCAACATCTACTTATACCTGCAAAATTTTATCACTCCATTTTTAACATCTACATACCTTTTATGATTTTATCTATTATATTTATGTTACCAAATTGGATGGAATTACAGTGTTTCTGAGTATGAATAGTATTGGAATCAATTATGGATCTAAATTTCCTATGAAATCAAGTAGGATTTAGATTTGAACAGTTGGAATTGTGTGGAATGGTGCAGGGTGTATCCAAGCAATTTTAGGATGGATGTGGTGATTTCAAACTATTTCTAGATCAATTCCAATGTTAGGTGAATTTTTCAAGTCAATTTTTTAACCTTTTGACTAGAGAAACCCTAAATGACTACCCCAAACACCAAATGACCAGCATGTCATGCATTTGGTGTGTTTAGCGACTTGCAGAAACCGGAAAAAGGTATTTTGCACGTTGAAAAAGTTGCAACAACTGTGAATAGGTAAATGAAATAAGGCAGAAGGCAGTCAAGGAGTTTGTCTACAACAAACTCTCAACCTCTCAACATACAGCAATGAGTTATTACTTAGCAACACACAACTCATGATTTTGATCACTAATTATGTTCCAGAGCTGGAATTATGGTTGTGAAGTTGGAAGAAGAGGTTCAGGGATGTACTGATAATGAGGAGGAACCACTGAAGATGCAGCAACTGAAGGAGTAGAATCATTAGAAGAAGGATTCATCTTATTTCAAATGTAGGGTATTCTATTGCAGGTTATAGAATTATAAGGTAATGGGTATAGAATGATGCCAAGTTTTTGTTGAGATTTAACTAAGATCTACAAACTACTCTA
This sequence comes from Sequoiadendron giganteum, assembly GCA_007115665.2. Taxonomy (NCBI): domain Eukaryota; kingdom Viridiplantae; phylum Streptophyta; class Pinopsida; order Cupressales; family Cupressaceae; genus Sequoiadendron; species Sequoiadendron giganteum. Next base: position 781,652,472 of record CM021101.1, on the reverse strand, counting down.
ACAAAGGTAACTACATTTTTCTTGGGAATTTCAACTTCAACATTTTGTTTTCTATTACTTGCTTTTCAAATACTAACTAGATCTTTTGTTTATTACATATACGTTGGAGTTCAATGTGACTATTCCACATTTTCGCTATACCATTGTATTCAATTGCATCCATTTTTGTAATGTGAATTAAACAATCCATAAAAAACACATGAATTTCATCATTGTATATATTTCTTTTTTCTACATTTTTATATGGCATACATTTAAGTTCCATTTATTTATTTTCATCTGTTGTTCTAATATGTTACATACATGTACAATATGGCTAATAATCGTTTGCATTATATTTATTTCGTTTCAAAGCTTTTTAGATTGTGTGAACTATTCCCTATTTCAACCAATATGACTATAAAAAATCAAATATAACCATACAATTTTTCAGCCTACCCCATTGCACACCAAAAGTGCAATAGCTAGTAAGTATCAATTCCAATAAAATCTCTGTCGTGACCTTGACTAAAAATTATTAATATTAAATTCTCTGTCACGACAGTGACTAAAACTTATTAATATTTGGTAGACGATCAATTGGTAAGAAATTATTTGACTTTTAAGAACAGATGAATACGACAGTTTTGTTTTAGAGCTCATTTACATTATAAAATGATAGAAAATCATTAAACCGGATAATGTTTTTTTCTCGAAACAGAAGAATAATACCTGGTGGGACCTGCGAAGTGAAGGAACCCCATCTTCATGAGCCGTGTAGGACCAGATAATGTTTAAAGAACAGTCGTGTAAGACTAGTCGTAGTCGTCTCTGAATAGTGTTGGGGCAGAGGAATGCGAAATGGACGGAAATGTTAAAAGAATAGTCGTGTAAGATTAGCCGACTCTGAATTCTGTTGTGCAGAGGCGTAAGAAATGGAATTCCATCCATTCAATGTTGGATATCTGTCCACAATTCTACTTGTGATTGGTAGCGTTTTGGAGGGAGGCTGTGCTTTGGGACTTGGTGGGCACCGACTGCGTGGTATTTCTCTGGAGAAGTTAAAGAGATCTCGAATCACTAATTCTTATGATTCAAATATAAGTATGCCTTCATACGAAGAATACAACTATACCCAAATTTTAGACCATTTTGGGTACACACCAGAGAGCTATCAAACCTTTCCTCAGCGATATTTCATAGACAAGTCAAACTGGGGCGGCGCTCAAAACAATTCTCCCATATTTGTATGGTTGGGTGAGGAGTCTGACATTACATCGGACTTGAACATGGGTATCCTAATAGATCAGGCTCCTAATTTCAAAGCTCTTGTGGTCTACATAGAGGTAGTTTTATTTTACAATTTTATATTAATTACATATTATGTGCGTGTTATACTACAGAACGAGTTGAGTAAGTAGAGTACATTTTGTTTTGGGCCTCCAGCTCTGATAAATAAGTATGTTATTAGGGCTAATTGTGGTTTGGTATGTAGCACCGTTATTATGGGACATCAATGCCATTCGGGGGAAAGGAAGCGGCGTATGCAAATTCGAGCACAATGGGTTATTTCACATCCGCACAGGCCTTGGCTGATTATGCGACCGTAATTGTAGATTTGAAGAAAACATTAAACGCTGAGAAGTGTCCAGTTGTAGTGTTTGGTGGATCCTATGGTGGGAGTAAGTAGAATTTCTTTCAAATGAACCAATATTAAACTGTGTCTGAATACTTTTTTATTTATAAAATTTTGTTTTTTAATTATGATTCAGGTAAATTTTTGTATTCATTGTGTATACAATTCATCATCAATAATTCATCGTCCTGCAATATTCACTGTTTATATTTTTTTATGGATTCAACAAAATCTCTATATTTTGTTTGAATGCTGTTGACCACTGAAATATTGAAAAATGTATATATGGTGAATATACCATGGTAATAAATTGATGGAGATTAATTGACTTTTTTTATGTCTTCAACAAAATCTCTTGTATTTTTTTTGGATTTTCTTGACCACTTAAATATTGAAAAATATACACGACGATAATAAATTGGTGAAGGTGAATTGTATATGCCATGAGATGAATTGTTAAGATCTAAGGGGAACCAATAAACCTGGGATTAAATCATTGAAATGGTGTTGTGCAGTGCTAGCTGCATGGTTTCGCCTCAAATATCCGCACCTAACAATCGGCGCCCTCGCATCATCTGCGCCTATCCTTTACTTCGACGACATCACTCCCACTTATGGTTATGGCAGTGTTGTAACGAGAGATTTCAGAGTATGTCCATTCATCTCTTTCAGCTTTAATCTCCCTTTAACACCATTAAATTTGACGTTTGAAAGTATGGCGCAGAATGTGAGCGAGATCTGCTCCAGAAGAATCAATGAATCGTGGGATATGATGGACAAAATTGCGTCTCGCCCTCAAGGCCTGCTAAACCTAAGCAAAATATTTAACACTTGCGAGTAAGTAACATCAACGCACTCTTCATTACCTTATGTTAAGCATACTTTAATCGAAATCTTTTGACCGCAGAAATATTACGGAAAAGAGCGCCCTGTACGATGTGCTTGAATTAATGTACGATCGCGCAGCACAGTACGATTTCGAACAAGTTGAAGGAGTAAATACGCTACTTTACCCTAATCCTTTACTTTATCGTTTATCAGGTAACTCAGTTGTACTATGGAAAATGGGTTCACTGCAGATCTGCAACGCCATCAATGGCCTACCCGGAGACGCAGACACTGTTAGCAGAATAGCTGCTGCAGCAAGTTACGTAAAGAAAGCCGAGTATTTGAATTTGACACTCCACAGTAATTCTGGATGGAACTGGCAGGTCCCTGTGAATCTCCCCCCTTTATTAGAATGAAATAGAATTGGGCTTTATTATTTCTACATAGAATTATTAATTAGTTCATTTGAACAGTATATTCTAAACGATTCATTTGAAATCATACTAATAAAAAACTAATATGATATGATTTTAGATAAACAACTTAAACAAATCAAAACTTAAAATAACTTTTAATCACCATTGATTAAGCTGCCCCTGTCTAACAGCTTTTCTTGATCCCCAGACTTGCACTGAAATGGTGTTTCCAATAGGCAATCCTCCTGGCACCACAATGTTACCGCCCTCCATCTTTGATATCAAGTCCTACGCCAGGGATTGCTACCTTAAATACGGAGTCCTGCCGCGCCAACACTGGGCAACAACTGAATTCGGAGGACATGTATGTAAATTTTAATCTGCTGTCAAAATCTCCACAAAAAATGTTACAATCCAGTTATATCTTAGGCAATTTGGTTTGGGATTTTATTTTTTAAATCAAGATAGCCCTGACTATAATTAACATGCAGAACATAAAAAAAGTGTTGAAAGATTTTGGAAGCAATATCATTTTCTCCAACGGGTTAAGAGATCCATATAGCAGTGGAGGGTGAGTGAAAATTCTTCTGAAATTTCATACCAATTAATTTTTTTAAACCTTGTTACTAACTAAGTTATTCGGGCATATTGCCAATGGAATTTCAGTGTCTTGTTCAATATATCTGAAAGCATTGTAGCTATCATCACCGAAGAGGGTAAGTTGGTTCAGAATGCTTTTCTTTTTTCTTTATTTAAGCAAGTAGAAATAGTTTAATCTTATAAGGATTGAATGTTACACAGGAACACATTGTAAAGACGTCGTCAATCCAAGTGCTAGTGACGATCCAGTCTGGCTGAAAGAACAAAGACTAAAAGAGATAATCATCATCCAAAAATGGATTAATGATTACAAAAACTAATTTGAATTGCTTATAAGAGTGAGGGTGAACATCTAGACATTCAAAAGAGTTCGATTGAATTATGGTCTCATTATATAATTCTTTATGGTTAATTATCAATTAGTTTTGTATGAGTGAAATTTTTATTTTGAATTTATTTATATGAAATTTTTTAATATAATTATAGATTAATAAATAATATTTTTTTTTAAATTTATTTATATTTTTATTTATTATTATTTTATCTATATACACATTTTTTATATTTTTATTATTAATTGTATCATATTATATTAATTCTGATATATTTGTTTATTCATTTCAATTTAATCGGTTTTTTCTATCTAGTTCAATTCATATCCCTTGGAATTGAACTTGGTTCAATTTGGAGGTCTACAAAACAAATCCATAATTTAAAGGTTCAAATTAAAATTTTAAGATTTTGTCTCTTTTTATTAGTCATCATGAAGTGACTTGGTTCACATTTGTGCAACATGTTGCTATGTTTTGGTATTTAAAAAAAATCAACTTATCATTCATTTATATTAGAAAATCATATGAAAACATAATAAGAAATCACTAGAGAACACTCCCTTCTATAAGGGGCAAAGACTTGTAATAAAAATAAGAATCAAAAGATCATCTCCATTCTTTTGAATGTAAAATTTTAGATTGGAATGACAATGTGAGAATCTAGAAACAAGCACAAATAGTATGGTCAATTGTGTTAAGTACAAAAGATCACTGACCACTTGTTGATAAATATAGGCTCAACTTTGGGTGTAGTACAACTGGCAAACAATGTGACACCTTACTAAAATAAAGTGGAGGTAGGCTTGCAATCAACCATACCAAATGTCTAAGTAAATCAAGACCATAGTAAAAATCTAAATCCCTTAAAAAAATGAACCTACGAACTAAAAAAGAAATGAAAAATCCCAAGATTTCTCATATCAAATTGCTCCATCAATACTTTTTAACACCCAAAATCATGGAGGTTGACCTACCTATAAGAATCAATTTATCCACATTCACAATAAGTATCAAAATATCCTCTATATATCTCATAATATAAACTTTTAGATTGGAATGATAATGTAAGTACCTAAAGACAAGCACAAGTGGTATGATCAACTATGTGTTAAGTGTTAGCATAAATATTACATTGTTAGATTGTGTTATGCAGAGGTTCTGTTCTAGTTACTAAACAGTTACAAAATTACAGTTATTCCTCAACTGTAATCCTTCATGTATAAATCTGCTCCTACATTTCAATAATATCAATTGACTATTCACCTTCATATGGTATCAAAGCATGTAAAGTTTATGGGCATGTGATAGTGCAGCGATGGACAGTTGGTATCCACAGGCAGCATGAGAAGGGGAAGACAAAATGGCTTGGGCGGTTGCAAGTCGTTTGAAGGCAATGACAAAGTTTTTTGATCCCTGTCTTGGAAAGGCCATGTGAACAGAGTTATAAAGAGATTTGTGATCTGCATATGTGAGCGATGGAAGAGACCAATTCTAGAAGGAGAGCTGGCACCAAGATGGCATTGAAGAAAAGGCATCAAGTGAAGTATTTAAACAGTCTTAGAAAATTACCGGCAAACAAAATAAATAAAACACTTGCAGCAGAGCAATTTTTCAGAGAAAAATACTTAACATATCTTATGTTTTTTATCCATAATAGCATACGGTATATATGCTTTACAAAATTATTGTCAATATCAGTAAACACAAAAATGAGTTCGCAGACTCATATAAGCAACTACTAATAGAGTAACTAAAAAATAGAGTTTATGCCTCTGTTGCATAACAAAATGTAGAACGACATAAAGGCAATTTTTAAAACTAAAAGCAGCAAGCTAAAGAAAAAATAATGAACAAGAAATATAATCTGAATCTTATGAATGACAGCGCAGCAAAGGGAGATTCACGTCAGTTATCAACATACTCCCCCTTGATGCGGAGAGGACTCACAATAGGATCTCAAAGCATCAAAAATTGAATCTTTGCAACAGCCTTAGTAAAAATATCTGTAAGTTGAGATTCTGTCTTGATATACCTGAGTTCGACTTCCTTCTTTTGCACCAAATCTCTAATAAAATAATACTTAAGATCAAAGTGTTTAGTTCGGCTATGATACACTGGAACTTTTTGTCAATTTGATTGTGTTCATATTATCACAAAATAGTTATGGCACCTTGTGCAATGGGTACACTGAAGAGGTGTGGAAGGTGAATTAGGAAAAAATTGGTTTTTTAATTTTTGTGCACATTTGTATAGTAAATGAGATCATTTGATAGGTCATTTAAAAAATGATTTTAATAATAGTATTATTTATTTATTTTTAAATTATTATAGAATAATATTATTATGTATTTGTTTTAAATTTATGTATTAGCTATTATATTTTTATATAAATATTTATTATTTATGTCATTATTTTATGTATTTATTATTATATTATTATATTATATATTATTAACTATTGTATTAACTATTATATTGTTATATAATATAACATTATATATTAAAAACCAAATTATTTATTATATATTTAAAATTAATTATTTATTATATTTTATAAGGGAAAGGATGTCTAATGTTAAAACCTAAATGTGCTCGTTATTAGGGCATAATTTTCATTTTAATATGTTGTAATTTCCATTTTATTTTAGAACCTAAATGTGCTCATTATTAGGATCTTGACCGTAATTTTCATTTAAATAAACATACTCTAAAACCGTCGTGGAAACTTTATTTTCGCAACTTTGACTCTCCGCATTGAATGAGGGCCAAAATATTCTTCACACAAAATTATGTGAGTTACGAGAAAATAATGTTTGCGAGGATGAATGATGCTCTCATCGACATAAAAGAGGACAACACCTGCAAAAAGAAATCCTGCACCCAACCATGGCTTGCAAGGTATGAGTTTCTACCACAAACTTTTATGTATCGTTGTTGCGAGAAAGTTAAGTTTCGAGCACGAAAAACATGATGAAAATAGCGGTGGGGAAAACAAAAAAACACGACGAAAACAGTCAAAAAATGGCAAAAAATGATGGATGGTTGAGATTCATTTTATTGTCAACCAAGCCCTATCCTTCATTTTCCACCATTGATAGGAAAAATGAGCTTTGAAAGCTCATATAGGACACACCTTTGACGTAAATATATTTAAGTGATTTGATAATAAGGTACCCATTTTCAATATAGTATTTTAAAAAATTAGTTTTTTTATATAAATAATCAATGTTTTTCTTTACTTTCTTTTACATTGTATTAGTAAAATTGAATTTTTTTAATTTTATAATATATTTAAGTGGTTTGATATTGAGGGATTCATTTTCAATAGTGTGTTTTAGAAAAATAGTTTTTCAAAAACATAATTTAGATCAATTCAATAAGAAGCGTAGACATATTCATAAATTAATAATTGCAAATTTGAGTGTAGAATATTAGTAATTATGCATTTTCTTTTTAGAAAGTAAATAAAAAGAATAAAGATATCTTAGGCAATCTCTTCCAGAAACAACAATAAGAAATATATATATTTAAATTATTGATAAAGATTTTGGATTATTTTTTGATTTTGAGAAATGATATCTTTTTGTTAAATAAATGTTTCAATTTTTGTGTTGATCTTTGTGTTCATTTTTTCCATTATATTTTCGATATAGATTGATTTTGTGCCTAATTTTCTCTTCCATTTTGACTGATTCAAGGATTAACAGTATTTAAAAATACTTTACACTTTTTAGTGCACTAAATCTAAGTGTTTTCCTAGTGATTTCTCCGTTAATATTCCAAGATGAGAGAGGATGCTTCAATGTGTGAGAATGATAGTGTAAATATAATTGAATATCATTAAATGTTAGCACATAACATCAAATCACAAAAATATGTATTTAATCAAATCTATCAAAGAATGTAACAGAGTCAGGTTAACATTTCAATTTTGAAATTTAAAAATGTGAAGATGAAATCCGCAACATTCATATTTTTAACCTTCCAATTTTATCAGTTAAAATTGAGAGAGGTAAATATTGAAGGATATGTATTCCAAGAATGTTATCTAGAATAAAATAGGATTATGACCCCATTCCTTATATTACACTACCAAAATAATTTGATTCAACTAATAAAAATGATAGTATATTTCATAAATAAAACTTTCCTTATTAAAATATGGAAACATCTACCCACTTCCCAAAATGCACCTTTGACAGTATTTATTAATTAATTGAAAATCATACTACAAGCGATTTTTAATTTTCAATTAATTAATAAATATGATCAAAAGTGCATTCTGAGACTGGATAGACAATAGTTTAAAATATAACTAAGTAGAAAAGAGAGTGACTTCAAAAATTAAACAAAAATGTTTGTTTTAGATAGATCTTTGATAAAGAGAACTAGATCTCCTCGCTTCTAGGTAATAATATAATAATAGTCTGCAAGTCCGTTGAACTTCTATTTAATGTCTCCCATTACACTATCCAACACACTTTGATATCTAATCTAGAAGACATTGATCTTTTTTTTAGGTTGGTTTCTCAATTGAAGATCAGAAAAGATGGTTGTGAATTTAAATGGACCACCCTTTACATCCTGCACCATAAGAGTGATTGCATGTTTCTTAGAGAAAAACATTGAATTTGAGATTGTTTTTGTGGACATTTTGACAAGAGAGCAGAAAAAACCAGAGTTTGTGGCCTTGCAAGTAAGAGATGCTTTCTATATTATCATCTTATTGGGTTTTAAGTAACAAAACAGATTTAGAGAGAGAAAGGACTAATGTTTATTCTAACTTGTCTATGCATTTACAGACTTTTGGAAAAGTTCCTACAGTCTAGGATGGAGATCTCACTCTATTTGGTAATCATATTCACTGTATATGTTTAAGCATTCTATGGGTACTATAGTGATGTGATATATTTAATGTTTGTACTCAAAACTTATGTGGGTGGTGTAGATAATCACTTTACATTTGATACATTTATATTGTATGTGTTCAATGTTTATTGGCTGGTGCATCGTCCATGTGATATATTTTCACTGTATGCATAGATCTGATTCTCTGTAGATTTGATTTGGGCAGTGTAGATCTGACTCTGTGCTTTCTTGTATATTTATATATAGATCTAATTTAGGTAGTCTAGATCTGACTTTGACTTGGGTGTGTGCAGAATCAAGGGCTATTATAAGATATTGTGCATAGAAATATGCAGGACAAGGTACTTGTCTGTTGGGCAAGACTTTGGAGGAGAGAGAATTGATTGAGAAATGGCTTGAAGTTGAAGGATAGAACTTTGGTCCTCATGATTATGCATTATTTTATCAGTTGATCTTAGCCCCAAGGATTAATCTGCCTCCGGACAAGGCATTCATTGAGAGCAGTGCCCAAAATTTGGGTGAAGTATTAGATGTGTATGAAAATAGGTTGTCACAAAGCAAGTACCTGGTAGGGGACTTTTATAGCCTTGCTGACCTATCACATCTTCCTTTTACTGAGTATATAGTGAATGTTATTGATAAGGGGTACCTGATAAGGAATAGGAAACATGTGAATGCATGGTGGGAGGATATTTCTTCTAGACCTGTATGGAAGAAGGTTTTGGCTATGAGGTCGGTCCTTGAATAGCTAAGATTTCAAAATTAACAAATCCTCTCTTTCTGTGTTCTGCATATTTTTGAAATAATTACAATCCATTTTGTATTGTGTAGAATGGTGAAAAAATAATTCCTCTTTTTAAAGATGTGAAAGTGATTTGCTACTGATAACAATTCCCTCTCTTTTTAATGTAACTAAATTAATTTCTCTTTTCACAGATGTCAAAGTGATTTGGTATTGATAACAACTCTCTCTCCTATTTGTATGCATGTATTTGTTGGGTGAAATTCCATTGTATAGGTCTTGACATCCATATTTATGCTTAACATACCTTAAACACTAAGATGTTCACATGTAAATTACTTTGTATAGTCATTCTAATTTAGTTTATAATGGAACCTTATGCCTAGCATTTGATGGTTGGGGGATATTTGGGAATGATTTGTATTAATTTTATCACTATGATTGTGACTTTATACAATATAATCACTATAATTTTTGGACATTGGTGTATAATAGTAATGCTAAGTCTCAAAAAAAATGTTGTAAAGGATTGAAGATAAGTACCTTCCTTATGGGCAGTGCAAATAAGAAAATACACCAGGCACACAAACTATTTACACCTCTTTTCAAAAAATGTAACATCACACATGTAGAATGTGAACTGTTTGATTAAATGCCTCAATTTTGTTTTCATAAAATGTCTTGCATGTGAAATTATGTCCCAAAACAGTTTGTCAAAACAACCATAATTTTTCTTTAAGAAAATGCAACTTACAAGAGTGAAACCTTCCCCAAAAAAATTAACAACCTTACTATAGCAATATCCAATCCAATAGTCTTAAGCATAACTCAACCTAGAACTTGTCCTCTCAATTCCAAGACTGAATAATTTAGAATTAAATATACTATTAATATTTTAAGATAAGTATGGTAAAGGAGTGCACACAACTCAGAGATGATGTTGAGGATAATTCTGATGTAGGTACTAAAATCCACTTTGCTTCCTCTATTTCTAAAAATGTGGGTCATAGCTCTAGTCATTTCTTTCACCCAAATCTTCTTGTAGCTCTTGTGTTCTCCCAGATTGCAAATAAAAACTCAAAATTGATATTTAAAAACATTAGATAAATATATTTTAAGATATCTATACTGAAGATAACCATTACAAATCTATATGAAAATTGAAACAAAGTAAAAAGAAATAGCATAAAACTTCATCTCTCCAGTTACATTAAAAGAAAGGAGAGAGAGTTGTTATCAATACCAAATCACTTTAACATCTGTGAAAAGAGGAATTAATTCAATTACATTAAAAAGAGAGGGAATTGTTATCAATAACATATGGCTTTTTCTTAACACTCGCAAACTTATGGTTATCTAAACAAATATTTGTACTCTAGCAAATTTATTTAGTTCCAAGAAAGTAGACTGACCTCAAAAATTTGAGGAACCACATTGAAGTAAGGACATGGAAATTTCCCTAAAAAGTAATTTAGAACAAAGGCATTTTTGCTGGGAAAAGCAAGCTGCAAGCTAATTGGCTATTGGTGGGTTGCATATGTTCTTGCCTTAAAAAAAAGGTAAAACACATATTTTCATAAAATGACTCTCCAGATAAAACAAGCACATCCTAAAAATACCCTAGATAGAACTAGTGCCATCCAAAAACATAGTGAAAATAGATAGTACCAGCCTAAAAGAGTCTAGAATGGATAGTCTAGGCCTAAAAGGACTCCAAAACATATGGTATCAAACAAAAACACTTCCAATCAAACTTTCATACAAAATTCTTATGCCATAAATTAAGTAACAAATGATACTGTTCTAATCTTCCAATAAGACTTTCATATAAAATTCTTATGCCATAAATGAAGTAATAAATGATACCATTCTAGACAAGATTAGATAAATATTTGCAGTTAGAACATTTAGAAAACAATAATTGTTCAGACAAAATCTTAAGATGGTATGTGAAAATTTGTTTTCAATTCCAACACACATCTCATGAGATCTTAAAAACAAAGAACTTGGAAATTTTATTTTAACTCTAGAAAAAATCTACATGTATATCATCTTAAGAGAGAATGCTTCAAAAAATTGTATAGACAAGTAAGCAATATTAGCCTGCTTTACAATTTTTTTTTAAAGCTACAACATTAATTTGGCTCAGAAGTTCAGCCTAAATGCAAGCATGTGCACTTAAAATCAGGTTGTGCAAAGCAGTTTGCTTAAAAAATTGACCCAACTGATGTTAGAAGGCATCTTATTTGATGAACAATGAGTTTATGATATATACCAGTGGATCCACTCTCACAAATTGGGCTCACTTGGGCTAGGAGCATTTCGGTCAGTCATCACCTGATAAATGCATACATCCACACCAAACCACTAAGCAATCCATTCACACTTTTTTCTTTAACGTAGTGATATTAACACAACAAAATGTTGAATCTATCAAACATGAAGAATTTTATTTTGGAAAATACTTTAACACAAATCCCATTTGCACACCAATTTATCCAAAGCATAAACAAAACAATATAATGTTGTACTGGAGTGTAGAGTGTAGAGACTATCATCATAGTAACTTAGGGCAATTTGAACATTTGGGTGATTAATAGTAACAGAGTGTTTGATCTCACAACCATTGGTGAAAAAATTCATTAATTACAACTAAAATAATTTAAAGCTCTTCATTTAGAGTAACCACCCACAAATCCTCACACAATTCCTTCAAGCCAGTAGATCAAGAGGCATTACATTTTAAGGAGTGGAAGAACTTCTATTGATTTTTTAGGAAGGCATTAAATTTTAAGGAGTGGAAAAATTTCTATTGATTTTTGAGGATGAATGCCTGCACAAAATAATGCTTCATTGTAGAGCAAGGGCTTCAAAATAGATAATGTGAATATACAAGACCTATGTTCAGAGTGTTATATAACAATCATAATTAGGGAGGCATAAAAACAATGGATAGAAATGTGGTTTGGTAGCAGAAATTGTACACATTACACAAAACAAAAAGAACATATGTGTATATCAAAACCGAGTAAGACAAACTCAAAAAAACACATAACTAATAGGAAAAAAATATTATATGTAATTTAGGCACCTTGTGAATGGAGCGCTCACCTTTGAAATTCCAACAGGTCACCACCATAATCTGGTTGCTACTCCCACCACGGCCTTCCCTTTACACGCTATTTCAGCTTTCTTTTGTGATTTTATCCCTGTCGTTCAAGGTGCTTTATATTACCACACAACCGTACTCCTCTCTTGTTCTTTTTTCCCTTTAATTTTGGCAACGTGAAGATGCCTAAAAACTTTCAAAACCAAATAAACCCACATAAAGAATAAATACGAGCTTTTTCTACCACCACACTTTCAGATATCCATAGCTATGAAAACGTTTGAAAATTTGTGCACTCCTACACACACATTCAAGATGTATAGCAAGGAAGAGCGTGGTTTTGAGGGTTTCAATCTGTAAATGCAGGCAAAGGAAAATTTGAGACAAAAATAACGATGGGATAACAAAAAAACATGGCAAAAACAGTCGGAAAATGATAAAAAAAATCAAAAAAATGGTAAAAAAATGATGGACGGTTGAGATTCATTTTACTGTCAACCAAGTCTTATCCTTCATTTTCTACCGTTGATAGGCAAAATGAGCTCTGAAAGCTCATATAGGACACGCCTTCGGTGTAAATATCATTGTAGGCTAAATTTGTTGCTCTCCAATTTTTTCAAGAATTTTCCTAAGCCATAATGCTTGAGTACCTGCAAAAGTGACTGCAACATATTCGGCTTCTGTGAAGGAAAGATAAACTATGCTTTGCTTCTCTGAGCTCCAACTAATCAAACCCAAACCAAAATAAAAACAACTACCAGATGTAGACTTTCAGTCATCCATACTACCACCCCAATCAAAGTCACTAAAGCCAACTAGATTAAATTCTTTAGAACTATAGTAATGAATGCCAAAATTGAGAGTTCCTTTCACATACCTCAAAATTCTTTTGGCTACCTTCATATGAATTTCAGAAGGATTTGTCATGTACCTTGAAACAAGAGAAACTGCATAAGCAATATCACCTGCCTTGTGTGGGTTAGAAACATCAAACTTCCAACAATACTTCTATAAGTTGCCCCATCAACTCTTTCAGCACCATCATCTCTGCATGACACAACTCCATGAGTAATTGGAGTTGAGGTTGGTTTACAACCAACCATATCAAATTTCTTCAACATATCCTTTGCATATTTTGCTTGACAAAAAAAAAATCATCCTTAGTTTGATAAACCTCCATTCCTAGAAAATATTGCATGAGACCTAAATCTTTCATCTCAAATTCATTCATTAAAACACTTTTGAATTCATCTTTCATCTTAGAATTTCTACCCATATACAAAAAATCATCAACATATAAACTAACAATAAGAATATCATTACCCTCTTGTTTGTAGTAAAGGGTAGGTTCACTCTTCTCCTGAAACCATTCTCTTGAAAATATCCATCAATCCTAGCATACCAAGCTCTTGGTGCTTATTTAAGGTCATACAAGACCTTCTTCAACTTGTAGACAAGGTTTTCTTTGCTTTGCACCTCAAAACCTTATGGTTTTCCCACATAGATTTCCTCTTTTAAGTACCCATTCAAGAAGGCACTTTTCACATCCATGTGATGAATGCTCCATTTCTTTTGGATTGCTAGGGATTCTTATAGTCTCTTATCTTCCTACAAGTTCAAATGTCTCTTCATAATCAATCCCATACCTTTGTGTGTAGCCTTTAGAAACTAATCTTGTCTTGTGTATTTCAACACTTCCATCACTATTGTACTTAGTCTTGTAGACCCATTTAGTACCAATCTTCTTTTTGTCATGTGGAAGCTCTATAAGCTCCCAAGTGTCATTTCTATGAATAGAATCTATCTCTTCTTGCATCGCTTGCACCCAAACTTCATTAAGACATGCATCTTCAAAACATGATGGATCAAAATTAGCTTGTGAAATTACAGCAAAATTTATTGTCTCACCTCTTAGATTTTCTTCATGTGCATGATTTTTAGATCTTTGATAAATGTCACTTAAGATTCTCATCTTCCTTGTTGGAATTGGGCTTGGACTTGCACTTGAAACTGAAGAACTAGATGAGGGGCTACTTGGTGGACTTGTAGAACTTGAAATTAAAGAATTAGAGGGCTACTCATAATCAATATCATGAAGAATACCACCATTTAAAATAGATTGACTTCTCAACATGGCCTTTTTGATGACCATAAACTTCCCCTTCATCAAAAATTACATCTCTTGACACAACAATACTATTGGTGAGAGGATTATACAACCTATAAGCCTTAATTTGCTCACTATAGACAAAAAAAATGTAGGATTCACTTTTTGGATATAATTTTTTCTTATTTTGATCAGCTACATGAACATAGGCTAAACAACCAAAAACTCTAAAATGTTGAACACTAGATTTATTTTCATACTGGTAGCTTCATAAGGAGTCATCATATCAAGTGCACAAGTGGGAATCCAATTAAGAATGTGCATTGTTGTAGCAACTGCATCACCCCAAAAAGAATTACTTAGTCCCTTGCTTTGTAACATACTCCTTGCCATTTCCACCACTGTATGATTTTTCCTTTCAGCTACCCCATTTTGTTGAGGTGTGTAAGCAGTGGTGAGTTGTCTTTTGATACCATTCATATCACAATTCTTTTTTAAATCTCTTGAAAAATACTCTCCTCCACAGTCAATCCTTAAGCATTTAATTTTGCAACATTTTTCATTTTCCACCAAGGCTTTTAACCTTTTGAAGGCAACAAAGGCTTCATCTTTGGTCTTAAAAAAATACACCTAACACTTTCGTGAGTAATCATCAATAAAATTAATGAAATATGATGACTTGCCCAAACTCTTTGTCTGCATAGGACCACAAATATCTGAGTGAACCAATTGTAGTGGATAATAGGCCCTCCATGCATTTCCTTTTGGAAATTTATCTCTTGTATGTTTTCCTCAAGGATAACTTTAAGAAACCCCCCCCTCAGCAAAGGTGTAAAATCCTAGCGAATCTTTCCTAATATTTGAAAAAATTATTAATTTTCATTGGCGAATCTTATGCACATTATTCAAAAATTTGTAAAATCCTGGCGAATCTTAATGAATAATTGGTAAAAAAAATAATCACACTGGCGAATGCTAGTGAATAATCAGTAAAATGATTAATTACAATGGTGAATCTCTCCTTTAAAAATTTGCATAGTTGGTCGGTGTAGTTCCCCCATATTTTTTTATTTTTTTTAATATTGAAGCAGGGGCCCGGGGGCGGCAGCCACCGGCGGGGTCAAGGGGCAGCGCCCCTTGCGGGGGTCAAGGGGGCAAAGCCCCCTTGTGTCTCACCAAGCATAAATTCACTATTGAAAATGCATTGGAGCACACACGGATGAAGTGTTTTTAAAAAAATCACTTGAAAATTAAGACTAAATGAAACTTGAAAATTCTACCATTGATTAGCTTTTAAATCAGACAGCTGCAATGCAAGTTCATTCCATGAGTGAATATCGGTGTGACTAAACATCATCGGTGAGACACTTAGGGATGTCCTGCCGATACACCGATTTATATGCACTCAGTGAATTCCGTTAATTAGTGAATTCCGTGAATTTATATGCACGTGCCTTTTAAAAAGGTTGTTGAATCCCGAAATTTGTTCTGGGCCACATGATCAAATCTAATCGTGTGGCCCAAAACAAATTTCGGGCCTCAACAACCTTTTTAAAAGGCACATGCAAATAAAGTCACGGAATTCACCTGCAGCCATTCGATTAAAAAGATAATCGATGGCAATAAATAATAAACCTATTCAAGGCTAAAATATCCCTAAAATGACACGGTAAACTATTATTAGTGGCGATATTTCCCAAAAATTAATTGTAAGAATATAAAATTACTGGCGAATATAAGTAATATTTGTATTTACAGTATAAACTACTGGCAAATCAGTTCCAATGATGCGTCATTTAAAAATAAATGCATTGGCGAATTAATGGAAACAAATTTATTTTTTTGTAAAAACCTGGCGATTCGGCATCCTTTCTAACTTGTATTATTCGCCATTTTTGGAGGTCCCGATTTCAAATATTCACCAATTGGCGAAGATTCGCCACTAAAGTTTTCCCTGGTTTTCCTTTAGCACACCCTTCACAAACCTCATTGTTCTTTTCAACCTTAGGTAAACCATTAACCAATGATTTTGATGTGAGAAATTTTAAACTCTAAAAATTTAAGTGTCCATACCTGAGATGCCACAACCAATTTTTATCCTCATATGCAATATTTGCAAGATTGTTGCTATGGTCACCAAACTTCAATGGAAACATCCTATTCTTGGACATAGGCACAACTGTAACCACTCTATTTCCTTTATTCTTATCATATATTATACATTTCTAATTTTTAAACACCACCTTATAATTCTTCTCACACAATTGTCCAACACTTAATAAATTATGCTTTAACTATGGAGTGTAATAAATTTCTTAAACATTTTTTACACCTTCCTTAGTATGGACTTTCACATCTCCTTGGTAGCAACCTCTAATGTTTTTTCATCGCCAAGCTTGATCTTGGATTTTAAATTCTCATCAATTTTAGAAAACAACTCTTTATTCCCTAACATGTGGTTAGAGCACCCTAAATCTAAATACCGAACATCTTGAGCAACATTTTCAGATTTTCCATAAGATAAAAATAAATTACTTAAGGAAGCCTCATCACTCTCTTGAGCATAATCGGCACCTTTATTGTTATTACTGGATTTTAATCTACAATCCCTTTCAAAATGACCATACTTATTACAATGATAACATTGAATATTTCTTTCATCAAATCTACCTCGACTTCTTCCTCTTGGACCACCTCTTCTTCCTCTATTACCTCTTGAAGGATTTTGATTTTGACCTTGACCTTGACTTTGATTGCTTTTGGTGCTAGTACTGGCATCTCCATTCTTTGTAATTTGTAGTTTGGAGGAAAAAAAATTCTCATCAAATTCTCCAAATGAATCTCTCAATCTCTCTTCATGAGACATTAGAGATCCAACTAGGTGATCAAATTGAAGGGTAGACAAATTTTTGCTCTCTTCAATTACTATAGCTACATGGTTCCATTTTGGTATAAGAGACCTCAATTTTTTTTATCACAATTTCATTGTTTATGTAGTTTCTCCAAGAGTGGCCATTTTATTGACAACATCATTCACTCTTACACAAAAATCACCTACTTTCTCAAATTCTTGCATTTTCAAATTTTTGAACTATGTTTTTAATGTCTGCAACTTAACTACTTTTACCTAATCACTACCTTAGTAAGCTTTCTTTAGAATCTTCTAGGCAGCCTTTGTTTTCTTTGTACACATAATTCTGGGAAATAGGCTCTTATCAAGAGCTATTTAAATATGAAATAAGGCCTGAGAGTTCTTCTTCTTAGCCTCCTTCTTTGTTGTTCTTTCATTGGATGTAAGAGTAATCCAATCTGTTGGCTCTTCATATCCTGTTTCTACAATCTCCCACAAATCTTTTCTCATCAAGAAGTTCATCATTTTGATGCACCAATAATCATAATCACTTCCATTAAACTCGAGAATTGGAAAAGATTTCAAACCAGACATGATTGATTTAACCAAAAAAAACACCTACTCTGATACCAAATGAAGTATTTTAACAGTCTCATAAAATTACCAACAAACAAAATAAACAAAACACTTGCAGCAAAGCAATTTTTCATAGAAAAATACTTAACATATCTTTTATTTTTTATCCATAATAGCATACGATATATTGGCTTTACAAAACATTTGTTAATATCAACAAACACAAAAATGAGTTCACAGACTCATATAAGCAACTACTAATAGAGTAACAAAAAAATATACCGTATGCTATTATGGATTAAAAAAAATGCCTATGTTGTTTAACAAAATGCAAAATAGCATAAAGGAAATTTCTAAAACTAAAATCAACAAGCTAAAGAATAACAATGAAACAGGAAGTATAATCTGAATCTTCTAAATGACAACACGGCACTAGGAGATTCACATCAATTATCAACATCAAGCTCCATTGAAGATATCTCTAATGCACTACAACATCTGTAGATGAGCATCTTGTTTTTATTCTAGCGATTATAAATTATTTCCTATGTAGGCTATATTGTTGTGCAGGCCATGGGTTGAGTGCATATTTACTATTATCATTTGAAGATTCAATCATATGCTATCATTTATTAATATAGGTTGAATAGGTTGCCTCAAAAAGAAAAACTCAATTGAGTGTGAAAAGGAGGAATAAAATGGCTTAGGTAATGCACATTCTTTACAGCGTAAAAGGTTATTTTTTCATAGTGGCTTAATAATAATATTGGTGGTGAATATCCTAGCATGATGCATAGGTGAGATGGTAAAATTTGTGCAAACTTAAGTGAAAGAATTCTTTGCATTATTTTGTTTGGGGTTTGTATGCATTGGTGTGATAATGAAATCTATGTGAGATTTGTTGTTTTGGAAGTCTGTTAAAAAAAAGAGAGAAGGTATAATGAAATATGTTTAGATTTTGTACCTTTTACATTGGAAGATTTACTTAACTCTATATGCATATGGGGAAATTTGATGAAACTGATAAAATTCTCCTAAAAGCTTTGAATAAAGATGTCAAGGATATTGATATTATTGTTAATCTAGTGGTTGGATATTTTCATTTGTGAAACCTAATTGCTTAGTTGAAATTGTATCATCCAAAATATTTTTATATCAAGTGTGCCTTTATGCACTGGTATGTTGTTGAGGGTATAGGAGAGTTATCAGGAGGCCAAGAGGATGAGAACCCAAAAAATCATCTAATCAAGAGTAGGACAATCAAAGTGTGGGAAATATATGAGGATTCATAAATGGTTGTATAGTCATTTGAATGCACCTCTTGTTAGTGATAACTTGGAGGTAAGTTGCTTTGCAAAATAATACGTAACTCAAATTAATTTTATGAGTATTGTAAGATGTCAAGTAGTTTATATTTCTTCCCTGAGATGTGTCAATCAAGTAATCTATCTTCTTACTTCTAGTGCTTGAGAAAGTGTATTCCAAAATATTAAAAAAAGTGCTAAGTATCTTGTAGATGAGTTGAGATTGAGCATGTTAACAAAGAAAATCATTGATTAGTTCCTTGCATGTTATTGGAGGCTAGTACTACCAAAGGATGGAGGAATTTCCATCATTTCAAGTCAACTTCTCACTTTGAGATGGTTCTTTGCATGAGAAGCATTTTTTTTTATTTTTTTCTTGTTTTCCTTATTGATGATGATGGATTTCAATACTACATATATTGTGAAGTTTCATTTCTGGAGACGGGTAAGGTATTTGGTGTTGAACTCAATATGGGTTATTGTCTAGAAATTTTACGAGACTATGATCAAGAATTATACTCTCACGAGGGTCAAGAGATAACTTGATGTAGCCATATGTTTGCAGAGCTCAATATGAATTATTGTTGAATAATTCAAGAATCGGTGATTCGAGAGTTCAAGAAAATGGTAGTCTGAGAACATGATTATTCAACTGAAAGCTACACCCTTTTGAGGGTCATGGGGTAGCTTGATGGAGTTCCACATAACTGAGGATTTCCTAATGTAGCATAAAAAATTGTCACCCTTGACAATTGCACACTACCTTGACAACCTGTTTTTCATATAGTTTTAATTATAATAATTTATCAATTTTGGGGCCAAATTAACAAATACATTTAAATCCCTATCATCCCTATAAATTTTCCAAAAAACATTGGTCAAGGGTGTAGAGTGCCCTAGACCAAAAAGAATAATTTTAAATGTTTGAAATTTTGATTGGCAAAATTTTATGATTTGAAAATGACCCCAAGTTGGCCCCTACCCAAAAGGATTGATTAAAATTCATATTGTGGCAATGGAAATTGTACTCCTTTCTTGGAGATAGTACAATTCCTTGCTTAATTTGGACCTATTTTGGTACCCTTGCATTCATGACCCTTTAAATCATCATTAATAGGCCTTGAAGACCCTTTATTTCAAATCTCAAGGCATATTTCAACTAAAATCCTGACAAAATCAACAAAAACATTAAATTTTCTAACAACCGAGCATCATTGGCCCACCCCAAAAAACTAAGGTGGGACTCATATGCCACCTTGGGTGTATGAGTCTCGTGTGGCCTATTTTTAGGGTTTGAGTAGGAAATTCAAGTTTTTAATTCAAAATTTTGGTTGATGTCAACTTTTGAGATCTAAATAACGGTAAATTAGGTGTATTTCCTATATAAACAAGCTTCTAGGTCATTATTTTCATCTAGAGAAAGCAATTCAAAATCTAATCATTTGAGTATTCTTTCACAAGAGCATTCAAAATCAAGTACAAAGCAAATTTGAAGCCTTAGAGCAGCATTAAAGTGTTTTTGCAGGTCTTCAAGCTCACTTTCATTCAAGATCTAGCATTGTCAAGGATTGATTATGGTTGCCTATGGTGAACCATGATGGATTCTAGGTTGGGGAGATGCAACTAGCCATCACGCCAAGCCTAATGACTTGTTTCCTAAGTGATTTCATCCTCTATTATCACTCTACCTTTAGCCTAAGGAAGGTACATGAATTATTATCACTTATTACCTAGTGATTAGGGATCTCCCAAAGTGATTCATTCATGTATCTGATTCTAGCACATTAGAATATGGTTGCATTACATTTCAAATTTCCTAATCTTAGATACACTTAAGGTTAGGGTTTATGTTCACATTTACATTCAAGATCCATTATTTCTATCAAGGTTTAACTATCGAACTAAGGGTTTGACCAAGGCAAACCCCTATAACAAAATCAACACTATATTCTATTTTGTAGGTCTTTTTACAAGTTCATATCTAAAAATTAGATTGGGAAGAAAAATCAGAGATTGGAGATTAGATCTAGACTTTGACATTCTGAAAAAGCATAATATGGTTGATACGCCACAAGTGGCATATGAGTCCTAGTACAGGAAATTTTCTAGATTTCTAAAGATCCTAACTCTACAGTGCCAAATTCTTGTTTTAGTCCAGAAACCCTAAACTGGGACTGATATGCCCAACCTAGCATATGAGTCCCAATGTGCCCTAAATTTTGCATTTTCAAAGTTTCAGAGCTTATTCTGAGCATAAATTTAGATTCCCAGGTGCACCATTATGATTTCTCAGTTTTATATTTTGTTTTTAATTCCTTTCTAGGTCATTTACTGAAGTCTTGCATATAATTAGGTTTCATAATTATATATCGCATGTCATTTGTCTTTCCAAGCCCTAGCTTGGTGGTGAACCTCCTTTTAGTCATTAATCATACCCTAGGACAACCTTTAGCATATCTCTTTCCTTCATTCCACCCTTGGAGTTGAGATCTCTAGGGTTTCCTTGAGTGAAACAAGTGTGTGAAATAGGAATCTTATCTCCTCAAGGATAGAAATCCCCCTTCACCAAATTTCCATTGTTTCACATGTATATAAACATGTTTTCCTTTCATTTTGAACATTAAGGAGGTAATTTATGAATGGGAGATCAATTGGAAGGCAATTATGGAGAAGTATTGAGTTATCATCCAATGCTAGCCTCAAAAATCTATGGTGTATGTGAGCTAATATTTTGCAGGTTTATCAAGCATTCAAAGCATCCATCAATCAACTTATGTGTGGCATCTCTTCTTCAAGGATTTTCACATCAAGGTAACATCATCATTTATTATTTATCAATTTCAGTAAATTATTTTTGTTTTGGCCTCTACCAATCCTAGGGCATGCCCTCTTAATTATCATCAATCATTGTATGTGGAGGTAGAAATACCAACACAGGGTTCAACTTAGGAAAGAACCTATACAGCACCACCCTTTCCCCCGTTTACATGTGTGCAAGTCAAATCTGGGAGTTTCAACATAAAATTGTTTGGGAAACATAGAGCAGACAGTTATTGACATCTCAAAAAAATTATATCTAGAGAAGGAGCAACTCAGTCTAGGGCACCACATGCCCTAGACCAACCAATTTTGTCTTAGATTTTAGTCAGAGGTTCCTCTCTATTTGTAATGCCAAAAATTTCACCATGTGCAATTTTGCATTCCACCAAACCCCACTTAGCCTAATAAAATATGATAATGCAATTCCCCCATTCACATGCCTTTAATTTCATCCTTAAACCCCCTTTTTTTGGTCTTCAAGTGATTTTTTGTTGGGGACACTAGCATGTCGCACAGACATCTGGCACCATGTAAATGTCCCAAAAAGATTCATGGTTTTGCGGTCATTGGAACGTTACACTTCTTCCTGCCCATGAATTATAATGCCTCCTTAGTGGTAGACATGCCTGAAAACTGCCTTTTGCATGTATTTCCTTCAAACTCAAATTCTCTCATTTTACCCTCATATTCTAGGTAAGTGCACCAATTTGTGACACAATTTTGGCTCTTAAGATGCCACTTTTTTTCTAAAATCAGCAAAATCTGATTTGCACGAGAAAATGAAGATAGTTATGCTCAAAATTTCAAGATGCAGCAAGAACAAAAGTTGAAGTGCTCCAAGTCTAGTTTCTAAGCTACTATTTTTTTTAAAATTAATGAAGATTAAGGGTCTCAAAAATGGGGGGGCCAAAACAGGTCCTTTTTTATCAAAAAAATAGCATAGCGTCTGAGGGCTCCCCCCTTTTCTATTGACTTTTTTTTAGAATTTCAAAAATCCCAATAGTGAGAAATTAGCTAACACCATGTAGTTTATCCTCGTTCTTTCAAATAATTTTTTTAATGAATATATAATATTTTATGAATTTTCAAAGTGGACACATCCTGAAAAGTTGAAATTTGCTCCCCCCTAATTTTTTTGCAAACTAATCGAAAATTGATTCTTTTTTTTCATCATGTGTAGAATGGAGTCTAGTTTCAAAAAATGTAATTTGTTTCACGTTTCAATGAATGGGTAAAAATCTATCCTAAAACTAGCACATTATTCATTTGGCGATCGCCAAATTATCTACTTTGCATAGAACCATAATTTCCCCTCTTTGGTCAACAACTTTGATAATGCTTAGAGTGCACAGTTTATGATCGTAGATGGATAGTTGAGGTTTTACCTTTCATACACTCTCTAACTCATTACCCTAATTGGATAACTCTTTATCCCTCTGAAGTTTCTATCTCTTAGGTCTCACTCCCTCCCTCATGACCTAGACTACTCTCTCAGTCCAATCCCCTCTCTCAAGTCTCTTTCCCTCCCACATAGGTACCTAAGTAAATTTGTCTCACTCCAACCCCCTTTCTCACTCTCCCTCTCTCTCTCCCCCTTTTTTGTCTTTTTGTCTCTCTCACTCCATCTCCCTCTCTTAGGTTGTTATTTTTCTCTCTTTGTCTCTCTCTCTCAAGTCTCTCCCTCCTACCCCCTCTCCCTCTCTTAGGTATGTCACTCACTCCCTCCATCTATCTCCCATTCCCTCTCACTCACTCTATCTCTCTCACTCTCTCCCACTTTATCTCTCTCCCTCTCTCTTGGGTCTCTCCCTCCCACCCCCTCTCCCTCTCTCTCTCTCTCTCAAGTATCTTCATCCTACCCCCTCTACCTCTCTCTCTTTGTCAAGTCTCCCCCTCCTACCCCCTCTCCCTCTCATAGTCACTCACTCTATCTCTCTTCCACTCCCTTCCATCTATCTCTCTCCCTCTACCTCTCCATCTCTCTCAAGTATCTCCCTCCCACCACCTCTCCCTCTCTCTCTCAAGTCCCTCTCTCTCTCTCATGCCCTCTATCTCTCTCCCACTCTCTTTCCCTCTCTCTCTCTCAAGTCTCACCCACTCTCCCTCCCTCTTTGTCTCTCAAGTCTCTCCCTTCTACCCCCTCTCCCTCTTTCAGGCCTCTCTTTGTCTCTCTCACTCACTCCCTCTATCTCTCTCCCACATCCTCTCTCTCTCACTCCCTCTATCTCTCTCCCTCTCTCTCTCCCTCTCTCTCAAATATCTCCCTCCCACCCTCTCCCACTCTCTCTCTCCATCTATCTCAGGTATTTCCCCCACCCCCTCTCTCTCTCTCTCTCTATCTCTCTCTCACTCCATCCATCTCTCTCGAATCCCTCTATCCTGAGTACTCCCTCTCCCCCAAGTACTCCCTCTCCATCCCGCCCCCTCCATCTCTCAAGTCTCTCTCTCTCACTCCTTGTATCTCTCTCATCCCTCTATCTCCCACTTCCTCTCTCTCCTACTCTCTTAGGTCTCTCCTTCCCACCCCCTCTCTCCCACTTTATCTCCCTCTCCTTCTCTCTTGGGTGTCTCCCTCCCACCCTCTCCCTCTCCCTATCTCTTAGGTTTCTCCCTCTCACCCCCCCTCTCTCTCTCTCTCTTTCCATCTCTATGTCTCTCCCTCTCTCTCTCCAACTCCCTCTCTCTCTCACTCCCTCCATCTCTCTCCCACTTTGTCTCTCTCCCTCTCTCACAAATCTCTCCCTCCCACCCCCTCTCCCTCTTTCTCTCTCTCAAGTATCTTCGTCCTACCCTCTCTCCCTCTCTATCTTTGTCAAGTCTCCCCCTCCTACCCCCTCTCCCTCTCAAGTGAATCCCTCTATCTCTCTTCCTCTCCCTCTCCCTCTCCCTCTCCCTCTCCCTCTCCCTCTCCCTCTCTCTCAAGTATGTCCCTCCCACCACCTCTCCCTCTCTCTCTCTCTCAAGTAGAGGGTTTAGGGTTTAGGTTTTAGGGATTAAGGGTTAAGGGTAGAGGGTTTAGGGTTTAGGGATTACGGTTTACAGTTTATGGTTTAAGGGTTTAGGGTTTAACCTGGTTAAGGGTTTATAGTTGAGGGTTTAGGGTTCAAGGGTTGAGAGTTGAGAGTTGAGGGTTGAGGGTTTAGGGTTTACGGATTAAGGGCTAAGGGTAGAGGGTTTAGGGTTTACGGATTATGATTTACGGTTTAAGGGTAGAGGGTTTAAGGGTTTAGGGTTTAACCTGGTTAAGGGTTAAGGGTTGAGGGTTGAGGGTTGAGGGTTTAGAGTTTAGGGTTTAGGGTTTAGGGTTTAGCATTTAGTTTTTAGGGTTTAAGGGTTGAGGGTTGAGGGTTGAGGGTTGAGGATTGAGGGTTTAGGGTTTAGGGTTTAGGGTTTAGGGTTTACGGATTAAGGTTTAAGGGTAGAGGGTTTAGGGATTACAATTTACAGTTTAAGGGTAGATGGTGTAGGGTTGAGAAGGTATAAGGGTTGAGGGATTAGGTTTTAAGGGTTGAGGGTTGAGGGTTGAGGGTTGAGGGATTAAGAGGGTATGGGGGTTGATGGATTAGGGTTTAAGGGTTGAGGGATTAAGAGGGTATAGGGGTTGAGGGATTAGGGTTTAAGGGCTGAGGGTTGAGGGATTAAGAGTGTGTAGGGGTAGAGGGATTAGGGTTTAAGGGTTGAAGGATTAAGAGGGTATAGGGGTTGTGGGATTAGGGTTTAAGGGTTTAAGGATTGAGGGTTGAGGGTTGAGGGATTAAGAGGGTATAGGGGTTGAGGGTTGAGGTTTTAAGGGTTGAGGGATTAAGAGGGTATAGGGGTTGAGGAATTAAGGTTTA